>CM060955.1:45633007-46233007 GCA_030765055.1 Mantis religiosa
GAAGATGTCACTTGGGCATATAAAAGGTCTGACCACAACTCTTGGTTCAGTTTACCTATGCTCAGGCACGTATTCAGAAGTCAGCTTCCGGGGGGGGGGGAGTCCAAAAAATCTAGTTGAATTATTTGCTTTTAATAAATAGTTAATCAGGGATGTGTTTTTGTCATATTAGTAAAAATATATTATATTCACATGACTTTCTCTACCCAAGCTTTTACAAATTGTTCTTAGAAAAGTTTGCTTTTGTCTTGTCAAGTCCTTGTACATTGCACATCTTTTGTTCTTATACTTGGGATAAAGTGATATAAACAGTAATCAGATATTTAAAAAGCGAACCACTGATTGATGCATTTGAAGTATAAGTTCTCATTGAATGAAAAAGGGAATAGGAACTTAAAAGTTAAAAATTACACACCTTTTTAAGTATCTGGGAATTCTAATCAACAAATAATAATATTGCAATTCCTTTCTTGGAAGTGTTGAAAACAACAACCCAAGATCCCACAAACAGGCAATCTTCAATAGTTTAGCTCACAGACTGGTAAACATCCCTCTCACAGCAGAAGAATACAAAACAGAATACATCAAAATAATTGAAATTGCACAAAAAAATAACTTTCCCAAATCATTAGTAGACAAAAAGGTGAACTTAGCAAAAAAGAAGAAGCCACTAAAGGAAATCACAACCCTCTCAGCTACAGAAACTAATATGATCTTCAAAAAATTCACTTACCATCCATGGGCCTATGATAAATTCAAAAAAGTCTTCAAAAAACAAAACATTCAACTAGCACCAGTCAACCATTTCTCCTTAAAAAACCTAATTTGCTCAAACATCAAAGATGCCATTCCATCTAACAAAAAATCTGGTATATATCATGGATAGAGTCAACATGAAAAATTCAATGCCATGGCCGGGATTTGAACCACGGATCTCCTGGTTTCCGTCCAGTCGCTCTTAACCTTTGAGCTACCATGGCCAACGTGCCTTCCTGACATTAAATTCTCCAGTTGACTCGTATATTTCCCCGGTAGACCACTAGGGGCTCTCGCATCCGAGATACACCGTTTGTGGCGACTTACTATTGTAAGTACTTAAGTCCCAGGCTTCATCATTTAACTCATATTATTTTAGTTATTTGATGGAAATTAATCATTTCTCCACACTAGCCGTCTATAGGCTAAGATATTTGATGGATAGAGTCAACATGAAAAATTCAATGCCATGGCCGGGATTTGAACCACGGATCTCCTGGTTTCCGTCCAGTCGCTCTTAACCTTTGAGCTACCATGGCCAACGTGCCTTCCTGACATTAAATTCTCCAGTTGACTCTTATATTTCCCCGGTAGACCACTAGGGGCTCTCGCATCCGAGATACACCGTTTGTGGCGACTTACTATTGTAAGTACTTAAGTCCCAGGCTTCATCATTTAACTCATATTATATTAGTTATTTGATGGAAATTAATCATTTCTCCACACTAGCCGTCTATAGGCTAAGATATTTGATGGATAGAGTCAACATGAAAAATTCAATGCCATGGCCGGGATTTGAACCACGGATCTCCTGGTTTCCGTCCAGTCGCTCTTAACCTTTGAGCTACCATGGCCAACGTGCCTTCCTGACATTAAATTCTCCAGTTGACTCGTATATTTCCCCGGTAGACCACTAGGGGCTCTCGCATCCGAGATACACCGTTTGTGGCGACTTACTATTGTAAGTGTGGAGAAATGATTAATTTCCATCAAATAACTAAAATAATATGAGTTAAATGATGAAGCCTGGGACTTAAGTACTTACAATAGTAAGTCGCCACAAACGGTGTATCTCAGATGCGAGAGCCCCTAGTGGTCTACCGGGGAAATATACGAGTCAACTGGAGAATTTAATGTCAGGAAGGCACGTTGGCCATGGTAGCTCAAAGGTTAAGAGCGACTGGACGGAAACCAGGAGATCCGTGGTTCAAATCCCGGCCATGGCATTGAATTTTTCATGTTGACTCTATCCATCAAATATCTTAGCCTATAGACGGCTAGTGTGGAGAAATGATTAATTTCCATCAAATAACTAAAATAATATGAGTTAAATGATGAAGCCTGGGACTTAAGTACTTACAATAGTAAGTCGCCACAAACGGTGTATCTCGGATGCGAGAGCCCCTAGTGGTCTACCGGGGAAATATACGAGTCAACTGGAGAATTTAATGTCAGGAAGGCACGTTGGCCATGGTAGCTCAAAGGTTAAGAGCGACTGGACGGAAAACAGGAGATCCGTGGTTCAAATCCCGGCCATGGCATTGAATTTTTCATGTTGACTCTATCCATCAAATATCTTAGCCTATAGACGACTAGTGTGGAGAAATGATTAATTTCCATCAAATAACTAAAATAATATGAGTTAAATGATGAAGCCTGGGACTTAAGTACTTACAATAGTAAGTCGCCACAAACTGTGTATCTCGGATGCGAGAGCCCCTAGTGGTCTACCGGGGAAATATACGAGTCAACTGGAGAATTTAATGTCAGGAAGGCACGTTGGCCATGGTAGCTCAAAGGTTAAGAGCGACTGGACGGAAACCAGGAGATCCGTGGTTCAAATCCCGGCCATGGCATTGTATTTTTCATGTTGACTCTATCCATCAAATATCTTAGCCTATAGACGGCTAGTGTGGAGAAATGATTAATTTCCATCAAATAACTAAAATAATATGAGTTAAATGATGAAGCCTGGGACTTAAGTACTTACAATAGTAAGTCGCCACAAACGGTGTATCTCGGATGCGAGAGCCCCTAGTGGTCTACCGGGGAAATATACGAGTCAACTGGAGAATTTAATGTCAGGAAGGCACGTTGGCCATGGTAGCTCAAAGGTTAAGAGCGACTGGACGGAAACCAGGAGATCCGTGGTTCAAATCCCGGCCATGGCATTGAATTTTTCATGTTGACTCTATCCATCAAATATCTTAGCCTATAGACGGCTAGTGTGGAAAAATGATTAATTTCCATCAAATAACTAAAATAATATGAGTTAAATGATGAAGCCTGGGACTTAAGTACTTACAATAGTAAGTCGCCACAAACGGTGTATCTCGGATGCGAGAGCCCCTAGTGGTCTACCGGGGAAATATACGAGTCAACTGGAGAATTTAATGTCAGGAAGGCACGTTGGCCATGGTAGCTCAAAGGTTAAGAGCGACTGGACGGAAACCAGGAGATCCGTGGTTCAAATCCCGGCCATGGCATTGAATTTTTCATGTTGACTCTATCCATCAAATATCTTAGCCTATAGACGGCTAGTGTGGAGAAATGATTAATTTCCATCAAATAACTAAAATAATATGAGTTAAATGATGAAGCCTGGGACTTAAGTACTTACAATAGTAAGTCGCCACAAACGGTGTATCTCGGATGCGAGAGCCCCTAGTGGTCTACCGGGGAAATATACGAGTCAACTGGAGAATTTAATGTCAGGAAGGCACGTTGGCCATGGTAGCTCAAAGGTTAAGAGCGACTGGACGGAAACCAGGAGATCCGTGGTTCAAATCCCGGCCATGGCATTGAATTTTTCATGTTGACTCTATCCATCAAATATCTTAGCGTATAGACGGCTAGTGTGGAGAAATGATTAATTTCCATCAAATAACTAAAATAATCTGGTATATATCAAATTGAATGCTGTGACTGTAGTGAAATTTATATTGGAAAAACCAAAAGAAATTTAAAAAGAAGAGCAAAGTACACTTTAGAAACATAAAATATAAACAATTAGAAAAATCAGCAGTTGCCACACATTTTTGGGGAAAAAACCACAAAATAAATCCAGAACCAAAAGTACTAAAACATACATCAGGAAAACAAGAACTACCCACATGGGAACAAATCTTCATTTGAAAAAATAGGAACAAAGTATTCAATTTCGACATCCCCCAGAAAGATTTGTTCAGCAAGTTCCTTGAACTGCCACCAGAGGAGACCTGTGACAAAATATTGTCAACTACACCAATGAGAACCAGTCGATGGCCGGCTGAGGATAGAGGCAAAGTCTCTGAAACATGTTCCGGGAAAATTTAAGAGTAAGTGTTGTTTAGTGTCAATCGACTCCCTTTAAATTTAAATAATAATATATCAGAATTGGTTAACTTTGCAATACATTATTTGTGTATTTTAACAAGTTCTACAGCTGCTGTGCAATAACTTTTCGTTTATCTCTTAACTTAATGTTATTAGAGTGAATAGAGATGTTAAGATGAGAATCTTGAATAAACTTTTTTCGATTTATTTTAAACTAAGTCTTATTTCAACTATTAAAAATTTGAAATGATAATTCATTTGGGGGGGGTATGGACCCCCTGGACTCCCCCCCCTTAAATGCGTCCCTGCCTATGCTTTACTATTTCCTTACCCAGTTCTTGCAGCATTACACATAGCAGTTGTCTTTATGAGAAGAGGATTAAATTGCACACTTGCAAATTGAACTGCTACTATTAGAGAACTATACTGTTAAAGAAACCAAATAATTAGAGTCAAAAAGAATTAGGGGAGAAGACCACTGCTTGAGAGAGGTCTTTTGTGGATCTAGAGCTGTTCTTTATTCCAGTGAAACAGCGCCTTTTTGGAGTGGGATGCACCAACTAATAGTTAAATGATGAAACCTGGGACTCAAGTACTTACAAAAGTAAGTCACCACAAATGGTGTATCTCAAATGCGAGAGCCCCTAGTGGTCTACCAAGGAAATATACGAGTCAAATGGAGACTTTAATGTCATAACGGCAAGTTGGCCATGGTAGCTCAATGGGTTAGAGAGACTGGACTAAAACCATGAAAACCGTGGTTCAAATCCCAGCTGTGGCATTGAATTTTTCATGTTGACTCTATCTATCAAAACCTTTAGCCTATATACATCTGGTGTGAAGAAATGACTAATTTCCATCAACTAATTAAATAACTAATAGCTGTTATAGATTCTACCAGTGGTTGAATAGAGATGTTCATGTTTTATTTCCATGGAAGACCTGTCCTTGTTATCAAAGGTTGTTAAACTACTAGCTATAGATAATCTTTATGAGATAATGTAGGATGGTTCCAAAGAAAAGAATTACATTACTGATCTTCTTGCAGGTGTTCTTATCTTTTGAGGAGAAGAGATGTCCTCTGAAGTAATGTTTAAGGATGGAAAGTGGATATTTGGAAGAGATGTCATGGTAAAGCTCAAGGTTTTGTTCACAATGAAGTCATAGCTTCATTGCACAGTATAACTGCAGATGGGAGTTAACATAATTCACAGTGCATTGTAGGCACAAGAATTTGGCATAAATTCAATGTGGAAATGTTTTAAGTGCACCGCAAGTTTCAATTCAGTAATATCTTAAAAGAAAATGTGTCCCATCTTTATAAATAGGAAATGAAAGTTGTTGAACCAAGCAAACAGAGCAAAATCTGATATCAACATTTAAAATAGTTTGGTACGACCACAGATAAATACCAGATTATCAACTCCATGTGGAGATTGAAGTTGTATAGGGCGCTCCTCCTGAACTTTTCACACCCGGCAGCTATTGCAACTAAGGAGATGTATGTAGTGAGCTTCTATTGCGACCGAGCTATGGTGCATTTGCTTCCCCCCACCCTTCCTCTCCCGTGTTCAGCGACTGATTGAATCTAACTTCTTTCGTAGTCACATCTCGCACACTAATGAATAGTTTATGGCACATTTCAGCTATTGCATATTAGCATAATATGTGTAAATACGCTGAGGAAATGTGCAGTAAACTATTCATTAGTGTGCAAGATGTGACTTTGAAAGAAGTTGACCAACGAATTTTTGAAAAAAAATATCTCAAGAATCCACTTGTCAACTTGAACTTTTCCTGTTAAATATGAATAATTATGACTTCAACAAAGCATTATAGCTTTAATATTCCTGTTAAAATTAATAATTTTGTTTTTAAAAACAATTACAACTTTAATAAACGAGAAAGTGAGATCACTCATAATGATCATGAGGTTATACAACACATCTGCATTCCCTTTCCCTCAAGTTGGAATTCCAAAGCTTCTTACTGTATTAATTACAAGAAAAGTAACAACACTAAAATAATGATTTTATAGGTACAGGAATACGTGAAAGGATACCATAAGGTTAAGTGTAATGCAATTTATTTGTACACAGAATCTTGAAAACTTCCCTGAAAGGAAAGTGTAAAAAACAAGAACAGAAAACCATCACTAAAGAAATGTGTATATAAATTTTAAATGAGGACACCAACAACTATGTACAGAAAATAGCACTATCTCTTTCAAAAGAGAACAAAGCAGCTCTGTCAATGGTTATATTTAATAAGAATTTGAAGTGCTCTACAGTGCATACATTATTTTCAGCACAAGTATACAGAAGTATATTCAGAGAAAAACCTGAAGTTTGTGATTGAGTACATTAAAAGTGCAGTAAAACCTTACAAATTAATACATGAGGCAGTGTCAGCAACTGAAGGCATAAATTTAATAAATTACTATTTTATATACTTTTAATCACTTTGGTTGAATTATCATTCACAACGTAAGATAAATTACTATGAAAAATATTAAGTGCATAAAAACATCATTCACAGTGCAAAATAAATTACTATGAAAAGTATTAAGTACATAAAAACTATATCATTCATTTAAAATTGTCCTAAGCTTAACTTTGTCTTTGCAACACAAAAATATTACAGCATTGAATTTGTAAATGCTTCAATGACACGTATAAGCACAGTAATAAATGCTGAAAGAAATACAATATGCAGTTTTAAAAATAAAATTTAATGCACAGTGTATCTTCCAATAAGACATTTCATGTAGTTATCAGAATTCAAAGCATACTCCTTCTGCTGCTTTGCCAGGAGGTGTGGGTTTCTTGAAAATGTGCCCATTTGTAATACCTGAAATTAGATGCATACAAGCTTTTAAAATGCATACAATGTTTGTACATAAGATATCAATTGTCTGCTATAAATCTCAAAATCTCTAATTATCATGTACAGGCATACTGCACTTTACCACAAACTGATGAAATAGATTCTACATGAAACATCTTTTTTTTTTTAATTTATTACTTGTCTGATCAGCAGTATTGCTATGCAAGCCATTGATAAATTACATAAGTACTATATACAAATTAACTGAGGAATTACTGTACTCTAACATAAATAGGTGGTAAATATATAATATTAACAAATAGATATCAATTAAGAACACATTTCAATGAAAGGGAATAAAAGGTAAAGAAAAACTAACACATAATAAAATTAAATAAGATGGACAACAATTGACAAAAGAGGTTAGATATGTGAGGTTAGAGTATAATCAGTGAAACATCTTGACAGTTTTGTATACTACAATTAACCAACTTTACAACAAACTTTGCAATGTGAGATCACAATACTAGGAATGCAAGTTATTTGCCAAAGCAGCAAATATGATGATGCAACTACTCTGTAATAAAAATAGCTATGCTTTCCATATATAAAACCATAACATATGCAGATTATAGTTCCATTGCCTTACCAATGTACTGACATGGGCTTACATCACATTTTATTATGTTTAATTTCTTCAAGCTAGGTGTACTGTGGGGCCTTCCAACAAAACCAAACAACCGTAGCATAAGAAATCTTAAAAAGATACAAGAGCTAGTATGCTTACAGCTTCTGATTCAATGGCAAAATAACGGTACAAGCGGAGTTCTAAATATTTTTACTGCTTAAAGTATAAACTTGAAAGAAGCGTAGAGACAGTAAAGTACAACTTAGCACAAAAGTGAATCGAGAAGATATTGACACACTGCTTAACTCACACTGTTTTTTCACAGGACATGTTTCAAGAGCTTTTGCTCTTATCAGCTGGAACTCGACTAGTGCAAATTGTAGTGGTTTCCTCTTTCTCCGTATCGTCGATAAAGGGCATGATGTACTTGTCAAAGATGTCCGGTGGTGGAATTTCAAAATTCATGACTCCATGACGATTTTTGTTAATGAAGATTTTTTTCCCTTACGGAAAGGTCTATGGGCTGATTAACGTATTTTATTAAAGATGTTTTCACAGTCACAATTGGTGTCAGGAGTGAGACATTACGTCATGGAGGCTGCATTGGCACAGATTCTATAGAAGTTGGAGCCTGCAAATAACTTGGCTGCGACGATGACCGCGAAAATGAAACGAAGACGGAAACGGCAAACAACAACTTGGCAGCGGAATTGAAAGAAATGAAGACGGCTAATGACAACCTCACCGCCGAGCTGAAGGAAATAAAGACGGCGAATGACAACCTCGCTGCGAAGACGGAAGCTGCAAACAACTTGACCACGACATTGACGGAGAAGCTGACCGAATTGACCACGGAAATGAAAGCGGCGAATGAGGCCGTCGCCGCAAAGTTTGAGGAGCAGTTGGCTGGCGTAAAGGAGGACGTCACAGAGTTGGGCGAGCGCGTAGAAGATCTGGCGAGCCGCGTTAACGAGCTGGAGGGAAAGGACGGCAGCAACACAAAGTCCCTGAACGCCATGGTGGAGGACGTCGTCGGCAGGAGGTTCAAGGATTTAAATGTCGACGCGCCGGGACGCAACACAACATGTGCGCGCATCAAACCTAAATACGACGGCGTGACAACTTTTGAAGTCTTCCGCCGTCAATTCGACACAGTGGCCAAGCACAAGTGGTCACCGGAGGAACAGGCCGCACAGCTAATAGCCAGACTCCAGCGACGGGCCGCAGAAGTCCTGAACGCGGTCCAGACAGCGGCGGCACCCAAGGACATCTGGGAGGCCCTGGAGAACCGCTTTGGAAACCACCGCTTAGCCGCAGCGTACCGCAGCCGGCTGAAGTCAAGGTCACAGCAGCTAGGGGAGACGCTGCAGGAGTTCGCCCTGGCAATCGAGCAGCTGGCTGGTAAAGCTTTAGTTGACCTCGCACCAGAGTTGTTCGTATCCCAAGAGGCTGTCTACACCTTTCTCGTCGGGGTACCAGACATGGAGATTCGTCAGCGCCTAATGCTCGGCGATTACAAAAGCATCCACGAGGCGCTAACGGCAGCATTGAGGATGGAGGCGGCCAAGGTGACGGCTACCCCGACTTACAGAACAAGGAGTATCCGCTATAATGGAGACCGAAGACCAGTCGAGGGACGCCGGCAAAGACCTAGGGGCCTGTGTTGGGGGTGTGGACAGCCGGGACACCTGGAGAGAGACTGCTCACACCAGGAAGAACAGCCGGAAAACGAATAAGACTCGTCGTGGCGAGGGGCACGTCGGCGCCATCACCACCATCCTCTGGAGTGACACTCCGCGCCGTCAGCCGACGAATGGATGACAGCCTCATCCCGGACGGTTGGGTGAGAGGGAAGCCGTGCCGCGTGCTAGTAGACACCGGGGCAGCTGTGACCATCAGACCTGACGTGGCCAAAGGTTTGCCGTCGAGAAAACCGAGCCGACTGTACCAGTTAGTAATGGCATCGGGTGACACTTTTTTTTTTTAGTTTACGTCCTCCAACTGTAAGTCATATCGGACGATGAATGGAATAGGTGAAATGATGCTCAAATGAGTCCAGCGTCCATAGAGCTTAGAGTTACCCGACATTCGTATTTCAGGATAAGGGAAAACCCCGGAAAAACCTTATCCAGGTAACTCACCCTGACCGAGATTCGAACTCGGAACCTGTTGAACGCGAGGCAAACATACTACGATCTACGCTAATGAGGCGGTCGGGTGACACTTTGCCTGTGGAGAAGGAGGCCCTACTGAAGTTGACCTTGGGACGGAGTGCCGTGCGTCTGCGGCTTAACGGAGAAGAGGTCATACTCCTGCAACCCGAAGAGCGTCATGTAATCTGCAGGGTCATCCTGATGGAAGACGTGGTTGTCCCCGCGAGAAGCGAGATGGTGGTGACGGCCTGACTGGAAGACCAGCGGGCGAAGAACATGATGCTGAACCAGAAGACGCCCGTGCATGGATCATGTGTGGCCAGGATATTGTTGCCCTGTCGAGAGGAGGTGCTGGTGAGGCTGCTCAACCGGGCGGACACCGTTAACAACATTCAAGCTGGGACATGCCAGTCCGTGTTCAGAGTGACAACAATCGACAAGACACTGGAGCCGGTGCCGTCACAACACCTAGGGCCCGGGCTGGAAGGCTTACTGGAGAGGGCGGCTGACCACCTGACCTTAGAACAACTGGAGGTTCGACAATTGCTGAGACATCAACGCTACGGCCGCACGGACCTAGTGCTCCACCGCATCGACACCGGAGACGCCCGGCCTATTCGGCAACCACCTAGACGCATTCCGCTGGCGAAACAAGCGGCGGTCCGGTTTATGCTAGAGGACATGAAATTCAGGGGAGTGATTGAAGAGTCTGACAGCCCTTGGTGTTCCCCTGTAGTCTTGGTGACAAAGAAGAACAGTGAGCTACGCTTCTGCGTGGACTACAGGAAGCTGAATGTTGTCACCAGAAGGACTGCTTCCCCTTACCCCGGATTGTCGACACCCTGGACAAACTAGCTGGTGCATAGTGGTTCTCCACCCTAGATCTGAAGTTGGGTTACTGGCAGGTGGCTCTAGACGCGAGAAACAAGGAGGAGACTGCATTCTCGACAGACCAAGGGCTTTGGCAGTTAGTTATGCCCTTTGGCCTCTGCAACGCACCAGCCACCTTCCAACACCTAATGGAATCAGTGATGAGAGGGCTGACTTATGACGTCTGCCTGCTATACCTGGACAACATCATCATCGCTGGCAAGACGTTTGAAGACCATCTCAACAACCTGAGTAAGGTGTTACAGAGACTGCAGGCAACCAACTTGAAGCTGAACGCGAAGAAGTGCCAGCTCTTCCGCAAGGAAGTTAACTACTTGGGCCACATAGTCTCACCAACCGGAGTGGCCACAGACCCGGAGAAGACACAGACCGTGAGAAATTGGCCTCCCCCAAAGGACAAGAAAGAACTGCATAGTTTCCTAGGGCTGTGCAGTTACTACCACCGTTTTATCAAGGGGTTCTCCAACATCGCCAAACTCCTCACCCGCCTGACTGAGGATCAACGGCCGTATGTGTGGACGGAGGACGCCGAAGACGCTTTCCAGCGGCTGAAGAAGACACTGTGTAGTGGTCCTATTCTGGGATTTCCACAACCAGGCGGCACCTTCATTGTGAACACTGATGCCAGTGACCATTGCATTGGAGGCATCCTATCGCAAGTCCAGGACGGCCACGAGCGGGTGATAGCCTACTACAGCAAGACGCTGTCTAAGGTAGAGAAGAAGTACTGCGTCACCCAACGAGAGTTACTGTACCGTTGGGTACAGAGGCTGCAGGAGTACGACTTCACCTCTGAACAGCGAAGAGGGAAGAGCCACGGTAATACAGACGCCATGTCCCGAAGACCCTGCCCAGAGGAGTGCGGCCAATGCACAAGCGTGGAAGATAAGGAGCGTGCCGCAGCTGTCAGAGTGATCACGGCAGTGCCTGCGGGTGGCTGGGATAGCGCAGGCCTGAGGAAGGAGCAGCTGACGGACGCAGACTTGGGGCCACTCTTGAGGGAAGTGGAGGCAGGGACAAGACCAACCTGGGAGGACATCGCACCGAGGAGCGCCACCTTCAAGTCGTATTGGGCCCAATGGGATTCACTGAAGACAAGAGAGGGTGTGCTGTTCCATGGGAATCGCCCTATGGGAAGAAACAGAGAGAGCAGCTGGTACTTCCCCGAAGTAAGGTCCTGAGGTCTTGGAGGAAGTGCACGCAGGTACTAAAGGAGGACACCTGGGAGCAAACCGAACAATCGACAAACTCTGACAGCGTCACTACTCGCTGAGGCTCCGAGCAGATGCTGAGAGATGGTGCCCTCAGTGTCACGTGTGCGCGGCGAGTTGTGGTCCCCAGACTAGAAGCCAGGGTCGCATGCAGCAGTACAACGTCGGAGCGCTATTCGAACGGATTGCCATTGACATTGCGGGACCGTTTCCAGTTTCTGACCGAGGCAACAAGTACCTAATGGTGGTCGTGGACTACTTCACCAAGTAGCTGGAGGTGTATGCCATCCCGAACCAGGAGGCAAAGATAATCACAGATTTCCTCGTAGAGCAACTGTTCTGCCAATTTGGGGTGCCGTTAGAGCTCCACAGCGACCAGGACACCAATTTTGAGTCCAACCTGATGAGGGAGGCACTTGAAGGACTTGGGGTGAACACGACCCGCACAACTCCCCTACATCCCCAGTCGGATGGCATGATCGAAAGGTACATCAAGACCTTAGAAGAACACCTGAGGAAGGTCGTGGCCAGCCATCAGTGAGACTGGGACGTCAGGGTGGCACTGTTCTTGCTGGCCTACCGCTCGGCAACACATGACACCACTGGGATGATGCCAGCCAGCTTAATTTTCGGCCGAGAGTTACGCCTTGTGACCAGGCTTTTGGAAACCCCCCGGACGCCAAACAGCCAGCAGCCGAGTATGTGGAGAACCTGGTGGACCATCTCTACGACATGCATGAGATGGCTCGTCAGAACATCCAGAAGGCGAGCGACCCGCATGAAGACCCGATACGACAGGCAAGCAAACAGTCAAGGGTTCCAGCAGGGTGACCTAGTCTGCACCGCCTTACCCGGACCAAGGGACGCTGCCCGAAACTTCACAGCCGTGGCAAGGACTAGACCGGGTAGTGAAGAGGATTAACGACGTGGTCTACCGCATCCAGAAGGTACTCTGAGGGAAGATGTTGGTGACACACCTGGATCGTCTGGCCCGCTACGATGGTGTTGTTCGGGACGACCAGCCTTGAGGAGGGAGCAGTGTCGCGGCGATGCACATAAAGGGTTCGCGCGGAGCGATAATGCGGCTTATTTACACAAAGGAACTGATAAAGATAGCACGCAGATAAAGGTCTTCCGAAACAAACTGAGAGAAATGGAAATTTCTGGTGATATCTTGATTGACAGAGAACAGTCAATTTCTTGTTTGTTCCACAAATCTCTTGAACGAGAACATTTTTTTTTATATATAATTTAATTGTTTAGTCCATTTAAGGCATTCATCTATAAATAACCCTAAAAGTTTAGCAGCACATAATGCTGCTTTAGAATTAGAAAGTATGACAGCATTTTTGAATTTATCTATTCTGTATGGAAGGTGTTGGAGTGAAATATGAATAGCCGTTACTTCTGCATCAAAATTTGTTGTGTGATATCCTGCTGGTTGATAGAATGAGAACAGTGCACACTTAATTCCTGCTCCTGAGTTGTTGTCCAAGTTAGATCCATCTGTATGTAACCATTCTTCAGGTGAGTATCTATTGCTCAAAGTTTCTAATGCTAGTGCATTGTTGTTTATGGTCAAAGATAAATCTAAAACTCCATCCCAGTATACTATGGCAGTGCATTTGCTCTCTTTAGGGATAGTACATTTTCATATTTCTGATTTTGTTTCATATAGACATAGTGAGAACCGGCTGGTCATCTGCTTGCGCATGCGTATACATGCACCTTTGGACTTAGAAAATATTCTCGTGTCGCATAAAAGAAAGTTTCTCTGACATATTTCCCAGCAATAAACAAAGCACGTCTGTGTCTATTGCATTGATTTAATAAGTTTTGAGATGCACTGTACAGCTTGTAATGTGCACAAGGGAAGGTTTAGAAAACCTTTTAGAGTTATAGGTCCCATTTCTTTGCCTATAGTCAGTGACAAGAGTTTTTGTTTTTAGTGATAATTGCAAAAGTCGTTGAATTTAAACACAAAATGTTTTGCACATGTTTTACACAATTTTGAAGTGATGTATATGTTTAATTTTTTCGCAAATTGTTCCTTTTTTTTAACTCATATTTTTTAACGATAAATGAGAAAATTTCTATTATTTTTAGTCTGCATAGAAAAATATACATTTATTACAAATTACATGAATATAATTTTAATTTAACATTCATGTCTTCATAGCCCTAAGGTAGAAGTTGTGAAAAAAATGTTAACAAAAGCAAAAGGTACTGAGAAGATTGAACTTCTTGGAAGCTACTCTCACACATTCATTAACATGAAAGTATTGTCCTTAGTCTCACTGATTTATCAGCGAAGACGTGTAATACGGGCTGAAGAGATTAAAAATGGGAAGGCATATGAAATTGGTGCAAACTCTTGCATTAAAGAATATCAAGAACAAGGATTTTATATAGGTGCTAATGATGTGATGTGTAAATTCGGTAGCACAAGAATTGATTGGAAGAGGCGTGATTCCTGTGAAAAGCATATGAAAACCAGGGCTCATCTAAAGTGAGTGCAAGATGCAGTTAAAACAAGTAACACACCTAAAAGGCAACTCAGTATCAGTATTTGCTCCAAGGCCCCCAGAAAAGTAAAAAGCGACAAAGTGGAGTTCATTATGGACACAATGGAAATGTGTATGAAGGTAAGGTTGTTACTATTGTTAATTTTGGATAGTCAAACTGAAAAATTCAATGCTATGGCCGGGATTTATCTATCCGAAACCTTAGCCTGTACATGACTTGTGTGAAGAAATGATTAATTTCCATCGATTAACTGAAATAATAAGAGTTTAACGATGAGGCCTTGGACTCAGGTAAAGTCTGTCTACTCAACGCAAGTGCACGGCGGCCGCTTTCTTTGACAAACCCTCATAATCGTTTTACAACATGGACCCTCCTTTCTACAAGGTTGCAACATTTTAACATCACCGTCTTTTTCTAGAGTCTCTTTCTCTGTCTAAACAACACGTGCACTTCACATTGTGAAAAGACTGGGTTTTTACGAGAATCAAAATAAGACACTTGGAAAATATTGTATTCCTATTATTGCCATTGTTACTATTACTACTACTAATACTACTACTACTAATAATACTACTACTACTAATACTACTACTACTACTAATACTACTACTACTAATACTACTACTACTAATACTACTACTACTACTACTACTACTACTACTACTATTACCACCACCACCACTCCACCACTATTGTTAAATTTTCTACTTAGCATGTAGGCATTTTCGTAATTATTATAATCAGTGCTATTAACTCACATAGATATAAGTGCCTCATTCCGATTCTCCATCACTCTCAGAGTCAGCGGTAATGATGAACCTGCTATCGTTAGATTGCTGATCCCGACTAATGTATTTTTCCTCTCCTTTCTTTACATGCTGCACACAATTTTTCCACAGTTCTGCATCGATCCCTTCTACACAGCTTCTCAACAAGTTGCAAACGCTTTCGCTGAGTGAAGGTGTTGCATTTCTCTTGCGCACTTCTCTCTTCAGTTTCGACCACACCATTTCTATGGGGTTGAAACAGCAGTGATACGGCGGCAACCTTAAAACTTCGTACCCATAATTAGGAGCGATGTCGTCAATCACGTAATCCTTGCCCACATTTGCCTTTTTAATTTCTGCCAGGAGTACAGCTTTAATAGGCAGAGGTTCGGGTATTTCAATATTATGAACCCTCATGTATTCGACTATATCTTTTAAGTTCATCGACATTATAGGTGTTCTATGTTTTAAACGCAAATGATAGCTAGCATTGTCCAAAACAATTATAAATTTTTCATTTCTTGGCAGGTTTGTCATAAGCCTACCATCAAACCACTTTTCAAACACTGCTGCATTCATGTCATCGTGACTGTCAGCCATTGCATCACCAATGTTTTTCGCCGATAAGAAGAGGCAGTCTTTTACCCATCCCTCGGCACTCCCAGCATGAAGCACCATAATCCTTTTACCCCTCAACACAGGAGCAGGTAAGGTGCAAGCACACGAACCGTCGTCCCACCCTTTTCTCGATACGTCATGGGTATCGTACCAGGTTTCGTCTAAATAAATTATCTTGTGTCCATTACTGCGAAACTTCCTTAGCTTTGACAAGTATATATATCGCCAAGCTACAATTCTGCTGGATTCCATAATAACCCTTCTCTTATTCAAAGTGCAGTATTTGAAACCCAGCTCTTTTAGAAGATCGCACAAAGTGCAGCGTCCATAAGGAAAATCACAAATTTCTTGTAAATGTGCAACCAATTCATCTAAGGTGGGCGCTCTCCCTTTTGCATAGAAATTATAAATTTCTCGGCGAATTAAATCGCATGTGAAATTATCCACCTTAGAGAAACGTTTTTTTTTTTTTGTTTCCACACTTTGTCGGCGTCTTTGGTATTCCTTTCGTCACAATTTTTCTAACCATATTTCTGTGAATACCCAGAATTTTTGCAGTTTCACTACATGACACCTTACCAAGATTATTTTTCACCACATATTTATATGCATTCAAAACAAGCGCTTGACTTTGCTTAGAAAGAGTTCCCGTTATAACTTTGTTTTTTGAGGCTTCTCCCCTAACATAACTCGGCCCAGCAACACCTTCCAATTCATTCACACTATTGTCTTCACTTTGATTATTTTCACTTGACTGAATGTTATCTACTACTTCATTTGCATTTACCACTGCATTTCTCTCCCACGGTCTCCACATCATGACACACAACGAATGTCTGCACCTAATGAAACAGAACAACTGGAAGTTGGAAACTTGGCAACTGAGACTCCACGTGGAGTAGACATGCAACTGTCATTTTCAGAAAATCAGGGCTGCTATTGGTCCCCAACGTCAGTGTTCCATTTCTGAAGTGTGGAGATAGATTTATGACGGTCATTAGTGGGCGGGGAGGTCAGGACCTTTGAGGTCCCTTTGACTGGGAACTGCACACACGTTGGCTAAACAGACTTTACAATAGTAAGTCGCCACAAATGGTGTTTCTCTAATACGAGAGCCCCTAGTGGAAGATATATATGAGTATATATGAGATATATATGAGTCAACTAGAGAATTTAATGGCAGGAGAATTTAACGTTAGCCATGGTAGCTCCATCGATTAACTTAAATATCACAACTTGTTGTATGCTGCAATTTGGCGAAGTCTGATTTGTAATATTTTATTTTATTAATGTTACCTACTGCTGCTGATTTCAAATAAAGTATTTTAATTTTGAAAAAATTAACAGTTGTGTTGCTATAGTTACCTGTTACTTTTCATTTCAGCCATGCCTATTACTCATTAGTTCTCCCCAAAAATTTGAGTTAAATAAATGCAAATTTATGGTAAAATATTCACTACAAAACACCACCAATTAAAATTATTAATGCCAATTTTATTAATAATTTCACCACAAAATCTTGCCTCTGCCTATAGTCTTAGAGAAGTTGCAATTTTGCCTTCACCTGTGCTCCCAAACTAGGGTGTCTGTGTGATGTAGGACTGTTCTGAAAACTTCTAAATGGAAAGTGTACATACCATGATCATTGCAGAACTAAATGAGGATGGTTCTTTTATTTAATGAAGTTTTGTGAATGGTTTCACCATATAGTATTTAGCATTGGAGAGTTTAAGCCCAATTCAAACTCAACAGAACACAGTACAATAATTATATGATTGCTGATCACCAGAAAATCCAAATTCATATTGAAAAGCTAGTATACCAAAAGTAAGTATTTGGTATCATATAATAGGATCCTTCATATGTAAAATTTTAGGCCATTGTATTACTTAAACCTCTCTTTCTACACCAGAACGTACTGGAACATATTTTAAAGACTGTTGTCTCCATCATTAGTCATGATTCTCTGCAGTTCTTCCTCCTGTGACTTGGAGATGGCATTTTGGCTGAAAGTACACATAATGTGATATTTTTCATATCAATTATCAAAGTTTAATCAATTGTGTTTATTGTTTTTAAGAATAATTTTTCTGATTGACAGTTCTGTTTGTTTTCTAAGGACATTTAGAAACTTAGGTTTTTCTGTAAGCTGATGATATGTGGACTAAAAATACTCTGTAACTGCTGATTTTTCTTTAAGCTGATGATCTGTGGACCAGAAATGCTCTGTAAATGCTGATTTTTCTGTAAGCTGATGATCTGACCAGAAATGCTCTGTAACTGCTGATTTTTCTTTAAGCTGATCTATGGACTAAAAATGCTCTGTAACTGCTAACAGTTCAAGATGGCAGCCGTAGGAGGAATTGTAATGCGATCAAGTAAACACAATTTATACGTAAATGTGAGCAACAATTCAGAAGATAAAACAACTGAACGTCCTCCAGTAACTAAAAGTACCAAAGTAACAAAGGGAAATGAAGACAACATAAAGAACCAGGCAAATCAGGAGGATTCTGATACTGCAAATAATCAGCTGCTTACGGGAGCCATAGAGCAGACGCGATATGCTCAAACAATAGCATCGCTACACGTGGTGATTAACCTACTTAACAGAGATCTTTAAAATGCTCAAAAAGAGAACAACCTATTAAAAAAGGAAAATGAAGAACTCAAACAGAAGAGAAAGAGTGTGACTGCAAGAAAGAAACCTTCGCTACTGTAACCAGGAATGGCAAACAGGATTCTTTAACAAAACAATGCAACAACTGCCTCAAGAACAACTGGTTTGATATTCTAAATAAAACACAAGACTGTGTGGAAAGTGAAGTGCGAAATGTCAAACATCGCGAAAGTGAAACTGAAATAAGAAACAAAAGTGTGCTTGTGGTAGGGGACTCTATCTTACAGTTTTCTGGAAACATGTATCGGGGAAAAGGTTTTGAAGTACATTGTTTTACTGGAATCGAGGTAGGCGAGCTGCAAGGAAAAGTGGAGAAGATGAATCTTCAAGATCAAAAACCAGATGTAATGCTGATACATGCAGGTACGAACAATATTCAACATTGCGTAATGGCAGAAGAGATAATGGGCATTATGGATCTTGTAAACAACATCAGTTCGAAATCAAAGGACACAAAAATCATAATAAGTGGGGTACTTCGTAGGTGGGATACAGCTATAGCAGAGCTATACCATAATATACTACAAAGGCTTGAAAATGAAAAAAAGATCACAGTCATATTCCTAGACCTATCTAAAGCATTTCACAGTGTATCATATGTAATGCTGGTGAACAAATTGCAGAAGTATGGCATAAGGGGGAAATTTCACACAATATTAAAATCCTATTTAGTAAACAGAAAACAATGTACAATAGTTAGAACCAAGAGTAGACATACAATAGAATTAATCACATCAAATTATGAAAGTGTCATAGCAGGAGTGCATCAAGGATATGTCCTAAGACCTGTACTTTTTTTTTTATTTATGTGAATGATCTTTAACTGTACACTCAAAAACGGTTAAGTATGCCGATGATACCTCATTGATATTTGCTTGCCGCAACAGATAAAGTTAGATAATTCGAAGATTATAGTGCCATCTTGTTCATTCCAGAAATATGAAAAGGGGTATATATAAGAAATTGTGACACGCCAGAGGGACAGTCGTAAACAGAGTCGTAAGGAGAGTGTAATTGGAACTGGTGTGTGAACTCTTTGCTGTGTTAACGACCTTGGAAGATCGTAATTGTGTATGTGATGTAATTCTGCTACTGTAAGGGTTCAATAAGGTGTATTTCTACGGAAATAAAGAACATTTTGAATTTCTGCATCTTAGTCTTTTAATTCTACGAACCCACAATGTCACAATTGGTGTCAGGAAGTAGAACATTCGACAAGATTTTACAGAAAATGGAGGAAATGAAGACGGCTAACGACAACCTCACAGCCGAGCTGAAGGAAATAAAGACAGCGAATGACAACCTCGTTGCGAAAACAGAAGCGGCAAACAACCTGGCCGCAAGGCTGAAACAAATGAAGGCCGAATTAACAACGAGGACGGAAGCTGCAAATAGCAGCTTGGTTGCGACGATGACCGCGAAGATGACCGAATTGATCACGGAAATGAAAACGGCAAACGAGGCGCTCGCCGCAAAGTTTGAAGAGCAATTGACCGGCGTGAGGGATGACGTCGCGGAGCTGAGCAAGCGGATGGGTCAAGTGGACGAGCGCCTTAACGACTTGGAGGGAAAGGCCGACAATAACTCCAAATCCCGGAACGCTATGGCGGAGGACGTCGTGGCAGGAGCTTGAAGGACTTAAAGGCCGACGCGCCGGGACGCGACACAACATCTGCGCGCGTCAAACCTAAATACGACGGCGCGAACACTTTCGAAGTCTTCTGCCGCCAGTTCGACACAGTGGCCAACCACAACAAGTGGTCACCGGAGGAAGAAGCCGCACAGCTAATAGCCAGCCTCCAGGAACGTGCCGCATAAGTCCTGAACGCGGTCCAGACAGCGGCGGTGCCCAAGGACATCTGGGAAGCCCTGGAAAACAGCTTTGGGAATCACCGCCTAGCCGCAGCCTTCCGCAGCGAGCTGAAGTCAAGGTCGCAGCAGCCAGGGGAGACTGCAGGAGTTCGTCCTGGCAATTGAGCAGTTGGCTAGCAAAGCCTTAGTCGACCTTCCACCCGAGTTCTTATCCCGAGAAGCTTCCTACACATTCGTTGACGGGGTACGAGACACCGAGATACGTCAGCGCCTAATTCTCGACGACTAAAAAACCATCCACGAGGCGTTAATGGCAGCATTAAGGATGGAGGCAGCCAAGGTGACGGCTACCCTGACGTCGAGAACCAGGAGTATCCGCTACACGGGAGACCGAAGGCCAGCCGAGGAACGCCGACGAAGACCAAGTGGCGTGTGTTGGGGGTGTGGACAGCCGGGACATCTGGAGAGAGATGTTCAGAGATGGAGTCCTACTCCTGCAGCCTCTAGACCCAACGTGCCGTCTGGCCTTCCAGGTTATTAAAGCTCAATAGACAGGTTAGGGCGGAATGGTCAGTCCTCAGGTGGAACGCCTGACCGTACAGGTACTTGTGGAAGTGCTGCAAGGTCTTTACCATCACCAGCAACTCTCGCCGGGTGACGCAGTAGGTCTTCTCTGCCTTGGATAGCGTCTTGCTTTAGTAGGCTATTATCCGCTCATGGCCGTCCTGGACTTGGGATAGTACGCCTCCAATGCAATGGTCGCTGGCGTCAGTGTCCACAACGAAGGAGCCGCCTGGTTGTGGAAATCCCAGAATAGGAGCACTGCTGGAAAGCGTCTTTGGCGTCATCCGTTCACACGTAAGGTCGGTGTTCCTCTGTCAGGCGGGTGAGGGGCTTGGCGATGTTGGAGAAACCCTTTATGAAGCGGCGGTAATAACTGCACAGGCCTAGGAAACTGCGCAATTCTGACTTAACCTTTGGCCGAGGGCAATCTCTCACGGCCAGTGTCTTCTCCGGGTCTGTGGCCACTCCAGTTGGTGAGACTATGTGGCCTAAGTAGTTGACTTCCTTTCGGAAGAGCTGGTACTTCGCATTCAGCTTCAGATTAGTCGCCTGTAGTCTCTAGCACCTTACTCAGATTCTCGAGATGGTCTTCGAAAGTCTTGCCGACCATGATGATGTCGTCCAGGTATAACAGGCAGGCGTCATAACTCAGCCCTCTCAACTCAGATACAATTAGGCGTTGGAAGGTGGCTGGTGCGTTGCTCAGACCAAAGGGCATAACTGTGAACTGCCAAAGCCCGTGGCCTGTCGAGAATGCGGTCTTCTCCTTGTTTCTCGGGTCCAGAGCTACCTGCCAGTAACCCGACTGCAGGTCCAGGGTCGAGAACCATTGTGCACCAGCTAGTGTGTCCAGGGTGTCGTCAATCCGGGGTTAGGGGAAACAGTCCTTCCTGTAGTCCACTCAGAAGCGTAGCTCACCATTCCTCTTAGTCACCAGAACCACAGGGAACACCAAGGGCTGTCAGACTGTTCAATCACTCCCCTGGATTACAGGTCATCTGGCATATCCCGTACCGCCGCTTGTGTTGCCAACGGGATGCGTCCATGTGGTTGCCGAATAGGCCAGGCGTCTCCGGTGTCGATACGGTGGAGCACTCGGTCCGTGCGGCCGTAGTCGCTGTCGCCTTGGCTGAAGACGCGCTGGTATCGTCTCAGCAGTTGCCTCCTCCACAGGCAAGGTGTCGCCCAATGCCGTCACTAGCTGGTATGTTCGGTTTAGTTTCCTGGATGGCAAACCCTTGGCCACGTCAGGTCTGATGATGGTCACGGCTGACCCGGTGTCCACCAAGACGCGGCACAGCTTCCCTTTCACCCAACCGTCCGCGATGAGGCTGCCATCCATACGCCGGCTGACGGCGCGCATTGTCGCTTGAGGGGATGGTAGTGATGGCGCCGACGGCCCTTACTCGTTTTCCGGCTGCTCATCCAGGTGTGTGCAGTCTTTCCAGGTGTCCCGGCTGTCCATACCCCCAACACAGGCCACTGGGTCTTCGCCGGCGTCCCTAAGAACTCTCTGTCTGGGAAAAATTATTCATGCACAGAAATAAATACATTTTATTGATATTTTGATGCCGCTTATGGAAAGGATCTCATTGTGTAGTTCGTCCCAATCTACAAGACACAAGAGGAAGTGCAGCAGTGAATTAAGGCTATTATGTTCCAGTAAGTTCTATTGTTAAAAGTGAAATTAGGGTAAATAAAAATTCCAAATTTTACATGAAACGAAGATAAATTCTTAGTGTTTTTTCTAAAGAAAGATTTAGGATCCTTCTTCTTTGAACAGTTATTGGTACCAGGTATCTGTAAATCACAGCGACATATACATAAATTCTAGTGGACACATTGACCATCAAGGGTCAAGCAACCAGTGCCATTTTGATTTTTGCAGTCACTAACAGCAACAATTTTCAGAACAAGAAGTAAGGTGCAAGAGCATGTAATTAAGTTAAATTAAATTTAAACAGTCAATTAATGACACTATTCAACACTTACTTTAAATTTCCTAGAACATGTTTCACAGGCCCATTATCAACCGGACATCAACCGGTTCTCAGTGTATCGAGATTTAACTGTATTGGAACACCACAGTGAAGCAAAATAATTATTAATTTTTAGATGAGTCGTATTTATTACACATCTGCTTCACTTTCGTACCTATTTTGAGGACATGTAAACATGTAAACATGTTAAATTAATTGGGAGTCGATTAATAACACAAAACAACACTCACTTTTAAATTTTCCCAGAACCGGTTTCTGAGGCCTTCCCTCTATCTTCAGCCAGACATCGACTTGTTCTCATTGGTGTAGCTGGCAATATTTTGTCATCGGTCTCCTCTGGTGGCGGTTCGAGGAACTTGCTGAATAAATCTTTCTGGGGGATGTCGAAATTGAATACTTTGTTCCTATTTTTTTGAAATAAAGATTTGTTCCCATGTGGACAGTTCTTCTTTTCCTGTTGTATGTTTTAGTAATTTTGGCTCTGAATTTATGTTGTGGTTTTTTTTCCCCCAAAAATGCGTGGCAACTGCTGATTTTTCTAATTGTTTGTATTTTATGTTCCTAAAGTGTTCCTTTGCTCTTGTTTCTAAATTTCTTTTGGTTTTTCCAATATAAATTTGACTACAGTCACAGCATTCAATTTGATATATACCAGATTTTTTGTTAGATGGAATGGCATCTTTGATGTTTGAGCAAATTAGGTTTTTTAAGGAGTAATGGTTCACTGGAGCTAGTTGAATGTTTTGTTTTTTGAAGACTTGAATTTATCAAAGGCGCATGGATGGTAAGTGAATTTTTTGAAGATCATTTTAGTTTCTGTAGCTGAGAGGGTTGTGGTTTCCTTTAGTAGTTTCTTCTTATTTGCTAAGTTCACTTTTTTTGTCTACTAGTGATTTGGGAAAGTCATTTTTCTGTGCTATTTCAATAATTTTGTTGTATTCTATTTTGTATTCTTCTGCTGTGAGAGGGATGTTGACCAGTCTGTGTGCTAAACTATTGAAGATTGCCTGTTTGTGGGATCTTGGATTGTAGCCATTAGCTTTTATGTAGTTGTCTGTCTGTGTTGGTTTTCTGTAAATGCCAAAGTTTATTCTATTTTTATTTCTGATTATTTTTAGATCTAAAAATGGTAAATACTTGTCTTTTTCAACTTCTACAGTGAACTTGATGCTTTTTTCTTGAATATTTAAAAGTTTTAGTGCATCACTGATGTGTTTTTTTGGCACTATGGCAAATATGCCATCTACATATCTTTGCCAGAGTTTGAACATCCATGGGAAACCTTTAGTAATCCTTATTTCTAGTGCACTCATGTACAGATCGGCCAGGAAGGGTGATAAGGGGTTGCCCATTGCTAAACCAGAAGTTTGATGGAAATATTTTGTTTGAAAGTGGAAGAAATTCTGTTCTATGCATAATTTGGTAAGTTTGATGTAATCTGAAATTTCAAGTGATGACATTCCAAGTGATTTGAGCCATTTTTCTATAAATTTAAACATAGCTCTAGAAGGAAATAAAAGTTGAATCTCAGAGACAATGATGGCCTATTCTGAAAATTCTTGTTTTAAACTCTTTAAGTAATTAATTTATGGAACCTATATGAAATAAAATTTGCTTGAATTTGACTTTGGTTTTGGGTTTTCATGTGTTCGCAGATGGAAATGTCTCTCTAGTGACATTGCGTGACACATTCACAACCTTAGTTTCCAAGCAGTTCCTCATGCGTTGTCCATTGCCCAGTGAGGAAGAATGTGGTGTACCAGTGCTCAAAATAGAAGAAAATCTTCTTTACCTTCCTCCGGAAATTAATTTAAAAGAACTTAGTAACATTGAACAAGGCAAAACAGGAGATGCAGGTGACAGCAGTATATATTGGAGAGTAAATCTGGATAGATTTCATCAAGATTTCAGGTAAATAGCTTTGAGTATAGATAATTCAGAGAGCAACCATTATGTGTGAAGAATTGTGTCAATTGTTACTCAGAAGTATTTGAATGCCACTCATTTAGGATGTATTGCAAAAATAGAAATGTGTCACTCAATAGGTGTTCATATGCATATATTTAATGAAAATAAATGTTAAGTTTTACATTTTGCTATCTTCATACTAATCTCCCCTTGCTCTGATCACACTACATACTCTGGACAAACTTCAAACATGTTAGGATTACTTTAGGAAAGTATTTGCATTCCTTTTACAAATAGCTCCACAAAATGTTTATGTTAGAAAAGTTTGTTTTTAACCCTCTATGGAAATTATCGCAAGTAAATTTAGTGTAATTATGTCAGGCCTAGGAGGGATCCATTATGTCTGCATTTCATTTTCCCTTTCTAATCATTCAACATTATTTCTACATAATAAATATATATTTTTAGCATCATTATCTTGTCTTGTGTAATCTGTTTGCAAATGATCTTGTAAAGTGTTGGAGGATTTTTCTTTTTCATAGTTTCTACCATTTTAATAATCTCCTATCCTATTAATCCAAAGTACTGCATTTATCCTAATATAAGGTGACAAGTGCACCATGAGCCCGAAATTTCAGACCCTAATATTGGAGTAGTTGTGACCTGTTTCTCATTAAAAGAGTACATACAGTCTAATACAGTAGCACATCAGCTCCTTATGGAGTTTAGTGGATAATATTAAAATAATGGCATTTAAGGGAGTCTGTCCAAATCCAAGAAAAGTCTTGCATAAAATGTACAACATTCAAAAGAGAAAATATCTTGGATATGAACTCATTGTTGAAGTTGATATAAATGACAAAATTAAAGTTCAATAAAACAATGAGAATAATTAATAGCATCTTTAAACCAGCTTTAGTAGAAAAACACACTCATTTGAGGCTATACAAAAGCTTTGCAAAAGCTGTCATATGCTGTGGCAGTGAGACTTTGACCCTAAGAAGAGAAAGAGAAGCAAAATGACTGCTGCAGAGAGAAAACTCATCCAAAGGATTGCAGTTTTACTAAATAGGATCTAAAGACCAATGAAATTATTTTATAGGAGCTGAAAAATGCCACCAGTCCTAGAATATGTACCATATTACCAGAACAACTGGAGATATCACCTTGACAGGATGGGTTCAGAACATGTTCTCAAAACTATAGCACATACCTTGGGAAAAAAGATCACTTATTTGTCCCAAGAAGAACTGGAGGGAAAATTAAATAGTAGATTCCAAGAATACAGATGGAACATATGGTGGGCTGTCAAAAAATAACTGGAAATATTTTTTTATTGGAAAATACTGCTCTCCTTTATTCAAATTCCATTACAGATCTTCAAAGTAAGCTCCTTCGGACACAAAATAATGGTTCCAGTGTCAGTCCAATATTTCAAACACTCTTTGCAGCCTCTTTTTAATAGAATGTTGCATACATCCAAAATTTTATTATTTAGATCTTGATCACTCTGTAAATAATGACCAAGAAGCTGTTTTTTCTCTGCACTAGATAGATTGAAGTCACACAGCGCTAGGTCCAATGAATAATGCCTAATTCAGTGATTGTTTCTTGAGTCTTGATGGTGTGATGAGCCAGTGCATTATGCATTTGAGCAAGGTTGCTTTTTTGTTGCAGTTTTCCTCCTTAATGTCCCTTCAAAACTTCACAATAATTTGCAGGAACAGTATGTCGCTTATCCACCACATGATCATATACAATGCCTTGTTTATCGAAAAAGACAAGATGCATAACTTTTCCTGCTCTTGGTTGAACTTTGGTCTTTTTGGGTCTTGGACTTGAAGGATATTTTCATTGGGCACTGTCTTGTTTTGTCTCTGGGTCATAATGATGAAAGCAGGATTCATTGCATGTGATGACTTTAGTTCTCACTGAAGCCTTCTCTTCCATTGTTGACATGCCATCATACAGTGAGCCCTCATACAAGGCTCCCACTTTGCTGCAACTTTTGTGTTCCCTAGAAGATTTTGTGCAATGTCTTCAGTTGATCTTTAGAATGTATTCATAATCTGTACAATCTTTGTTAACAACAAACAGTGATCTTTCTGTAACATAACATCAATTGTGTTGACATTGGTTTAAGTCTTCAAAGTTGAGAACCTTCTGGAGCATTCACAAGGTATTGTTAACCTCCTGAAATCGTTTATGCCACTCAAAAACTTGTGGCATAATAGCTTGCTGCAACACTGCCAATGTTTGTGATGGAGTTTTGTCAAGAAGAATGCAAAATCTAATTAATGCATGTTGCTGCAGCGTGAGATACAGTTGGGTACAATAAACATACCTGTACACTTTCTCTGTTGCCCTCCACTCGTTCGCCAGGCAAATGGCATGTCTTATGTCACTTGAGGTCAGGCCTGTTTGTTACTACCAACACCATTCTCAAGCGCAGGCACATTAAAATGCAAAAAAGCACCACTTCTAAGCTAGGAAGAATAATGATCTAAGCTAGGAAGAATAATGAAAAATGTAATTAATCTATGTAAAGTTCAGGGAAACTAAGCAAGAGAAATGTAAATAGCATATTAAATACAAGTGAAATAGGTACACAAGTACAAGAAGATTAGGTACAGGTTAGTACTAACCTAAATTTACAAAATCATTTTAATTATAAAAAACACACAGTAACAAAAAGTAAGTTCAAACAAAAACATTTTAAAATACTTCATCAGAATATTCAAAGCATTGCAAACAAAAGGGCATTAATTGAACAACATATACTAACTATGCAATTAGATGTAATAATTTTTTCTGAACATGGACTTAAGATTGAAGAAATAAATGTAAATAGTTATGAAAATTATACTTTAGGTACCAGTTTTTGCAGAGCAGAACATAAAAGTGGGGGAGTTGCAATTTATGTTTGAAATGGGCTAAAATATAAAGAAATTGACTGCAAAAAATATAGTGTAGAAATGTGTTATGTGTTAGCCGCAATAGAGGTTAAATTAGAAAAGAAAAACTTTATAATATTAGGGGTGTATAGTCCACCAATTGCAAACAAAAAAGGTTTCTTTAAAACTTTAGAAGACTGTTTATATAGCATAGTAAAAAACAAACATATAATTGTGTTCGGGGACATCAATATAGATGTACTTATAGAAAGTAAAAAGAAACGTTTGTTACTAGAAGTACTAGAAAGAAGCAATTTAACATTAATTAAAACAGAACCCACAAGGGTAACCAATCATTCCTCAACCTGTGTCGATCACATATACACAAATTTAAAGCCAGAAGAGTTGTGTAGCAAAATTGTGAAAATGGGAATTAGTGATCATTATGGACAACTAATCGAAACTAAAATGTTAGGTAAACAAAAAAAGAAAGCAAATAATAAAATAGAAACTAAAAGGATAGTAAATAAAATTACACTAGAAGCTCTAAGAAAAAATCTACAAGCAATAAAATGGGTGGATATGCACAGCAAAAAAGAAATAAACTATAAATTTTACAACTTTTATACTATTTCAAGAAATTGTTTGGACGCAACAGTACCATTTCACAAAGTAAAATTAAAAATCCAAAACGTAAACACTTGGGCCTCTAAAGGTATAGACATCTCCAAAAAGCGTATGCAATTTCTTAACGGTCTAAAGCACCCAAATATTGATGCTAAATCCTATAATTACATAGTAAAATACAATAAAATTTTAAATAATGTAATAAGAGAAGCAAAAAGGTTACATAATGCAAAATTAATAAAAAAATGCAGAAAATAAAATTAAAGCTACATGGAACATTGTAAATTCAACACGTAAGGAAAATCAACAAAAAATGGCAGGGAAATATGTTCATTGAAGTAAACAACCAAGTGATACAAGATCCCATAAAACTAGCAAATCACTTCAATGAACACTATATAAATATTGTAAAAAAATTAGGAATAAAACAAACTCAGTATGTACCAATAAATGAAAAGAAAGTATGTAATTCAATGGTGCTTAGTGAAATTAACGAGGGTCAAGTTATTTCACAGATAAATGCATTAAAATGCAAAAGATCCAGTGGACTGGATGAATTTACAAATGAAATGATTAAATATTGCAAATACGAAATTACAGATGTACTTACTCACTTAACCAATCAACCTTTTAGTTCTGGAATATTTCCAAAGAAGTTAAAACAAGTTGTGGTCAGACCAATTTATAAGAAAAAAAAACCTCAAAATAAATAATGGAAAATTATAGACCAATATCTTTATGCTCAACTTTCTCTAAAATAGTAGAAGGATTATTTCTAACACAGTTACAAAGCTTTTGCAAAAAATTTCAAATTTTATCAGAATGTCAGTTTGGGTTTCAAAAGAAAAAGTCCACAGTAGAAGCAATTTGCAGAGGAAATGACATTATTATAAATGCCCTAAATAGAAAAGAACATTTAGTCGCTATTTTCCTTGATGTTTCCAAGGCCTTTGACTGCGTTAACATAGATATCTTAATGTGAAAATTGGAAAATTATGGAATCAGAGGCATACCACTACTATGGCTTGGCTCCTATCTCCAAAATAGAGAACATTGCGTGGACATAATACATAATTTAAATGGAAAGTTAATGAAATTTCGATCATCATTCAAAAAAGTAACACAAGGCTCAAAATTGGGACCATATTTATTCCTACTGTATATAAACAGCTTATTTCAAATAATAAAAGAAGCAGGGGGAATAGCAATAGGCTATGCAGATGACACCACGATTTTAGTAACAGGAAAAACAGAAATAGAAATACAAAATAGGACAAATACTCTACTAGTAAAAGTAAACAGACATTTAGAAAAGTTGGGCATGATATTAAACACAAACAAAACAGAGTGGATACAAATCAGTCTTAATAACAAAAAACAGATAAATATAAAGTTAACAATAGGAAACAAAAAAATTCAACAGGTAAATGAAACAAACTTCTTAGGATTAATAATAGACAACAGATTGAAATGAAATGGATATGTTCAAAAAGTAATAAAAAAAGTTAATTCAGGTATATATATCTTAAAACAAACAATGCAAATAATAGATAAAAAATGCATTAAACAAACATACTATGCATTCATTCACTCTCACTTGAGCTCTGGGATTGTATTATGGGGCACAGTACAAAAAAGTTTAGCTTTAAGACTATTTAGATTGCAAAAAAGAGCAATACGTTTGATGGTAGGAATACAGAAAAGAGACACATGTAGAAATGCATTTAAAAAACTAAATATTTCAACATTACCTTCATTATATATATATATATATATATATATATATATATATATATATATATATATATATATATATGAATATATCAAACTTACATTAAAAAGTTATGACCAAAACAAAAATAGTAACATCCACAAACATAACACCAGAACAAAGTATAATTATTCTAGAAACAGACTTACTGGTATCCTAAATAATAAATGCATAGAAAATAGCATCAAAGATTTGTATAACCACCTACCAGTTGAAATCAAACAGATAACAAACGGGAAAACAAAACTAAAGGCTGTCGAAACTTATTTATTACAGAAAGTATTTTACTCCGTGGAAGAATATAAACAGATTAGGTAGAATATGCTATTTACACTTCTCAACTTTGTAAACATGTTTGTAAATATTATTGTATAAATTTTATGTATATACAAATTGACGATCCATATGAAAAGCTTTACAGTTGGAGATAAATATCAATCAATCAATCAATCAATCGACCACCTCATATAACATGGAAAGACATGCTAGAAAGAATGAAGCAAATAATAGAGGACTTTGTCAGCAATGACATAATCATAATTGGTAACTGGAAGATTGATTTTATGCTAGGAAAATTAAATAAAACTATGATTGGAGTTTACACTGGAATATAAATTAATACCTCTTATTCACATGCCAATAAGGGTAACAACATATTCCTCAGCTATCCTAGACCAAGTGCTAATAGGACAAGGACGCTTAAGCATAAAGGATATCACATAATTAACCCAGGAGTTTACACTAGAATATAATCTAATACCTCTTATTCACATGCCAATAAGGGTAACAGTACATTCCTCAACTATCCTAGACCAAGTGCTAACAGGACGCTTAAGCATAAGGGATATCACATAATTAACCCAGGTTTCTCAGACCACTGCGCACAACTTGTAGAAATCTTTAGAAATAAATCTGAAAAGACCATTGAATATAGAATAGAACATATCTTCAATAATAAGTAACATTAACTTCCTACTCTCACTCCTAAAAGGAGAAACATGGGAACAAGTTTTGGATAAATACATAAAATGTGAAGCTATTAATAGTGACACGAACAAATATATACAAATATAATAATTTGTAACATAAAAACTTATCTTATAAGAAATTGTAAAAGTTTTCTTATAAATTGATTAGGATCGCGATTTCATGAAAATTGTATTCACATCCTCAGCCAGAGCCTTAACACTAGAAGGACTGCACCCATCATTTTGACGGATGCGCTGCTTTAGAAGACTTATTTCTTGCTTATGTTTTTGTTTACACTTCCCATGCTCTACAGCTTTTAAGAAATACTTATGACAAACACGTCCACAAAGAATTAAGCATTTTGGACCTTTCTAAAAACTGGTACAAACAACTCCTACTAGAAGGACCGCCATCCATCATTTTGATGGGTACGGAAGTAGGAACAATAGGTTTCGGATCTGTTCACATCTGTTGTTATTTTCCTTCCTGATTGGTTTACGACAATCTGCAGACCCTTTGCCGATGAGTAAGAAAGCTTTATTGCCCAAGTGTCACAATTCGTGCTACCACTTATGTATTTACGAGCTGTTGGGGCAAAAAACTTTCCATTGAAGTTGTTATGATCGAATACCTGGGACCTCCATTTTTCAGGAACACAATGAGTAATGTAATTTATGTAATTATCGATATGAGTAGACTTCCTATAAATACCAAAGTTTATTATTATTTCTTATTATCTTTAGAACTAGAAAAGGAAGAAATCCATTAATTTCAGTCTCTAATGTAAATTTTATAGTTTTCTCTTGCAAATTTAGTTATTTTAGAGCATCATTTATATGTTTATAAGAAACAATAGCAATAATATCTACAACAAAATTTAAAAATTAAAGGGAATGCTTTAGTGACTTGCATTTCAAAAAAAAAACTCATAAAAATAAACATTACATAATGAATTTTGAAATATGGCAGTCGATTCTGTTTTTAAATTTGTTTCATTTTCAGATTTTAGTAGTACTAACAAGAACATAGTGACATCTAGCATTTGTAGCAGTGACGACACGTTTGTTTGTGGTTCTAGTTGATGATTTGGAAGATGATTTGAAGATTTGAAGATTTACAAGATTAAGTGTAAAGACTGTGAAAAAATTTACATAGGGAGGACAAAAAGAAACATAGGCACTAGAAAGAAAGAACACTTCAGGCACTTAAGATACAAAAATATTGATAAGTCCGCAATAGCAGCTCATTTCTGGTCTGAAAATCATGAAATTGAAGACAGCACAAAATTACTAAAATACGTACAAAAACATAGTGAGCTCGTCATATGGGAGAGGATATACATAGAAAAACATAAAAACCAACTTATGAACTTCGAAATCCCGCTAGAAGAGAATCTCACATTTAAGTTCATCACTAAATCAACAGATGGCAGCAGCAACCCCAGAACTACCCACACCACTGGATCAAGCTTTAGTCGCATAAGAGCCGTAGATGCAAACGATGATTTGCGAAACATTTCCTCAAAATAGGTACGAAAGTGAAGCAGATGTGTAATAAATACGACTCATCTAAAAATTAATGATTTGGAAGAAGTTTCTCGAAATCGCAATCCTGTTCAATTTATAAGAGAAGTAACATCATTTCTTATAAGATAAGTGAAGTTTTAAGTTAAAAATTGTTATATTCGTATATATTTGTTGCTTCACTGTTAATAGCTTCATATTTTACAAATTTACAAGAAATACTGTCTTTAAATTACAAAAAAAGGTAAAAACCATCAGACTGATGTAGAGAAGCATTTAAATCATTATGTAGATTAATTCTTCCATGCGTATATATCCAGGAAATACTAATATTTGTTTGAAAACATGCAGAAGATTTTGAAGTAAACTAACATGGCAACAACACAAGAAATAGTGAGCGTTTGTTATTTCACATGATACATCACTTTTTAACAAAAATATTATTTATAATGGTATTAAGTTATATAATAAATTACCTATTAAATACAAAAACATTAGCTCAGAAGCCAAATTTAAGTATCAAATCAAATGTTATTACAACAATGATTTTACTCTGTTAATGAACTTATTGAATACTTCAGATTATATTCATTTTCTTTTATTCCATTTTGTAGATTGTATAAACTGACGTGTCCTATACTGATGTAAAAGTAACACAGGATCAAATAACCTTATACTTATGTTGCCTAGGCAACCAGCTTCCACAGTCAGATCCTGAGTTTTTGAAAAATGTACTGTTACTTTATATTCTGAATTGGAGAAGTTTGTTTTAACATTATACTTTCTGCCCTGAATAAATCACTTAATGTTTAATATAAAAATCTCTTGTCCTGGCTTCGATGAACATGTTGACACTTATTACAAACATAAGAGGAGGGGAGAAAGTAATTTAACTTATATGTTAACAGTATTTCATCACAAAATTGAAGCTCAACTTGACACATTCTCATTCAATTTAATAACAAAATAACAACCACTGTTCTAAAAACAAACTGAGTGTGTGCGTGTGCATGGGCGTGGTTTTTTAATGCCCAGAATTTGTTAATAAAATCATTTTTCTTCATGCTTCCCAATATTTGGAGACTAGATCTTGATTTTGGAGAGTTTCACATATAGTTAGATGATTGATGTTCATTAAATCGTCTTTACTACATAAACAGCACTGTGGAGAAGTTGTTAATCCAACCTTGAATAAATGTCCATTCAAACAATCGTGGCCTGTGATTAAGGGGAGGCATCTGTGAAAAATGCTAAAATCCGGAGTTTACATCAGAACTGCTTGAAATTTTGTCATTAGGTGGGGTATAGGGAATCTAGTTAAGCTTTTAAAATTCATCTTTCTATCTTAAATAGTTTTTTCAAAAAAAAAAAAAAATATTTAGTGCTTTTTATAATATGATTTTTGTATGTTATATAAAAAGTCCCGGGTCATACAGTTTTTCTTTTAGAAACTTTAAATTTTAGATTCAGCTTTCTCTGTACATCAGTTATAAAAGTTGCTATACTTTTAAAGTGTGTATCAAGTATTTTTGGACAAAAAAATTTTTATGTGTAAATATATTAAATTTTTCTTAATTTTTTTGCAATTTTGAGGTTTAAAAATCAATAATAAATAAACTATTTAATTTAAATAAATAAAAATGCCAAATTTTATTGAACATTTATTTAGGAATATGTGCAAAGTTTAATACAAATTCGTTGAGAATTGCAGAAGCATTTTGAGCATTTTGAAGATACAAAAATGTTCAAAAATTGAAAGTGGAGAAAAATGAATTTAAAGATTTAGATAGAAATTACACTACTTTCTTTACTTTGAAAACTCCATGCATCATATGCAGGCTCTACAGCTATCTTATTACCTTCTTTCTCTTTAATTTGGTTACCTTTGGCCCTTTTTTTTATAATTTTTCTATCTACAATAGTTTTTACCAAAAAAATAATAATTTAATTTTTTGCTACAATTTCTTTACATTGGGAAAAATATTACATTCTCTACAATTTTTGTTATAAATGATTGGAACTTTGGATTCTGGTTCCTTTGGATAGTAGTTACAAAACTATATATGTATATACTCATTTGCCCATGTCTAATGGTTCTGGAGGAGAAATTTAAGGTATGTGATAGAATTTTCTTGATTTTTTTTTTTTTCAATTTTCTTTTTTCAATACCAATCATTATTAATTTTTTCATATACAGCCATAATGATACCAATTTTTATTGAAAACTTATCTGGGAATATACATATATGCAAAACTTAAAGAAATTCATTGAAAACTTTAGTGTCTGGACTATAAGGAGTATTAAAAATGCTAAAAGTTGGACATGAAGAAAAATCTAGTTAGAAGCTCTAAATATAAACATTTTTTTCTATGTTTCAAAACCCTCCTGCACTATATGAAGACCACTCAGCTAGTTTACTATCCTCTTCTGTTTTTAATTTATTCACCTTTAACTGCTGCTTGGCAGATTTATATTTGCTCAATGAACTTTGATCACTTTGTTTTAGCTTTCACCTATCCCTAATACTGCTAATTTTCTTACTAACAAGACTTACTTTGCTTGCTGCAAATTTTGCCTTAACTTTAAGTCTATCTTTATAACCCATATGAAATTCACTAACAGCTGAAATCACTGCAATTTGCAATTTCTTTCTTAATACAAAAACTTCTTTGTGACATTTACTCCATGGAAACTTTCATTAGCATTCTGTGCTTCTCCTTTAATGCAACTTTCCCATAGAATAGTACTAACTAATCTCTTTATTTTTGTCTATGAGATGGAAATTGTAAGTAGAATAGTTCATGCAATTCATACCCATGGTCATACAAAATTTCTGCATAGAAATATGACCCTTACCAATGCCCAGAAATACATCAACCATTCTTCTATTTACATCAAAAGGTGACCTACTAGAATCAATGTTAACTCTTGGGCTATAATATGTTTTCACTTAACATTTATCTCAAGCAGAGCATTCTAGTATCATTACTTACTATTAAGGCTAGAACACCTTAAAGTTTCATTATATTTTGCTTTGAAATAGCCACTGTACTCCTAACCTAACCTGGTATGAATCATATACTTACTGTTGCAACAAGAAAGCAATACAATGTTAAATCAGGCTTTATTCCTATTCTAAACAATAATAATTTAATATAAGCTGCTATCCACAGCTTTCACTTGCATGTAAACCATATTTCACAAACACTACATGTCAGTGGAAATGTTTGTTTACTTTCAAAAGTAGTAAGTGGGAAATAGTATATAAAAATGGTAGCGGAAAGCTTCAATAGCTTCCACAAACCTCCAGAAGATGTCTCTGCACATTACCACAGTTACAGAATCAAACCGGGTAGCTTAAACGTGAGAATTCCATCAATCTCTTTGCGACACACTGGAAAAAGCAATATAAATGGCTACGCCCACCCGCACATGGGCATTTAAATAATGACGTAGCAGCTCTTTAAATGGCGCTAGGGCCTAGCTGATGGCAGATTCTGAAACTACAATGTTTAAACATAATTTTAATGCAAAAAACGGAAAATGTCGTTTTTTTGTCATTTTTGACGAAATTTCACCGATGCCTCCCCTTAATCTGAACATTGCTACTGAAGATTTTCGAGGTAGTTCTGGAATTGTCTTTAGTTTGTTTTGGAGATCTTTCCAATTAAGTTCTTCAGAGGAAACTAGATAGTTGTTATATAGTTTTGTGAAGATGTTTTTGATTAATCTTTTAACTGTTTCATAGGGGATATTTTGTTTCATTGTTTGAGATATTTTGGAAGCCTTCTTGGCCAACATATCTGCTTGCTCATTGCCAGAAATTCCACAGTGAGATGGTATCCATTGGAAAACTATACGTATATTTAAATTTTGAAGATGTTTAATCATATTATGAATTTCATTTATCTTTTTGGTTTTTGGGCTGTCATTTGAAATAATAGTCTGAATAGCTGCTTTAGAATCTGTTAAGAAAACTAAGTTGGAAAGCTTATTTGTCCAGTCAAATAGATTTTGTAAGGAAGTATAAATTGCATCAATTTCTCCATCAAAACTTGTTAAGTAAATTCCAACATGCTTATAGAAAGAAAAGAATTTACAGGTAGCTCCTGCTCCTGCTCCATCTTCTTGATTGTAAAGAGAGCCATCTGTATAGATGTGTGTCCATTTGTCAACTGGATATCTTACATTTATGGTTTCAAGGGCATATGCTTTAGCTTCTGTAGATGAGTATTCCTTCTTTTTAAAATCTGCAAGTAAATCTAGGTAGTATTCTAATTCAATGATGTTCAGTGGGTTATTAAGAGACATGAAAGGTTCTATTTTGGATGGGTAATTTAGTTTATTTCTTAGTTGTTGAACTTTCTGTATGAAGCCTAATTGAGTTTTCAAACTGAAGGTGGATGTGTGTTGTTTTACCCATTTATTACTCTCTGGAATTCTTAAGAGCTTTTCATACGTTAAAAGGGCTTGCATTTCTAAATCTGTCATTATGGGTCTGTTACATGTAAATGCTTGTAAGGTTATTATAGGAGTAGTTTTTATAGCTCCAGTAATTAACCTAAGAGCTTGATTTTGTGTGCGCTCCAGTATCATGGAAGTTGAAGGTGATGATGTTATCAGTACTTCTCCACAGTAATTAAGAACTGGCCTTATACATGTATTATATGTAGTATTTAATGTAGATCTTGAACAACCCCATTTAGTTCCTGCAAGTCTTTTTAATATCTTAAAACGGTTAATTGCTTTATCTCTAATTTTTTCAATATGTTTTTTCCAAGTTAATCTTTTGTCAAACAATATTCCAAGATATTGAGCATTTTCTGTTCTGGTTAATTTGATATTATCATAACTTAAGGTAATACTGGGTTGTTTCTTTCTTAGAGAGAAGAGCTGATAGTTACTTTTCACAGTGTTTACTTCCATGAGGTTTTTAGAACACCATTGTTTAAGGGTATTCAAAGAATTTTGAATATTTGTCTTTAGAATTACAAGTTTGCCTATTTTCCAAATTACTAAGTCATCTGCATACAATGCAGTGTTGATGCCTGTTTGTTGAAGTTGTTTGGGCAGATCATTTATATAGATATTGAATAGAGTAGTGCTAAGAACTGCTCCTTGAGGTAAACCTAGATGGATTTTTTTGAATATTGATAATGATGAACCATAAGAAGTTGTGCAATATCTTTCTGAGACAAATTCTGATATCCAGTGAAGCATATTATCTTTAATTCCCATCTGTTGTAGTTTCTTGATAAGATTACATCTCCATACAGTATCATATGCAGATTTCAGATCAACAAATACCGCTAAGGTGCCTTCTTTTCTATTAAATCCCTCTTTAATTTCTTGACTGAGTTTAATTACTTGTTCACTGGTTGTATGGTTTTTCTGGAATCCGGCTTGGCAGGGTGATAGAAGATTATGTTGTTCAAGATACCAATTTAATCTAGCTGAAATCATTCTTTCCATAATTTTTGCTAAAACACTGGTTAATGATATAGGTCTATAGTTGTTTATATCAGCTGCTGATTTGCTGGGTTTGAGTATTGGAATAATAATAGCTTTTTTTCAATTGGATTGAACAGAAGATTTCCAGACATGATTATAGAAGTTGAGTAATATAGTTTTTGCTCTTTTACATAAATTTTTAATGAAATCTGGATGAATTATGTCTGGTCCTGGGGCTTTTCTATTAGGTGTTTTACAAATAGCTATATCAAGTTCAGAAGCTGTAAATATATGATAAAATATTTCATCTGTTGAAATTAAATAAGATTTATTTTTTGATATTTCTTTATTTCATTTATTTCCTTCTTTATGTTCTTCTCTGGCTTTTTATATATTCTTGGCATTTTGGATGATGTAAAATTTGAATTAAATGCACTGGCATTTTTTTGGTTATCAGTTAGTTCTTTATCTTTATATATAATAGGATGTTTAGAAACATTATCTTTATAATGTGTTGAAATGAACTTATGTATGGCTTTATTATCTTTCCTATAATCAATAGTTTTAATAAATTTACTATAGGAGTTTCTTTTTGCACAGAGAATTTCTTTTTTGAATTTTGCTGTTTTGATTTTCCAGTTGAGAATACTTTTAGGATCTTTGTTAATTTCAGCTAACTTTCTAGCTGATTCTCGTTCATTTTTTAAGGTCTCTAAATCTTTAGACCAATATTATTACTCCGGATTGTTTTGTAGAAAGAGACATAAACATAGTTTATTGAGCAGGTTTCAACCGTTTCTTATGGACACCTCTTTTATAAGTAGGCAGTTGAATCATTCCATCTTAACCCTCATATTGTGGAGGGAACACACCTGTCATTGGTCTACGGATCCGCCTGATTAGGCTTGGCAAATCATTATGATATCACCAGCCTTTCCTTCATTTGCCAGATGAAGGACGTTCCTACTGCCATGACAGGTCAGCAGTAAATTTATAAATGGCATTTCCTCCATTTTGATGGAACAGTTATACCACTGTAACTCGGTCCCCAGAGCCTCATCTGTTAAAGCAGGTTGCACCACGGGCAGGAAGAGGATGGGATTTGGATAGGAGAGGCTATAAGAGGCGCATCACTATCCCCTACACCCCACAACAAACTGAATGTTAACTCATTCCTTCTCAAATTGCAGTTTGTAGTTTCATAGTGCACTATGTGTTAATATTTGAGAGAGTGGTGTTTTACAGGTTTATCTATGTTGAATGAATATTGAGTGACAATCACTTGAAGATAAAATATGCAGTTATTTTAGGTATGCCAAATAAATGTTAAGTCATAAGAACCATGTAAAGTTAAAAAATGCTTAGCTCACAATCTAAGTATTCTAGAGACAGGATTTTTGTACGCCACTGTCAGTTTATGTCTAATTGTAAGATTGACATCCATCATATATACAAATATAATAATTTGTAGCTTAAGTGAAGTTTTAAGTTACAAATTATTATATTTGTATATATTTGTTTGCTTCACTGTTAATAGCTTCATATTTTACATATTGACATCCACTGAATCATACACTGGACCCTTCTATTAGCGCTGCCAAGTATGGCACACACTTCTTACACACCTGAGCTGTGAACACTATCTTTATTAATTCACTCAGATATATACTTGAAATTTGTCAGATGAAATATTTTAAGCTTATTTTACACATATCAGAGGTAAATTAATTCACAATATTTGACTAAATTTCAACAAAATCTAAGAAACTACTTTGACAAAAGAATTTGTGTACATTAAACAAATTTAGTTCATTCCATAATAATTTGCAATTATTTTGAAATCCCATATCTGTGATTACACAGATACTTCAAATAACTTGCAGCAATGTTTATTGTTTATGAAGATAAACAAGAAGACCTCAAAATTTAGAGGTATGTTGGTTTTGTATGAAATGATGGTACTACAAGAAATTTGTGACTTTGTAGGTTCGTAGAATAAAAAGTCTAGTTTGCAGCAATTCAAAATGCTCTTTATTTCCAGTAGAAACACACTTTGTACAACCCTGACAGCAACAGGATGACGTAACATACACCAACACAGTCTCTGTTGCTTCACCACACGTAAACAAACAAAAGAAATTATTGCGGTACACTTCAGAAGGCTGCACACACACTAAACAGCTCACTAGTGTCTCCATTCACGACTGAGCCCCGCTCTGACAGCCATGGCGCTTATATGCCTCCACTCATTGTTATAGAACTCACTGGATCGCTTGGAAGCTGCCGTGCCGAAGTTTCACAGCCTTTCATTAAACAGCGCAAAATTCCAGACTATCTCCATCTCTTTCCCTCTAGGCAAGAGTACAGCGCTAGCATGCATGGGCTTGGCTTGGGTCACTTTCTGTATCTTTCTTTCCTGCTTCTCTCTCTTGGCATTCGCCTACGTAGCAGCAAAACAATGCCTGGCGACAATATGTTTACACAAGTTAACATTTGAGTGATGTTTTTGCTTAATTTGAAGCAATTATTAGGTAAAAAATATCATAACTTAGTAAATATTAAAGAATAACTTTAGGTTAATAATATAATAGCAATAATATAATGTTATGTAATAAATATACATGTGAATGGTACTGTAACACTGGAGAGTTGTATATAAAAGCCATATAATGCAATTTCTTAAGTATGTAGAAAAGTTATTTACTGGAAGTTTGTCCTCATAGGTAAAAGCTTTATGCCCATTTATCTTCATATTGTAAACTTATAACTATGGTATCATGGCATGTGTAAATGTAAACTTGCAGCGCGCTGCGCGCGCGCACACACACACACACACACACACACACACGGGCGGACGGACAGACGGACGGACAGACAGACAGACAGACAGACAGAAATATTGCACACATAAATTTAAGATGCTGTTGTTTTATATCGATGTAACAGAAAATTAGTAGAGAAAACTGGATTTTTTTAATGTCTTTAGCATTTAGTATTTACATTATTTTTTCACTGTACAGAGATGAAATAATGGTATCTGCAATGACACGTCGTCTTGATGAAAATGCTGGGGAACTGATGAAGCTTCTTCTGAATCAAATGTACCTGCGAACAGAACCATGGGCAGCTATCTCAAATCCTGTACCTTTCACAGAACTACGAGAAGCTGTTAGAAAACTTAACACACATCCTTTGCTTGGACAATACTGTGATCAGTACCTCAGATTAATGGGTATGTGTAATTAATCTGATTTTTTAAAATTATTCCTGTACTTACATAGGATGTGCATAGGTCTTAAGAAATAAGTTCTATGAATTACAACTTAAAGAGGGGGCAAACCCACCAAGTCTCTCCCTGATTTAGTGAAAGACAGATTTGCACTAAGCTAAAAAATTTATTCCATAAAATTTAGGAATTATTTCCAGTAAAATTTTACAAGAGTACTTATCAGAACTTATAATAATGTTTGAAGGTTGCTTCTGAATATTTCAGAACATTTACCTTTTATGCAATAGAAAAATTTGTTAGTCTTATTTCCTTTTAGCTTCCTTTTATGTATTTCCTCATAGTTTTCTCATAATATGTAGTTACACATATTTAAAGTTCATTCTGCCAGATAGATATCAATTCTTTTTCTTGGTTTCTAATACTATTTTGGATCAGGAAATTTATTTGCTTGGATTTTTAGCCATGAATACTGGTTTGTCGTAGAATAATAAAATCCTTTCCGAATCTTTCTTCAGACTTTCATAAACAAATAAATGAAAACTGAATATTGTATCCTGTTACCTAGGTTACCACACCGGGATGTATATTCAAACTTTATAACATTTATTTTATGATAACAAACATTTACGTTTAATAAACTCATATTTTAGATACAATTTCTACTATTAAATTGCTAAAAAAACTAAAACATGAATAGTAAAGTTAGATATTAAAGTAAGAATAAGAAATATTAGATTAAAGGAGTATCTAAGGATATGAATTACAATTTTTTATATAAAGTACTGTTGCTGGAAACCAGCTGTTTTATATACGAACTACAATTACTTATATAAGACTTGAAAATTTCATGGCGATGATTACTAATTAAGGCTTCTTGGGTTACCAACCATGTTAAATTTATGAAATTGCTCAAGCTTTCGGCCATCTTGGCTCCGTGGCCTTCTTCAGAAACCTTACATGGGCCACCACTTGGCTAAGCTATATGCCCCAAACCAAGTGGGCGGGGCTAGCAAGCACGGGCCAATAAGAGCAAGTCCTCTCTAATTGGTCCGACTGGGCGATTCATTGATGTCAAAAAGTGCGTGCCTTCCTCTCGTATATTCTGGTATTCTGGACCATGCAATATTTAATATTGTCTTTATTCTGAGTTAACACAACATCTGCAACTTACTAAACCACCCTCTAAAAAATAGCACACCGAAAACTCAATTATCAGGCATTTACCAAATGAGTTGCCAGGATTGTGACAAGATATACATTGGTAAGACCAATAGGAATCTAGGAACAAGAATGAAAGAACACTTCAGAAATATTAAATTCAAACAAATGGACAAGTCGGCCGTAGCACATCACTTTTGGTCTGAGAATCACAACATAAAACAAGAAATAGAACTGATCAAATAGGCAAAGGAATCTCTGGAACTACAGATTTGGGAAAACATATTTATTAAGAAAAAACAGGACCTCTTGATGAATTTTGAAATTCCCGCGGTAGATGACGTCATCAAACTTACCAGGACGTTAGATGGCAGCACAACACCAAGCCAGATGCAGACACCGGATGCATCTTCAGTCAACCACAGAACTGATGATAGGGGAGAAGTCCCCAGAAACTAGTCTTCATAAAAAACGTGTAAGTGGAGAAAAGTATATACAAGGTTGACTCACTTGCCTAATTTTAGTAATTCTTGATAATTTTTGAGTTTGATTAATAAGTCACTATGTTTATACTCATAGTGTAAACTCTCAAAAATGAAGAATACTTAACTGTCAATAATGCTTCTGCTTTTCATATTTATTCTTGATAATGTTGGATTATCTACTCTAATTTTGTGTAATTCTTGTTTATTTATTAGTTTGCTTCCTTTTAAAGTTTTATTTGTAAATTCAATGCAGTAATTTAATGGGTTGGTTTCCACTTTTTGTAATTACTATCCTTTAATAGTTCTTCCATCCTCTTTGTGTATTCTGCTTTTTCCAAAATTACTAACTTATTTCCTTTATCTGCTTTAGTGTATATGAGCGGTTTATTTTTAAGTGATCTCATGATGTGGTTTATTAAAGTTTATTTTCTTTTCATTCTTGATCTTTTCTATTTTGGAGCATTTATGTTTTACTGTTTTCATGTTCATTCATTCATTCTTTATTTTTTGTCAATATACTTGTAACAAGTTTCTGACGTCAGGAATATACAATTAATTTACATGATAAAATATTTACAAATGAAATAAGTTGCATTAAATACTCATAAATTAATCAGATTGTAATTACAAGTCTCTAAGTTTCTATAAACATTTTTCAATTAAAAAGTGTTTCAATTTGTTTTGAAATTGTTTAGTACCATTAAACAACTTAATAGACATTGGTAATTTATTATAAAATATTTGGCCCATTATAAAAACGCCCTTATCAGTTGATTTTTTTTTTTTTTTTTTACAGTTCTTATCCTGTAATAGTCATTATTCCTTGTATAATAGCTATGTACATCTTTTGATTTTACATTGCTCTTATCAATTGAGAAAAGAATAGCCTTATAAACATAGAGTGAGTAAATCGTAAGTATATTATTTTGTTTAAATACATTCACACAAGAATCAGTGTTCTTAAGATTAAACATAAGTCTAATGCACTTTTTCTGCAGGATGAAGACCTTCTCAAATTATTGGCAATAAACATATATATATATACACACACACCCAGAAATTGATGAGCACTTATATATATATTCTATAATAGAATTATTTATCTGAAGATTATTATTGTTACTGTATGGATTATTAACCAAACTAAAACACATTGCCTTTGTTTTTTGCATGTTACATTTAAGGTTATTTAATTCAAAATTAGTTAATTAAATTATCCCCTACATAGTTCATACCATTAAGCAATTCATCCTCATTTTTAGAAAACATAATGGCAGTGGTATCGTCAGCATATGATATAATTTTTGCGGTATTAGTATTTGGCATGTCATTTACATATAAATAAAAAGAATTGGCCCTAATATACTTCCCTGTGGTACTCCATATTTAATAACTTTACTAGTGGAATTATAATTATCAATATGATAATCGTCATTATGTTGTACCTTCGTGTATGGAGTCCTATCAAGTCAAAAGCCTTTGATAAATAAAAAAAATAAGGAGCCTACCTTTTTATTACTTTCTAATTCTGAAGAAACCTCATTTATAAACTCTACAATAGCAGTAATAGTAGATAATCCTCTTCAAAAACCATGTTGAAAATCCTGTAAAATATTACTTGTCTTTAAGAATGATAAAAGTCTATTTAAAATTACCTTCTCAAATACTTGAGCAAGTACTGATGTCAATGTTACCGGTCTATAATTATTAATATTCTTTTCATCGCCCTTTTTATACAAGGGGCATACAATGCTCACTTTAAGATAATGTGGAAAATTACCTTCTTCTATAGAAAGATTAATTATATAGATAAATGCTTTGAAGGAGCATATTTACAATGTTTTAGAATTATAGGACTTATTTCATCCGAATCATGAGATGATTTACTTTTAAAATCAGAAATTATATCGATTTTCTCCTTATCCGACGTTGGATTTCGGAAAAAAGAAGATCTAACATTTATTTTTATCACAGTTAACAGAGTGAAGAAGATAATCCAACATTAAGAATAAAATTATTAAAAGCCTCACTGACAATTACTGGATCATCATCTATATCATCATCTACTTTGATTTTGATGTTCTTATAGGTTTCCTTATGTTGTCTGCTTTCGTTTATAAGTCTCCAAGCAGTTTTAGATACATTACTGGATTTAGTAATGCTATTTTAATAAAAATTTGCTTTTAAGTTATTAAGAGAATCAAAATATTTCCTCCTGGCATTTTTAAGTTCCTCTTTATAATAATAAAAACCAATATTTTTTTGTAGATGATATAATTCCTTCATTTCTAATTTTGGTTTCCTTTACTCCAAATGAGGTTTAATTGGCTTTTTATTCTTATTTGTAAGTTTAGTACAGATCATTGGACAACAAAAATCAAAATAGGAATAAATCTTTTTATAAAACTCATTCATTTATCATTAACACTAGAATGTCATTAACATTATGCTATTCCAAGACTCATTTAATATACTCGCCAGCAAATGCAAACATTCATTTTTTAACAGTCTATGTGCACGAATCGATAGGATATGTCTTGTATATCCACTAAATTTAAAGTCAACGTACTGTGCAAAATGGTCTGAGATATAAGTATTGTCACCCTGGCGGTAGACTCGCGAAGCCGATGAATAAATGATGGCCGGGGGAGATTCGGGAAACTTCGGGGCCGATCGTTACCAGAAGCGACAGACAGTTGAGAGTAGTGTTTGAAAAATAAACAGTTTTGAGGTGATCTAGCAATTTGTAATGGTAAACAGTGTATTGCTAGGAAAATAAAGTGTAGTTTTTGCATAGAATTATATAGAATAAAAAGAAGTATTTCAGAAAGTGGAGTGCCATTGTTACTGAAATTAGGCAAGTGAGTCAACCTTGTATATACTTTTCTCCACTTACAAGTTTTTTATGAAGACTGGTTTCTGGGGACTTCTCCCCTATCAATTCAACCACAGAGCTGACGATAGGGGAGAAGTCCCCAGAAACTAGTCTTCATAAAAAACTTGTAAGTGGAGAAAAGTATATACAAGGTTGACTCACTTGCCTAATTTCAGTAGTAATGTAGTTTTTGCGTTTGTAACCTCGTCTTGTTATTTCACGAACCCACAAAGTCACAGTATTAATTACATATATGTTTAGAACTTGACCATGCATGTTATTAATAATATGATCAATAGTAGTACTAGAAGTATCTGTAACCCTTGTGTAATGTTTAATATTTATTTATTCGTCATTTGGTAATTACAATTACAATAGACTTTGTCATCCAGAATATAAATATAAACAAATTATATACAAATTATATACATAAGCACATTACTCACAGACGCACGCACACACACACACACACACACACACATACACACGCGCGCGCGCGCACACACACACACACACACACACACACACACACACAAATACTTAAGAATAAGAACAATCACATAGTAATTGGTATAAAAATGTTCAATGCGCTTCCACAAGAAATAAGGAGTTTGAATATTCTAGCATTAAAAAATAGATTGTACAAATGGCTGATAAGAAATCCGTTTTATTGTTTGCACGAGTTTTATGAACAACACAAGAGGGAATTGTAAGAGCCAAAGATGCAAACGATGATTTGCGAAACATGTCCTCAAAATAGGTACGTAAGTGAAGCCGATGTGTAATAAATACGACTCATCTATAAATTAATAAAATACTCTGTATATTGAGATTTAACTGTATTGGAACACCACAGTGAAGCGATGTCTGCTCCCTCTTCCCTAGCATTCCATTAGACAAACTTTTGATTCAACTGAAGAAATGGCTAAATTCTATAAACCTAGATGCCAATGCCATAGAAGAATATTTGGCAATGACTGAAATATGTATACATCAAAATTATTTTGTTTTCGATGGAAAATATTATAAACAAATTTCAGGACTAGCTATGGGAAGCCCGCTATCACCATATTTGGCCAATCTATACATGAGCTTTTTCGAAACACACATAACTAAAGCTTTCCCTCATATTTTTAAAACATGGTACAGACAACATCTTTGCAATAGTGCCCTACAAAGAAATAGATGATGCTTTGAAACTACTCAACCTGCAAGAACCCAGCATACAATTCACAGTGGAAACTGAAGAGGACTGTACTCACCTTTTTTGGACCTTAAAATCATAAAAATCAATGAAAAACTAGAATTTGGTATCCTTAGAAAAGCAACACACACAGATAATTACATCAAAGCAAATAGTTTCAACCCAATTTCACACAAACATGCTACCATCAACAGTCTCACACACAGATTAGTAAATCTACCCCTCAGCCAGCAGGAATATCAAAAAGAATACCATCAAATCTTAAAAACTGCAATTAAAAATGGATATGGAAAAAACCTTGCAGATAAAAAACTAAAATCATTCAAACTTCAAAAGAGATTAAAACAGATCACAGCTCTCACACCAATAAAACAAGAAATTAGATTTGCTAAATTTACTTACCACCCCTGGGCCACAAAAAAGTTCCAAAAAATATTCAACAAATACAATATAACATTGGCACCAAAAAACAATTACAACATTAAAAACCTACTTAACAGTAATAATACTGATAAGATAAAACCAGAGGAAAAGTCAGGCATTTACAAGATTAAGTGTAAAGACTGTGAAAAAATTCACATAGGGAGGACAAAAAGAAACTTAGGCACTAGAAAGAAAGAACACTTCAGGCACTTAAGATACAAAAATATTGATAAGTCCGCAATAGCAGCTCATTTCTGGTCTGAAAATCATGAAATTGAAGATAGCACCGAATTACTAAAATACGTACAAAAACATAGTGAACTCGTCACATGGGAGAGAATATACATAGAAAAACATAAAAAACAACTAATGAACTTTGAAATCTCACCAGAAGAGAATCCCACATTTAAGTTCATCACTAAATCAACAGTTGGCAGCAGCAACTCCAGAATTACCCACATCACTGGATCAAGCTTTGGTCACATAAGAGCCGAAGATGCAAACGATGATTTGTGAAACATGTCCTCAAAATAGGTACGTAAATGAAGCAGATGTGTAATAAATACGACTCATCTATAAATTAATAATTATAATCTATATTGTATTGACTTTTAATTCTATGAACCCACAAAGTCACAATATATATAAAAATGAATTGACGTTTGTTAGTCTCACAGAAACTTGAATGGCTGAACTGATTTGCCTAATTTTGGTTTTCAAATATTTGTATAAGTTCAAGGAAGGTTTGAAAGGGGAGAAAAGAAACCTGAAATGATAATGGACCGTATTATTACATTTTACAATTATGTAAAAAGACGCAGGGGAAATAAAGAGAGCATACCAGATTTTAACGTTAATGGGATAGATGTATTAAGTGATAGGGACAAAGCTAATATATTAAATTCGCATTTTGTATCGGTTTTTCTTAAATCCGACGATAGTTCCGAAAAGGAAATTGGGGAGAGTGGAGAAACGATTTTTCAAATAATGGCGCCCAAATTACGCAAAAGGATTAAGATGCTGCAAAACCGAAAATCAAGGGGACCAGATAATATACCTACTGAAATATTAAAGCTTGGGGGTGAAGCCATGATTCCCTATCTAATGCTCTTGTTCAACATGTCAATTAACAACTGTGCCTTACCGGAAGACTGGAAAACAGCTATTATAGTTCCGATTCATAAAGGGGGTAATAAAACAGAAATAAATAATTATCGGCCAGTTAGTCTAACTTCAGTAGTATGTAAATTAATGGAGCATTTAATTGCAGAATATATACGAGAGGAGTTAGAAAATAAAAAGTGGTTTAATGAAGCGCAACATGGATTTAGACCTGGGTATTCGTGCGAAAGTCAAATTACTTCATTATTTCAAGATTTGGCAGATGAGGTAGATGCAGGGGGAAGAACTGATGCAGTGGTAATTGACTTTTCTAAAGCTTTTGATGTAGTGCCACATAGTTTACTTATTTGTAAGCTAGCTAATACAGGAATTGACAAACGCGTAGTATTATGGGTTAAACATTTTTTGAAAGGGAGAACGCAAAAAGTTAAAGTAGGTAAAGAGCTGTCTGATAGTGGAACTGTTAGTTCGGGTGTGCCACAAGGCTCAGTACTAGGACCTTTACTGTTTCTCATTTTTGTTAATGACATTGCTGTTAATATTAACTGCCAGATAAGGTTGTTTGCAGACGATTGTATCATTTATAATAAAATTCGGAATACAGTGCATGAAACCGCTCTTCAGGATGATTTAAATGAAATCTGTAATTGGGCTGCGGCTAACAAAATGTCAATTAATGCCAAGAAAAGTAAGTCGATTGTTTTTAGTAGAACTAAGGGCAAAATTGTTGTTAACTATCACATGGGAGGGGTGCAAATTCCACAGGTGGACAGCTGCAAATACTTGGGAGTGTACCTGGCAAGTAATGCTGGATGGGACGAACAAGTAAATTCCACAACTAGGAATGCGTGGAAGGCATTACATTTCGTAATGAGAATATTGAAAAAGGGGAGCGCTAGATCCAGGGAAATTGCCTACAAGGCCTTAGTGCGGCCAGTTATGGAATATGGAGTAGCATGCTGGGACCCGTATAGAGCTAACCAAATCGATCCATTAGAAAAAATACAGAAGAGGGCAATAAAATTCATAAAAAGAGGCAAGTATTTTGGGCCTATAAAAGGAGATGAGACTAAATGGGAGGAATTAAGAATTAGGCGTAAAAAACATAGGTTGGTAGCGTTATTCAAAGCTAATGCTGGTGTAAAGGCATGGGTGGACGTTAATGTAAGGTTAGATAATCCGGATTATTATGGACGAAAGGATCATAGGTATAAAATTAAGGGTAGAAGATACAGAACCGACGTAGGAAAATTTTCTTTTGTTAATAGAACCATTGAAGAATGGAATGAATTGCCTGTAGCAGTCTTTCAGGGCTGTCCCCTGTCGTTGAAGAAATTTAGAAAAAATCTAAATGGTTTATAGTTTAACTTTTGAATTATAATGGTATATAATATGTAAATAGAGAAGTATTTAGATAAGTTTTAAGTGACTAAAGTAAAATAATATCATGTTTGTATTGTTTACTGTATTATTGTTGTAAATCTAGTATATGTAATTTGATCTGTATTCTTAACTCTGCCACCGGGTAGTACCCAATTGCAGTTAATAAATACATACATACATACATACATTAACAAAATATAAAAGTACACATGCAAACTCTTCAGGAACACACACACCTTTTATTTTTGACAAACAAAAGTATTACAAAATAGAAATATCTTCCACTTCTTGTCAAAATCTTCAAAGCTATTTCACTTACCATATTTTATTAAATATTTATCATTTGTTATCAAGACTGATTTTTTTTATGTAGCATGATAGAAGATTAGACTCAAAATTAATTTCTAAACGCACTATAACACTATAAATATTTGACCACAGTCAATTGTCAAATATTGGAAAATCATTGGATATCTTCTTTATTATTTGTGTTCGTGAATTTGTGAAGTTCAGGGATACTTTTTTACTATGCCAAGTAGTTGATTACTAGGCATAGTTGAGTACTATGCCTAAGTAGCCTGACTTATGTCGCTGAAGTCATTCAAATGTGCAACAAGCAGCATCACGTGCTGACTGCACTGATGAGTAGTAAGATGCAGGCAATGCTAATAGTCGTGTTGGTATGTCAGAATTGCGTTCTTTGACAAAATTATAAACCAGGATCACGTAGTCAACTGTCCCACAAAGTTTTCAAATTCATTAGAATTGCCTGGACTCCTGCCTCACAATTAAAAATTAAAAGTAGAATCATTTGTGATCATGCTGCGTAACATTAACCAACCATGACTTGCAGTGGAACGAGACTAATTGAAAAAGCTAATGAATAATGTCATCGAGGCAGCAATCAACAAGGGAAAGTACAAAGGAGAGGATATCTTGAACCCACGTAATTAGACGATTCCAGCAGATTTATCTTTTGATTTCAAGTGCCTACAATTTCCTGTGCATTTGGTCTTGGCGATGACCACAAATAAATTGCTAGGGCAGTCGTTGGAAGTTTGCGAAATCACCTGGGAGTTTCCCTGTTTCTCTCATGGACAATTATAGGTCGCATGTTTGCACATTGGAAAACCATCATCTGTATATATTTATGCACCAAAAAAAAGAGGGGGGGGGGCAAAAATATTGTATATCAGAAAGATTGAAATTAATTAACTTACTTGTAACTGTGTGGTATTTAAACTTCACCCTCAAAGGCAGAATAAGTAACTAACTAATCTGAATTTTTTTATTTGTGTAGATAAGTTCAGACAACTTTTATTGGCAGTACAAAGTACACTGGGTCAGCTAGTTGGAACATAATTATAGATGGAAATTAATTATTCTTTCACACTGGCCGTGTGTAGGCTAAATTGTGGAAACGTAGAGTCAGACTGAAAAATTCAATGCCATAGCCGGGATTTGAACCACGGATCGTCTGGTTTCCGTCCAGCCGCACTACCATTGTGCTACTATGGCCAACGTACCGACATGACATTAAATTCTCCAACTGACTCGTATTTTCCCGGTAAACCACTTAGTAGTTCTCATAAACACATGAGACAACTACCTTAATGGCGACTTACGTGTAAGTACTTTAAGGCCCGGTCTTTATAGTTAACCACTATTAGGTTAATTAATGGAAATTAATTATTCTTTCACACTGACCGTGTGTAGGCTAAATTGTGGAAACGTAGAGTCAGACTGAAAAATTCAATGCCATAGCCGGGATTTGAACCACGGATCGTCTGGTTTCCGTCCAGCCGCACTACCATTGTGCTACTATGGCCAACGTGCCGACATGACATTAAATTCTCCAACTGACTCGTATTTTCCCGGTAAACCACTTACTGTTCTCATAAACACATGAGACAACTACCTTAATGGCGACTTACAACGTGTAAGTACTTTAAGGCCCGGGCTTTATAGTTAACCACTATTAGGTTAATTAATGGAAATTAATTATTCTTTCACACTGGCCGTGTGTAGGCTAAATTGTGGAAACGTAGAGTCAGACTGAAAAATTCAATGCCATAGCCGGGATTTGAACCACGGATCGTCTGGTTTCCGTCCAGCCGCACTACCATCTCGAAAATACGAGTCAGTTGGAGAATTTAATGTCATGTCGGCACGTTGGCCATAGTAGCACAATGGTAGTGCGGCCAGACGGAAACCAGACGATCCGTGGTTCAAATCCCGGCTATGGCATTGAATTTTTCAGTCTGACTCTACGTTTCCATAATTATAGATGCTTAAAATATGAAGCTATTAACAGTGAAGCAAACAAATATATACAAATATAATAATTTGTAACTTAAAACTTCACTAATCTTATAAGCGATAACACTTTTCTTATAAATTGAACAGGATCGCGATTTCATGAAACTTCTTCCCCGTCGTCAGCCAGAATCACAGAATCTTTTGATTCTGGCTCACGATGTGGAAGAAGTTTCACAAAATTGCGATCCTGTTCAATTCATAAGAAAAGTGTCATCATTTCTTATAAGTGAAGTTTTAAGTTACAAATGATTATATTTGTATATATAGATGTTTGATTTGTGCACTCATTCAATTTTTGACAAAAGTCTAAATATTAGTTAACCATTTTATGAATAATGTTATGTTTTTGTACATTTTCTTACAGAGGAGGATTCAAGTAAATTTATTAGCAAAGTTGGAGACAGTTCAGGGGGCCAGTACTGCATAAACATAAAGGAGGCTTTTACACAGCTGACGTGGTCAACTATTGAAAACATTGTAGTTGAAAGATTTGGTTCCAAAGCTGCTAGAATTTTCAGGTATGATTTATTTTAACTTAGTCAAGTTGCATGTGCACATGTTATAAACCAATGTTACAATGTATGTCATGTGATTGGTATAATTTGAGTATTGCCACATGTAGCATACTAACATTGGTAGTATTAAACTAACATTGCTTAGTTTAACTTATGCCTCAAACTTAATTAGGTCTCTCTACATTCTCTAAAGTTTTACGGAAAGTATCCTCGTTAGTGTTACTTATTTCGGTTTGAATGGATTCCTTGAGAACATTAATTCTCCGTGATCTATTGCTGTACACTCTATTTTTTAGATACCTGCACAAGAAAAAAATCCAGTGAGGTTAGGTCAGGGGATCTGGGGGGCCTCAGACCGTTTGGATTATTCGATTATCAAAGAAACTGGTTACATGTTCCATGGTTCCTTTCTTGGAAGTGTTGAAAACAGTGTTGTTATGATAAATTAACTTTAAAGAGAGTCGATTAATGACACTAAACAACACTTACTTTTAAATTTTTCCGGAACATGTTTCAGAGGCTTTGCCTCGATGGCCGGCTGAGGATAGAGGCAAAGCCTCTGAAACATGTTCCGGAAAAATTTAAAAGTAAGTGTTGTTTAGTGTCATTAATCGACTCTCTTTAAAGTTAATGTTCCATGGTGTTATTAGATGTATGGCACATTGTTCCATCTTGCTGGAAATAACCTGCTCTCAATTCTATATCATCCAGCTGCTCCACAAATGTGTTGCAGATACCCATATAAACTTCAGTGTCTACAGTCATATCAAAGAAAATGGGACTAACAATCCTGGAAGCTGACACCGTGCACTATGCTCTAACCTTTTCATCATGCAGTGGGGTTTCATGGATCACTTGGGGGTTTACAGCAGCCCAATATCTGGTGTTTTGTGTGTTTATGTAGCCTGACAGATGAAACCATGCCTCATCTGTAAACCACATTATGGAGAGAATGTCTGGACATGGAATAAGAGTACCCTGAAGCCATCGACAGTAACTTATTCATTTATCATAATCTGCTTCTTTCAGTTGGTGCACCATGTGCACTCTGTAAGGTCGTAATCCCGATTTCTTTGCAGCTCTTTGACACGTTCCATATGAATACCCTGATTCCTGGCTCAATTGATGCAACAATTTGTTTGGAGAATTCAATAGCCTTCTGCAAACATCTGTAACAGTCTTTGCATTCAATGGCAGTCTTATGTTTTCCACTTTCAGTCTTATGTTTTCCACCAGTTGTCCCCAGCTTTTTTATGAGCGATAAAATTGTTGCCTTTGTCGAAACATCACATACATTAAATTCACTTGAAAATTCTTGCTGTGTTGTTACCAAGGAATTTGTCTTACAATGTTTTCAAACTGCAAACATGCTGCATGTTGCTGTTATGACTGCACATTTAAGACTGTCAACAATTGTCAGTGTTGACAATTCTTCCAGAGCCACTGAGATCATTAAAACAAATTTCTACATTCTACGAGCTTTCAAAGGGAAATTATGGCCTATTAAAATGGTTCAGGTTTATATGGATTGCACTGTATTTCTCTGAATTGTTTTAAAATTCACTACATACAGGTAATTAACTCTGTGATGGAACTAGGACAGTGGGAGGGCTGCTCCCTTAAAGCGTATGTCCTTGCTTGTTTTTCTTTCTGGGTTTACTTTGAGTCAAAACCCTATCCACAAGGAGTGGATTGCCTCAGTTGATCTGCGAGTGCTTATTTGGTATGACTTTATTCGCACCTGCCCTGTATATCTACAGGAACTGCCCCTATCAGCCTAAGGGACGTGCCATGCTAGGGTTGAGGCCCCTATCCCAGTCTGTTCCCTGAAGAGTACTGACTGGTCCCTACTCGATTCAGAACTAGCCTCCAAACAGGACTAGACCAGGCATGGAAAGTGTTCATCTCTGTGAAAGTAATGGTATAACGAGGGCTTCTTTTTCAGCCGGAACACACTGGAACACATTCTGGTAATGTCTTACAAGCTCCAGTGAAATTTAAAGTTGAAATTACTGCCCATATTGAGTGCAAGAGTTTGCATTTTGTCATCATTGATGCAGAAGAAATTCTTTATTACACTGCGTTTAGTGCTGCCATCTTATGTTCATTAACCTAAAACTGCCTTACAGCCACCTATCACACCACTTACGTTTCTTAAAATTAGTAGGATTGGAGAGTGCAGGCTATACATAAGCAAATGGCACCGAGCAGGATGGCTGAGCCGGTTTTGCCTGTGGCCCACATTTGGGAAGCCCGAGCTGGATTCCCATGGCTGACCTACCTGATCCATGTGTTTTTTTTTTCCCCCGGGTCACCAGGCAAATGCTGGGTAGGTAATTACATCTCCCAAATTTCCTGTCCCTACATGTCATCTCCATTATCATTTCACATCATCTCTCATCTGGTAGTCTCTTTCAGGGTAGAAGTGTCGTGGATGTCTCGGCGCTGTTGTGACTACTTGGGTCGGCTGCCCTCTGTCTCCTCTCACCTCATCCTTTCTTCCAGGAATGCCCCACTTGGAGCTTAGATACAATGAACCACAGGTTTCGGTGCCAAATCCCCTCCATAGTAATCCTAATCCTGAGCAAACGCAATACAAGGGTGAAACAAGCAGGCTGTGGTAAGATGCAGCCCTCTTCTGTGCGTCTACTTGATTATAGTGCAATACTGTTATTTTTTCGAGAGAAGAGTCTGACAGGTTTTATATTTTTAGATTTGTTGTACAATATGATTGAGAGAGAGCGTTCCAGTTAACTTGTTTACAGGAAAAAGCACTATGAATCAATTACTGATGGTGGATCAAACCTCTGAACAATGTTAAATGTGTACAAAAGAATGTATTGGTTTGTCGGTCTCATAAATTTGTCGGTCTCATAAATTTGTTCGATTCTTGTTACGTGTTTACGACAAAGAACGCCTGCACTGTATGCCCATATCACAACTACGGCAACGAAGTTGCCTAATTATCTAGGAGTAACCTGTTTACATACGCAAGGTCATCACAAGTAAACAAGGCAATGAAATTTTCAAAACAAACTTTATTTTGTGCAGTATGCACCATTATTATCAATAACATATCTCCATTTCTCAGGAAGCTTATCAATACCATTTTTCCAAAATCTTGCAGTTTTCTGGTTGATGAACTTTTCTACGGCGAGTCTGCAATCCTCCAAGGAAGTAAGGCATTTGCCATTAAGGAAGTTTTGCAGGGATCGGAATAAATGATAGTCGGATGGGGCAATGTCTGGAGAATAAGGCGGGTGAGGTAACACATCCCAGTCAAAATCCCGTAATTTCTGACGAGTTACCATAAAAGTGTGTGGTTTGGCATTGTCTTGATGAAAGACGACTCCACCATTAGATGCTAACTCTGGCCTTTTCTCTTCTAGGGCAACCTTCAGACGATCCAACTGAGAACAGTATTTCTCTGAATTGATGGTCTCCCCAGGAGGAAGAAATTCGTAATAAATAATTCCTTTCCAGTCCCATCAAATGCACAGCATAATCTTCTCAGGATGAAGCCTTGGTTTAGGAATTGAGAGTGGTGGTTCCCCTTTCTTACGCCATGACTTTCTCTTTCGGATGTTGTTGTACACAATCCACTTTTCGTCTCCTGTAACCAGCTGTTTCAGAAAAGGTGCAGTTTCATTGCATCTTATCAATGCGTCACAGATGGAAACGCGCTGAACTAAATTTTGTTCACTCAGTTCGTGTGGAACCCATACATCCCGAAGATTTACATAACCAAGTTTCTTTAGGTGCCTTGCTACATTTGCATGAGATAAGTTTAGCTTCTGACCTACCTCCCGAGTTGTTATTCTGGGGTTGTTCGTAATCATGTCCTTTATCCTTTCCTCATCCGTAACCACAGGTCGTCCAGAACAAGGTTTGTCTTTCACAGAGAAGTTCCCAGCTCAAAATCGAGTAAACCATTTTTGACATGCCCGATTCATCACTGCATCTTAAACTTTCCATTGAGTTTGTGAGGCTGTTTTACCTTTACGGTAATAAAACAGCATTAAATGTCGAAAATGTTCCTTCTTGCCTTCCTTATTAACATTCACTAGTTACAACTCCACACTGTCGCATCCACAAACTGGTACTGAAGTTTGGTTACCAATTCTTACATAAGTTGACTTATTTACCTTTGGCCGTGAGGTCGCTGTGGTTTGTGTTCATAGCATTCTTTTCAGTTATTGTATTTGTAAACAAACCCCATATTGTTAGGCAACTTCTTTGACGTAAAAGTAATGGGGGCATGCAGTGTTCTCAGGAGTTCTTAGTCGTAAACACGTAACAAGAATTAACTTTAAAGAGAGTCGATTAAAGACAGGGTTAGCAATGGGCAACCCCCTATCACCCTTCCTGGCCGATCTGTACATGAGTGCATTAGAAATAAGGATTAACAAAGGTTTCCCTTGGATGTTCAAACTCTGGCAACGATATGTAGATGACATCTTTGCAATAGTACCAAAAAACACATCAGTGATGCACTAAAACTTTTAAATATCCAAGAAAAAAGCATCAAATTCACTGTAGAAATAGAAAAAGATGAGCATTTACCATTTTTGGATCTAAAAATGATGAGGAATAAAAACAGACTAAACTTTGGCATTTACAGAAAACCAACACAGACAGACAACTACATAAAAGCTATTGGCTACAACCCAAGATCCCACAAACAGGCAATCTTCAATAGTTTAGCACACAGACTGGTAAACATCCCTCTCACAGCAGAAGAATGCAAAACAGAATACAACAAAATAATTGAAATAGCACAAAAAAATAACTTTCCCAAATCATTAGTGGACAAAAAAGTGAACTTAGCAAAAAAGAAGAAGCTACTAAAGGAAACCACAACCCTCTCAGCTACAGAAACTAATATGACTTTCAAAAAATTCACTTACCATCCATGGGCCTATGATAAATTCAAAAAAGTCTTCAAAAAACAAAACATTCAACTAGCACCAGTCAACCATTTCTCCTTAAAAAACCTAATTTGCTCAAACATCAAAGATGCCATTCCATCTAACAAAAAATCTGGTATATCAAATTGAATGCAATGACTGTAGTCAAATTTATATTGGAAAAACAAAAAGAAATTTAGAAACAAGAGCAAAGGAACACTTTAGAAACATAAAATATAAACCATTAGAAAAATCAGCAGTTGCCACACATTTTTGGGAAAAAAACCACAACATAAATCCAGAACCAAAACTACTAAAACATACATCAGGAAAACAAGAACTATCCACATGGGAACAAATCTTCATTTGAAAAAATAGGAACAAAGTATTCAATTTCGACATCCCCCAGAAAGATTTGTTCAGCAAGTTCCTTGAACCGCCAGCAGAGGAGACCTGTGACAAAATATCGTCAGCTACACCAACGAGAACCAGTCGAGAGCCAGCTGATGATAGAGGCAAAGCCTCAGAAACATGTTCCGGGAAAATTTAAAAGTAAGTGTTGTCTAGTGTCTTTAATCGACTCTCTTTAAAGTTAATTTATCATAACAACACTGTTTTCAACACTTCCAAGAAAGGAATTGCAATATTGGGTTAACAAGTCTTTAAGAAGTGAAAATCATACCACCTGATCGCACGAAGTAAATAAAACAGCTGACAATATGGCGGACGAGGTAACCTCTTTAAAATTTAAAACCCATGATGGATTCAATGAGCATTTTGGAAATAAACAAGACATAAAATTATTTTTAAAACTGTAAGAGAAGAAAAGAAACATTTTTGCTAATATAAAGTTCCTAAAACTGTGTTTACGAAACAAGTAACACCCCGATTTGTCCGAAAAATAGTAAAACAAGGCAACGGAAATGCACAACAAAGGGCTGCAGAGAGAAGGTTTTAAAATTAGAAATTAATAAGCAATACAAAAATTTGGATGAGATAGAATTAAAACTTTACAAACTTCATTCAGTTTTAACGAAAGCGCTGGGAAACGTGATGTGGGAAAACTTTGAACATAATTATTTGGCAGTCCTAAGCAAGAAAATGAAAGAAAAGACCATACGACTTAAATACAAATTGGCCTATCTGTGCAACATGTCTTCACACAGAAATCATACCGGGAAAAAGTTTATAAACATCGGGAATATCAACGTATGTCGAGCAGCAGTCGTCACACACGCTAAATTCAATAGTGAAATAAGTTGCGTAAACGAAAAATCGAGCACGCAAATCTTTGAAAACGTAGTAAACCTATCTAAGCAAAATTTCTCCAAAAAAGAATTGGATCTTTTAAATAATGGATTAAAAACATGCGTCAGTTTCTCAAACAAAATTGAAGACTACATTGCAGATATCAACATTTCGACACAAATTCTACCAGTATCCATACAAAATTCAGTAAAAAGCCATTGTGAAAATATTTTGGAGGAAATAGAGAACAGATCCTTTCAGAAGAGAAAACATAATACTATCCATTCTTTGAAACAGAAAAACGATATTTACACAAAGGCAGACAAAGGCAACAAGATTGTCATAATGGAAAAATCAGATTATATTGAAAAAATGGAAAAAATGCTAACTGACAATGAATATGAAATCATTAATAAAAATCCTCTAAAAACTTGCATACAGTCATTTGAAAAAACAATAGCAAAATCAAGCATAATACCAAAGAAATATGCAGTTAAACCGGATAACCCAACCTTACCTAGACTTTATGGCTTACCCAAAATACACAAACCATCCATAACAATGAGACCTATAGTTAGCAATATAAATTCACCAACATACAAACTTGCAAAGTGGCTAACAAACAAATTAAACTTATTTCCAAAATTCGACAGCCTAAGCATCAAAAACACCTATGAACTTATAGAACACATTAAGGATACTGAACTAAAAGAAGAGGACACACTAGTCTCGTTTGATGTTAAATCACTGTTTCCCAGCATACCAGTTAATCAACTCCCACCGTTGATAGAAAAATGGCTCAAATCACTTGGAATGGCATCACCTGAAATTTCAGACTACATCGAACTAACTAAATTTTATGCACAGAACAAAATTTCTTCCAGTTTCAAACAAAATATCACCAAACTTCAGGGTTAGCAATGGGCAACCCCCTATCACCCTTCCTGGCCGATCTGTACATGAGTGCATTAGAAATAAGGATTAACAAAGGTTTCCCTTGGATGTTCAAACTCTGGCAACGATATGTAGATGACATCTTTGCAATAGTACCAAAAAACACATCAGTGATGCACTAAAACTTTTAAATATCCAAGAAAAAAGCATCAAATTCACTGTAGAAATAGAAAAAGATGAGCATTTACCATTTTTGGATCTAAAAATGATGAGGAATAAAAACAGACTAAACTTTGGCATTTACAGAAAACCAACACAGACAGACAACTACATAAAAGCTATTGGCTACAACCCAAGATCCCACAAACAGGCAATCTTCAATAGTTTAGCACACAGACTGGTAAACATCCCTCTCACAGCAGAAGAATGCAAAACAGAATACAACAAAATAATTGAAATAGCACAAAAAAATAACTTTCCCAAATCATTAGTGGACAAAAAAGTGAACTTAGCAAAAAAGAAGAAGCTACTAAAGGAAACCACAACCCTCTCAGCTACAGAAACTAATATGACTTTCAAAAAATTCACTTACCATCCATGGGCCTATGATAAATTCAAAAAAGTCTTCAAAAAACAAAACATTCAACTAGCACCAGTCAACCATTTCTCCTTAAAAAACCTAATTTGCTCAAACATCAAAGATGCCATTCCATCTAACAAAAAATCTGGTATATATGAAATTGAATGCAATGACTGTAATCCTTATTTCACATAAGCTTGCCCAGTATCTCTTGCCGGTCACGTGACCTAATCACATCTCATTGGCTGCTATTGTGGTAAAGACAGTTGTGCAGTAAAAATTAGTTCGTTATTTAACATGGTGATATATAAAAGTGAATCGAGAATATACTGACACATTGCTTCACTCACACTGTGCTTCACTCACACTGTGCTTCACTGTCCCTACGCTTCTTTCAAGTTTATACTTATGGTGATATATCTTTATATGTTGGAAGAGAATTGTCAAACTTATATTTTCGTAACTGTTTTAATTAAATATATCACGTAACAGAGTTGATTTATCTGAAATGCATGTTAATTCTTAAATGAGGTAAAGAGGAGGTTCCTTTGCTCTCAAGCACATGACACGATAGCACAAGCTTCAGCGGTAGTAGTGACATATTTTTTTTATGACTTTTATCACTGACCTTGTTTTGAACTGAATTAGTCATATATCGCCATTCAAAGGTTGTACTGCCTAGTGCGAAAGCTAAATTATTTTATTGCTCGTTGATTGCGCGTGTACTTATATCAATAATGGCAAAGTCTACCGCCAGTTTTGCGCTGAAGTATCGCAAGGGTAAATCTTTACAAACAGGCGAAAAAAGAATTGTGTTGCATGTGTTTAATGCACTCATAGAGAGTGAGTGAGTGTGTGGTGTTTTAGGGCCTGTTGGCAAGGTCATTTGGGCCCACCCATAGAGAAGAATCCGTCTTTGTCAGTGAGAAAAGTCGAACAGCTGTGCTCTGAAGTTACAGGTGTGAGTGTTGCTTGGAGAAAATACGTGAAAAGTGCTGTGCGTCGTCATGTGTAGGTATAGTTTTTTCTTTAGAAACGAACTCCCTAACATAAATAACATTTCGTTTGCTGTAAATGAGGATGCAGATTCACCAAATTTCAGCAGATTGCTTATATAGCTGGGGTTTGTGAATGAAAAAAGCGGCAAGAAAAATGTGCTAAAAAAACAGAGGCAATGTTGCTGTGTGGCGAAGATGTTATTTAAGGACAGTCAGACTGTACCGAGATACAAGTCGCAAAATATACTACCTTGACGAGACTTGGGAGAATGAAGAACACACGAAAAGTAAGGTATGACGTGACACGACTTTTAAGACTGAAAGACAAGCATTTTTGAAAGCTATATGTGCTCGTTTAAAATATCCCAGTGTAAAAGGCTGAAGGCCTTTCATTATAAACTTGTTTCAGTTACATTGCTCAGTCATTCAGTTTCAACTAGCTCAGTTTCATTATAAACTTGTATTTTTGCATGCCTTCATATCCTTATTTTTATGGTTTTATTTATCTTTCCGGCAATTATTATGACGTTTACTGCAGGTTTAAATGTGATGGAAAGGCACCGCCTATGGCCTATGACACGAAAGCACTAGCCAATTAGGGCAAGGGGGAAGGTAGTTTAACGCGGAGTGATACATGTTAGCGGGGCAAGGTTATATGAAACAGAGTATAGTCAAATTTATATTGGAAAAACAAAAAGAAATTTAGAAACAAGAGCAAAGGAACACTTTAGAAACATAAAATATAAACAATTAGAAAAATCAGCAGTTGCCACTCATTTTGGGAAAAAAACCACAATATAAATCCAGAACCAAAACTACTAAACATACATCAGGAAAACAAGAACTATCCACATGGTAACAAATCTTCATTTCAAAAAATAGGAACAAAGTATTCAATTTCGACATCCCCCAGAAAGATTTGTTCAGCAAGTTCCTTGAACCACCACCAGAGGAGACCTGTGACAAAATATCGTCAGCTACACCAACGAGAACCAGTCGAGAGCCAGCTGATGATAAGAGGCAAAGCCTCAGAAACATGTTCCGGAAAAATTTAAAAGTAAGTGTTGTCTAGTGTCTTTAATCGACTCTCTTTAAAGTTAATTTATCATAACAACACTGCTTTCAACACTTCCAAGAAAGGAATTACGTAACAAGAAGCGAACGAATTTATGAGGCAACCCGATATAACTGAAATAAAGTTTCTAAAGAAGAAAAATGTTAAGTAATTAAATAATTAATGTGCTCACTCATTTCTTGTAAAGCAAGCTACCTATTAGTTTGAAATATGGGCAGATTTTTGTATTATTTGCTGACTGATTTCCCCTAAAGGATAAACAAAAAATTAAATAACTTTTTTTCAATTCTTGTGCTCTCAGCCTGGCTGCTCTTTTACATCCAACACAACAAAAGCCTTAATTTTTTCTTGTATAACCAAGTGAGTTCTCTGATAATACTCAGTTTCACATAAACTGAGCTGCTTAGAAAGCAGTTTGAATAGAATATCTGCTCATTGCCAAAAGTACAGTGAAGGCCACAAAAGTTTCTTGAGAAAACAACAAAAACTGGTGATTAGTACTTCGATAATACTATTTTACAGTCGTACTATGTAATTGTTGTATGCTGTTTTTGGGCTGCAAGGAATAGATAACATGCTTTGTAAAGACTTACTTCTACTTAAACTGTGAATCAATGTTGCCTGATTAATGATTTTATGTTCCTCTCTTTATATTTATTTGCAACCTAGAGTTAATTCTTTCACTGCTACACTTTTTATTTTATTTTTTATTTTTACGTCCTCCAACGTTAAGTCATATCGGACGATGAATGGAATGGGGGAAATGATGCTCAAATGGGCCCAAGGTCCATGGAGCTTAGAGTTACTCGACATTCGGAAAGGATAAAGGAAAACCCCGGGCAAAACCTTATCCAGGTAACTCACCCTGACCAAGATTCGAACTCGGGACCTCTTGAACGTGAGGCAGACATGCTACCATCTACGTTACCGAGGCGGGCACTGCTACACTTATTTCAGTCTGCTAATCCCTCCTTGCTAAGTTATTTTTTCAATATTAACTTATTTTTAAATATACATTACTGTACTGAAAATTAAAGAAAATGTTCTAAAACACTTAACAAAGTCCATGTTGGTAATTGTAAATGACCCACAAGTTAATTTATTTAAAGTTTAAAAAGCAGGGGTAATACCGCCTACATCGCACCTCACTAAGGGTTGTCCAGTGGCCACTTATACACATTTTGTTATTTTTGAAAAGGTTAGAACCTTCACTACTTATTTTAATTTGAACTAATATACTTAAAAAATATGTTTAAATGTGTTCTTTCTATTTACAAGTCAGGGGTGACCAAGACAATTTACAGGATTTTTTTAAAATACTGTAACTTCACTATACATATTACATATAAATGCATGAATGAAACTACATCCTCCCAAAATGAATATCAATATTTCTTTTTTGTGTGGTATATTTCAAAGCAGGGGTGAACACACAAGCCCATATTGCATTTGGCATACATAATCCTGGTATCCTGCCATTTTTTGGGTCCAAAGCTGGTGTTATACATGACACATCCTAGCAGGCTTTGCCTTTTTTTTTTGAGTTGGTGGTACAGGTGAAGGAAAGTGCCTTTCAATGAGCCTAAGGGACTGATCACCAGATGTGTTTCATCATCCTTTGTTGTTTTGAGGGTGTGATACTGTTAAAAAATTTCCCGAATGAGAGAGAGTTGAAAATCTGCTAGAGTAATGTTACTACCTGTTTTAGTTTTGTATATTATCTTAGAATTTAGCAAAGTTATGTCTAAGAGATGAAAGAAACACTTCCTGTACCACGTCAAAGTCTTTCTGACACATTCAAGAGAGCTAATCATCATATCAGACCTATCTATGGTATCCATATTTTTATTATAGTCAATGACACACTCAGGCTTCATTATCTGTTAAATTTATTGGGAGTCGATTAATGACACTAAACAACACTTTTAAATTTTCCCGGAACTAGTTTCAGAGGCCTTCCCTCTATCATCAGCCGGACATCGACTGGTTCTCCTTGGTGTAGCTGGCAGTATTTTGTCATCAGTCTCCTCTGGTGGCAGTTCGAGAAACTTGCTCAACAAATCTTTCTGGGGGATGTCGAAATTGAATACTTAGTTCCTATTTTTTGAAATAAAGATTTGTTCCCATGTGGACAGTTCTTGTTTTCCTGTTGTATGTTTTAGTAATTTTGGTTCTGGATTTATGTTGTGGTTTCTTTCCCAAAAATGTGTGGCAACTGCTGATTTTTCTAATTGTTTGTATTTTATGTTCCTAAAGTGTTCCTTTGCTCTTGTTTCTAAGTTTCTTTTGGTTTTTCCAATATAAATTTGACTACAGTCACAGCATTCAATTTGATATATCCCAGATTTTTTGTTAGATGGAATGGCATCTTTGATGTTTGAGCAAATTAGGTTTTTTAAGGAGTAATGGTTCACTGGTGCTAGTTGAATGTTTTGTTTTTTGAAGACTTTTTTGAATTTATCAAAGGCCCTTAAGACTTTTTTGAATTTATCAAAATTTATCAAAGGAACAAAGTATTCAATTTCGACATCCTCCAGAAAGATTTGTTCAGCAAGTTCCTCGAACTGCCACCAGAGGAGACTGATGACAAAATATTGCCAGCTACACCAAGGAGAACCAGTCGATGTCCAGCTGATGATAGAGGGAAGGCCAATGAAACTAGTTCCGGAAAAATTTAAAAGTAAGTGTTGTTTAGTGTCATTAATCAACTCCCAATAAATTTAATTTATACAACAACACTGTTTTCAACACTTCAATGAAAGGATTCATTATCTGTGTTTGTGTTTTGCGATCAACTTTTCCTGAAGGTTTCATAGCATCTGTATGTAGTGTTGTCAACATGCGAACTCTCATCTATCCAACCGTCTAAGAACTAGCATGTTAATCTCAAAAACTATTTATAGTTTTTGAGATTAATTTTGACGTCACTGTTACTAAATTCCTCCAAACACATAACTAGCATGTTCTTTGTGAGTCGTGATTGTGTTTGTCCCTTTAGCAATTTCTCATTCGTTTTTGTCATTTCTTTTCTGTTCTTTCTTACCTTAGCACAAGCATTAGTTTCATTGTGATGTAGCCAATTGTATAGTAGAGGACTGGAATACCAATTCTCTACCCATAAAGTGTGACCCTTCCATCAGTGTTTGTACTACTGCTCCTGAAATACCAAATTCATGCCTTGGAAGAATATCTGTGTTTGCCCCTGTATACACAATGAAATCCAGAATGTACCCTGTTTCGCAATCACATAAAAATAATTTTATGCCGAACCTATGCCTACTAGATGGAATATATTGCAGAAATTGCAATCAGCCTTTGAAGTCAGAAAATTGATATGTGGCAATAAGGGGATCTTTGGACCAGTACTCATTTATTGCATTCTTTTTTACTCTAGTCAGTAGCATAGTGATTCCCAAAAATACATACAATTCCTCTGGGGTTGTCTTACTCCAGGCTTGTAAACGAGAAGTTTGGGAGGGCTGTAGCTTCTTATACAAAAATATGTAATATTTATTAGTTTCATCTGCTATGTGCTGCATAATGTGAAACGGAAAAAATAATTGAAAAACTTCTAGTATGCTGCAATCATCATTTATGTTGGCCAAAGTACCTTAATTTTGATGCCTGAATCTATGCAATTGTGGGCTGAAGTCTCCATTATGCCACTGGAACAAAGGGTGAGTGCACTGTTTCTTTGTCTGCGGAGCACCAAGCTGTTTATCACATTCTTCAGTTTCACTACCACTGCTATCAACACTACCACCAAAAACTGCTTCAGCATAATCTTCCTCATCTTCGCCACAATTTGAGTCCGAAAAGTCGGATGGCAATGCGTTAAAAACTTCTAATAACTCTTCATTGCTCAAAACATGTCCAGCACAACTTGACGAAGCTATTTTACACACCCTTAAATTTCCTGGAATCACCGGCACCATGTGACACAGGCGTACATCTCTCATAGCACAACACCAGATTGCTGGTGCAGACCTTCAAATATTTTGCCCTAGAGAGCAGTACAAGACAGCTAAAATAATGAGAGATGTTTCATTCACACCGCATTAGATGGCAGGAGCATACTATAGTATAAAATTGCCTTCAGAAATGCTTGACTGAAACATACACATTAATTTCTTAGCCAATGCGCGTAACGCATATGCACGTTATTAGCACATGGGGACTGAAAGCCTGTAATGGATATACACGTTATTAGCAGTGAAAGGGCTAAAACTGTGAAAGCTGACTTGCTACCAACAAATGTTAGTAAAACAGTCATGAAAGAAAGAGAGGAGAGTGCTGTTGGGCCATTTATTTATTGATACTAAAGAGCAGAGATATCAACTGGAGAAAATCAAAGTCCTCATAAGCCAATAGCAGTGGCATGGCATTAATGTTGCTTCTGCTGCCACCAGCAACAGATAATAAATTGAAGAAATGGTATCCAAATTTTACATTATTTTTTGTTCCAAGAATAATGGAAAGTCCAAGTGATTTCACTTTCAGATTTCATTTGCGTGAATTTGTGTCCAATCCGCTGAGACCCCCTAAATAAATCTACCAGAGCAGTAAATGAAGCAATAAAAATAGTATTATACCTAAAGAAGATTTCTACAAGATTAAAATAGATAATCCAAATTTGGCGCATATTTATGGCCTTCCTAACATTCACAAACCTGGAACCTGCATGAGACAAATTATCAACAATATCGACACACTAACATATCAGTTAGAAAATGGTTGTCAAAACATCTCAGTTCTGTACCCAAATTTGAAAGCTGAAGTGTGACAAACTCTCTGAATTTAATACAAAAAATCAAAGATACTGTTTTTTCAGCTAATGACATACTTGTATCATTTGACATGAAATCATTGTTCCCAAGTGTCCCTAAGCTAAAACTACTCACCATTCTAAGGAAATTGTTAGAATCTATTGATATGATCAACACTCACATAGAAGAATACATTAAATTAACAGAAATCTGAATTGAGCAAACTTTCTTCATCTTTCAAGGTAAGTTTTACCAACAACAATTTGGACTAGCAATGGGCAAACCATTATCATCTTTCCTGGCCAACCTGTTTTCATGAGCCACTTTGAAGTTCATATTACCACAGCCTTCCCTTACATTTTTAAAACCTGGATTGTATATGTAGATGATATATTTGCAATAATCAAGAAAAAGCACAGCACTGATGCCCTAAAACTATTAAATTTACAGGAACCCACCATCAATTTCACAATTGAAAAAGAATCCAATAACATGCTTCCTTTTCTGGACTAAAAAAAAAAAAAAATTGGCATTGACAGGAAAGGCACTACATCAACGTCAATAGTTTCAATCCAAGACCCCACAAACATGCAGTCATCAGTAACCTAACACATAGACCGATTAATGTACCGATGGATGAAAAGGAATACATGACCGAATATATCAAAATAATAGAAACGACCATTGCAAAAGGTTTCAGGAAAAGAAAAAAAACTGGTAGATAATAAAATAAAAAGATTCAGTAGACAAAAACAGTTGAATAAGATCACCTTAACAGCTATTAAGAAAAAAAAAAAAAAAAAAACATACAAGAAATTCACATATCACCCATGGGCAACCAAAAAATTATTTAGATTTTCTGTGAATTTAACATCACCTAGGCACCAGTAAACAAATTCAATATCAGAAATCTCATCAAAAAACCAAAAAATAGACAAAATTCTCCTCTTGTAAAGAAATTTGGCATCTATAGAATTGATTGCTCAGACTGCAATAAGATATACATTGGAAAGAAGAAATGTAACATTGAAACCAGATTAAAAGAACACATTAGGAACATCAAGCAAAAATGAAGGATAAATCTACAGTAGCAACACATTTCTGGGATTATAACCACAGCAGAGAACATAAACCCCAACTACTGAAATCAGTTCACTTGAATCAAGAATTAAACATCTGGGAAAACATTTATATTAAGAAATTCAAAACACACTTAATGAATTTTTACATTCCATCAGAAAAAAATATTTTACTTAACCTCATTGGTTTGTCACCATATGCCCCATCTCTGGAGAACCATGATCAGCTGGAGCCCAAGGTTCTAGCCAGTTGACAATTTCTTGGTAATGCCTTCAAGTGGAGGCGAAACGCGTTGAAAGAAAATTTGTGGTATGTGAAGTTGAGTGTCTCAGTCAACTCATTGTATAATTTTAATTATTAGATTACTTCCCAGTGTTAATTCCAATTTAAAGTTTTCAAATTAGTGTCAGGACTGTCTACAGTTTTTTCAAAATCATCCAAAAGAACAGAAGCTTTGATGCTGAAGTGAAAAAATGTATTCCAGCAATGTGGGCAATGAGATGGAACTACAAAAACAGAATGATTGATTATTAATTTATAGATGAGTTGTATTTATTATTCGCTTCACTGTGGTGTTCCAATATAGTTAAATTTAGATAGAATGATTGATGTTATTTTCCGTGTGAAGACCGAACTTGCCGCCCTATTTAAATAAATGCAAAAGATGAGGATGAATGGAATGCTGAAACAAGAGCTTGTGCATCGGACTACTATCAGAACCTAGCTTTGATTTCAGATTCTTACTTTTGGTGTTTTTACTTGTACTTCCTGGGTCTGATTCTTTAACATCTTTCAGAAAAGATGTTTGATACTGCTTTCTGCAAACAAAATAATCATTGACTTCAGAAACAGTATGAAAGACCTGCATGAAAATTCTGACGAGTTAATTTGGTCAAGGATAGAATCTGATCAAGTATGCTACGAAACACCAATACTTTCAAAAAAATTGAGACTGGATAAAGGAAAAAATGACAAAATCATCAAATCAATTAATATCTTATGATATGATACTTGGCCAAATAACAAACAGATTCTCTAATATAGACCAATTACAGTTGCTGTCATTGTTGGACAGTGCTTCATATGCAGAATACAACAAGACTATATGTAATTCCTTTCTTGAAATTGTTGAAAACAGTGTTGTTTAGCGTCATTAATCGACTCTCTTTAAATTTAAATTTAAGACTATATGTATTATTCAAAAACTTTCATGAACTGAATGTGGATTGTAAATGTGTGTTATGTGGTAAACAATGCAAAAAAATATCATGATAGAATGTAAAACAAAGAACAAAATCTATAACAGACTATAGCAGGGACTAAAATACTTGTATATCAATGCTTGTATGCTTGTATATTAATGCTCAATCTGAGTGCACTTTTCTAATTATTATTATTATTATTATTATTATTATTATTATTATTATTATTATTATTATTATTATTATTATTATTATTATTATTATTATTATTATTATTATTATTATTATTATTATTATTATTATTATATTATTATTATTAATTATTATTATTAATTCAAACACAAACATCACTTAAATTATCCTTACTTGGACATGTTTTGGAGAACGGTTTGTCCCCATCGTCAGTAGTTATCCAACTGATTATACAATTAATATTTTATGATATGATACTTGGCCAAATAACAAATAGATTCTCTGATATAGACCAATTACAGTTGCTATCGTTGTTGGACAGTGCTTCATATGCAGAATACAACAAGACTATATGTATTATCAAAAACTTTCACGGACTGAATGTGGTTATACAGTCGGATAACTGCTGAAGATGGGGACAAACCGTTCTCTGAAACATGTCCAAGTAAGGATAATTTAAGTGATGTTTGTGTTTGAATTACCGACTCATTACTTTCAAATGTTAAATACATCACTGTTTCTAACCTTTTGTTTCAAATGACAAGAAGACTTTCCCAGAGAGTGTGTTTAAGACTTTTCTTATTTATTATGGGCAGTACTTCAATATAATGTGATTAAGAAACAAACTCTGTTATTTGCACTCTTCCCTTGAATTTTGAAACAAAGCAGTCTACAAATTTTACCAAGAGTTGCATGTTATGTAACTCAAAAAAGTTTGTTCATAGGTGTATAAACTTCATGAATTAATTTTGACTATTCCTGCCAGCACTGAATCAGCAAAACATCTTTTTCAGCACTCCACAGAATACATACTTATTTAAGAAGCACTCACACTCAGAATAGATTTTCACCTCTGTCATAATCAGTGGAAAGGGGGTTGCTTAATAAACTTAAAAAGAAACTTGGCCATGCAAGTTGGCCATGGTAGCTCAATGGGTTAGAGCGACTGAATGGAAACCAGGAGATCCGTGGTTCAAATCCTGGCCATGGCATTGAATTTTTCATGTTGACTCTAGCCATCAAAAACCTTAGCCTGTATACGGCTAGTGTGAAGAAATTATTAATTTCTATCAATTAACTAAAATTATCATTAACTTTTCACAAGTCATATTTAAAATACAAATTTCTCTCTTGCAGGCTTGTAAGAGCAAAGAAGTTTGTGGAGCAGGAGCAAATTCAACAGATAGCAATGATACCAGCAAAAGAAGCAAAGTTGTTAACATACAAGTTATCAGAAGAAAACTTCCTTCAAATGCAGGAACTAAGAAAGTCATTATCCAGCAATGTGCCAAACAAGACTTTTTTCCTCTTCTACATTGATTTGAACCAGGTAATTACTTATTGAATATTTCCGTTTTACTTTCATTGGAACCTTCAGCAAAACAGATTGTATTAAATGTGCTACAAAACTTTACAATATGATAATTTTGATAAGGTATACTGCAATTAAATCAACAATTAGAATGCAAAATATCTTTGGATTGATTCATGTACCCTGTCATACCTTCAAAGCAGCATGTAATGGGATGGTGTAAAAGGAATTTGCAATTGTGTGCAAGCCCGACTGTGGCATTGAAGTTTTTCTAAGCTCATTCATACTTTTAACTTTCTTCTGCACATGGTGTGAATGAAAAGTTGCTAAGCATAAGTGAGGGTAATATGAAAGCATGCATGGTTTATTTGCCAGAAGGAGCAAACTGCTGAATGTGAACAGTCTTATGGTAAGGTCCTGACATTTTAGCTTTTTATACACTCCAGTCAATAACTTATTTTAAAATTTTAATCCATTTTATTTATAATGTTATTTTTCTTTTAATTCAAACACCATGGCTCTAAGCCATAGAATTGTGTTCAGTATTAAATATCTTACAAAACAGGATTTTTACTTAGTTTGATAAAGAACAATGAAAAAAGCTACAGCTAAATGTTTAACATCAAAAGGAATGAGATAAAAGCACAAAATAATGAAACTCAGTTTCACTTAATGATTACTTCATGCTTCTGCCAACAGTTGAAAATAAAGCAAATTCTAAACTTAATAAATATGTCTGAAAATACGTTGTGAATGTATAAAACTGTGGTTTATATTAAGTGTTTAACTGCAAATTTAAGGTGTTACTTGTTGCATAGGTAAGTATATTTTTATCCATATTATTTCTAGTTTAAAATGTTTTTCTAGTTTTCAAAATAAAAGTTCTAAACCTGTGATTTAGCTGTTTTTGAGATACATGTGTTCGGAAGAATTAGGTAACAGTGACTTACAAATTAATTGATAAAACTATTTGCAGTCTGTTTTTCACACTAGGTCACTTACGTTTTGATTTTTTGAGGAACTAGTATCAGAAGCTCTTGCTTCCATTTTCAACTTTGAAGACCCAACTGTCATCTGTTGCTGTTGATATTGTTGTCGCTTGCAGTCATCTCTCTGGTGGTGCAACTATGAACTTCTTTATCAAATTATCAATTGGTGGGTTTTCAGATTTTATTATTCAGTCTTTATATATATCCAGAATCAGAATCTGTTTGGTTTTTGTTCCAAAAGTGAAATGCTAGTGTTGACTTGTCTTCCTGGTTTAATTTGATATTTCTAAAATGCTCTTTGGTTTCTTCTTTAGGTTTCTTTTAGTTTGCCCTGTGTATTTTCACAATCCTTAAAGCTTATTTGGTGTATTCTGGATCTGTTGATTGGTGGGATTTCATCTTTTGTGTTCGAATTTTCAATTTTAAAACTGAGTATGTATTTTTAAGTGCAAGTATGATATTTTGTTCTTTAAAATTCTTAAAAGTCTTTTTAAATTTATTAAATGTTTTTGGTTGGTACATGAATCCATTGTTGCTTTCTTTTTCTGTACTGAATGTGCTTGCTTTGTTAATGGTTTTCTTTAGCTTAGCTTTTTTAATGTTTTTTAAATATCAGACTTTTGTTGTATCCATTTTCTTTATGCTATGTGGAGTAGCCTTTTGTTCCTTTTAGTATTCTACTTTATCATTGGGCATGTAAGATTGTTTATTATTGCATTAATTGGGTTATAGCTATGATTTTTTTATGTAATTTTCTGACTGTATTGTCTTCCTGTAAATTCCAAATTTTATTTTTGTGTCATTCTTGATGATATTTAGGTCCAAAAAAGAGAGTAGTCCATTGACTTCCTTTTCTATTATGAATTTGATAGATTTTGCCCACAGATTAAATACTTAATGCATTAACACAAAAGTGAATCGAGAAGATATTGACACACTGCTTCATTCACACTGTTTATTCACAGGACATGTTTCAAGAGCTTTTGCTCTTATCATCAGCTGGTACTTGACTAATGCAAATTGTAGTGGTTTCCTCTTTCTCCGTATCATTGATAGATGACATGATGTACTTGTCAAAGATGTCCGGTGGTGGAGTTTCAAAATTCATGACTCTATGACGATTTTTGTTAGTGAAGATTTTTTCCCATACAGAAAGGTCTATAGGGTGATTAACGTATTTTATTAGAGATTTTTCCAAGTTGATGTGTCTAGCATTCAAAAAATGAAAAGCAACTGCTGATTTTTCTGTTTCACCATTTTTAATGTTTCTTATATGTTCTTTAGTTCTGATGTTAATATTTCTTTTTGTTTTTCCTATATAAATTTTAGGGCAAGTTTCACATTTGATCTCATAGATTCCTGGTTTTTCTTTGGTTGTGATTGAATTTTTGGGAGGGCCTTTTAACAAACTTCTGATATTAAACCTATTTTGAGGTGCAAGAATTATGTTGTATTTTGAGAAGATTTTTTGGAATTTATTATAGGCTGTTGGATGGAAGGTGAATTTTTTAAAACTATGGGCTATGGGCAACCCATTGTCTGCCTTCTTGGCAGATTTATTTATGAGTGCTTTTGAAACACATATCACAAAAACTTTTCCAGATTATTTCAAAGTTTGGTATCGCTATGTTGATGACATTTTTGCAATAGTACCTAAAAAAACTCATACAAAATGTTCTTAGACTTTTGAATATACAAAATCCAGCTATAAAATTTACATTGGAAATGGAAGAGGATGGTGTGCTTCCCTTTTTGGACATCAAGATCAAAAAAATGAACAACAAACTCACTTTTGGTATTTACAGGAAACCGACACACACAGATAATTATATTAAGAACAACAGTTTCAACCCAAAACTACACCAACATGCCATTTTTAACAGTTTAATATTTCGGATGATCAACTTTCCACTAAACAGAGAAGACTATCAAGAAGAATACCTACACATAAAAAAAGTAGCAATGTCCAACAGTTTCAACCCAAATTTAGTAGACTAAACAGTTAACAGACTCAACAAAGCTAAGAAAATAAAAGAAACCACCATCCTAGAACCTACAGGAGAAAAAGAGAAAAAAAAGTTTTAAAAAATTCACCTTCCATCCAACAGCCTATAATAAATTCCAAAAAATCTCAAAATACAACATAATTCTTGCACCTCAAAATAGGTTTAATATCAGAAGTTTGTTAAAAGGCCCTCCCAAAAATTCAATCACTACCAAAGAAAAACCAGGAATCTATGAGATCAAATGTGAAACTTGCCCTAAAATTTATATAGGAAAAACAAAAAGAAATATTAACATCAGAACTAAAGAACATATAAGAAACATTAAAAATGGTGAAACAGAAAAATCAGCAGTGGCTTTTCATTTTTTGAATTCTAGACATGACATCAACTTGGAAACATCTTTAATAAAATACGTTAATCATCCCATAGACCTTTCCGTATGAGAAAAAATCTTCATTAACAAAAATCATCATAGAGTCATGAATTTTGAAACTCCATCACCGGACATCTTTGACAAGTACATCATGCCATCTATCAACGATACGGAGAAAGAGAAAACCACTACAATTTGCATTAGTCAAGTACCAGCTGATGATAAGAGCAAAAGCTCTTGAAACATGTCCTGTGAATAAACGGTGTGAATGAAGCAGTGTGTCAATATGTTCTCTATTCACTTTTGTGCTAATTTGTGCTTCACTGTCCCTACGCTTCTTTCAAGTTTATACTTTGACTTAATGCATTGTCTAAGTGTATTTGAAACTATTGCAAAGATTATATAGAATAAAAAGAAGTATTTCATGAAGTGGAGTGCCATTGTTACTAAAATTAGGCAAATGAGTCAACCTTGTATATATTTTTCTCCGCTTACAAGTTTTTTGATGAAGACTAGTTTCTGGGAACTTCTTCTCTATCGTCAGTTCTGTAATTGACTGATGATGCATCCAGTGTCTGCATCTGGCTTGGTGTTGTGCTGCCATCTAATGTTCTGGTAAGTTTGATGAAGTCATCTACGGCGGGAATTTCAAAATTCATCAAGAGGTCCTGTTTTTTCGTAATAAATATGTTTTCCCAAATCTGTAGTTCCATAGGTTTCTTTGCCTGTTTGATCAGTTCTATTTCTTGTTTTATGTTGTGGTTCTCAGACCAAAAGTGATGTGCTATGGCCGACTTGTCCATTTGTTTGAATTTAATATTTCTGAAGTGTTCTTTCATTCTTGTTCCTAGATTCCTTTTGGTCTTACCAATGTATATCTTGTCACACTTCTGGCAGCTCATTTGGTAAATGCCCGATAATTTAATTTTGGGTGTGCTATTTTTTAGAGGGTGGTTTAGTAAGTTGCGGATGTTGTGTTTGTTCTGAGGGGCTAATTTTATGTTGAAGCTCTTAAATATCTTTTCAAATTTTTTGAAGTATTTTGGATGAAATGTAAATTTGCCATATCTGGTGTTTGGGTTTTCCAGTTTTTTAACATAGTAATGTCCTTTAGGTTTTTATTTCTTTTGTGTCTGTAGATCAATTTTTTGATGAAATTTGTGTTATAGTTGTTCAGTTCGGCAACCTGGTGTATGTGAGTGTACTCCTGTTCATATTGGTTTTTTTTTTTTTTTTTTAGCGGAATGTTGATTAATCTGTGAACCAAACTATGGATACTGCATATTGATGATGTACTGGGTTAAATGGATTGCATTTAATGTAATTGTCAACATGTGTTACTTTTCTATATATTTCAAATTGTAATCCTGTTGGTGTTCTAATGATTTTCAAATCTAGAAAAGGTAGCCATTCATCTTGCTGTACTTCTGTGGTGAAAACTATGGATTTTTCTTGTAGGTTTAGCAGCTTTACAGCGTCCTTGGTTAGTCTTCTAAGAACTATAACAAACACATCGTAGATATATCTATGCCAACATTTGAAAATATGTGGAAAGGCTTTAGTAATGTGTGTTTCCAAATTGCTCATGAACAGATTAGCTAGTAATGGTGAAAGAGGGTTATCCATGGCCAAGCCTGCTGTTTCTTGGAAGATCTTGCTGGAGAACGTGAAGCTGTTTTGTTCAATACGTAAGATGGTTAATTTGATGTATTCCTCTATTTTATCATCCGCAACGTTGCTTTTGGATAACCAGCCTTTCATCAATTTTGGAATTTTCTCTACTGGTATGCTCGTGAATAGAGATCTGATATCAAAGGACACCATTACCTCTTCAGTTTTTATAACTGTGTTTTCAATTTTCTTTACCAAATCAAATGAATTCTTTATGCTTAGAGATTCAAACTTTTCAAACTTGCCAAATTCTTCCACTAAACATTTTGCCAGTTTGTAAGTTGGAGCATCTATATTGTTAATAAATGGGTTGCATCAAAAAATCAAAATGTAAGTGACATAGTATGAAAATCCGACAGATGGTTTTATCAGTTAATTTTTAAGATGTTAGGTATTTGTTTTTTGTATTTGATCTATATGATCCCTGTCATGACGTGGATATTAATATGAATTGCTTTAACATTTTGCAATTGCTTTCTAGGGAACAAAATGGTTAGAAAAATTGTTTTCTATCCTCCAAGGATGTATTGTGACTTTGTGGGTTCGTAGAATTAAAAGGCCGAGTTGCAGAAATTAAAAATCTCCTTTATTTCATAGCATTCCACTGTTCAATTCTCACGTAACAGCACTACATCACATATACACAGTCTTACAAGGTCGATGACAATAACAAACCGTGACAGCTGATTGCATTAGCTCTCTTTACAACACTCATGTTACACAACTACTCTGCTTACTCTGTTTACAAAACTCGCAACTCCCGCTTGGCCAATTGTCGCCTCTTTAAATACTTCACAGGTAACTTCTAGATGATTCGCAAATAAACCAGAATGCGAACAATCTCTATCAGTCCAGAAGTAACTAGAAATTTTCATTTATCTCTGTTTGTTTTGGCAGACCCTTATCTGCCTGTTATCTTTGTCCGCGGGCTCTTGGTTTTCACACTGCCCTCCTATCAGTTTCTTTTGTGTAAACAAGCCACGTGATCGTAGATACGGGTTCGCGACACTGCTCCCTCCTCAAGGCTGGTCGTCCCGAACAGCACCATCGTAGCGGGCCAGACTATCCAGGTGTACCACCAACATCTTCCTTCGGGGCACCTTCTGGATGCGGTAGATCACCTCTTTAGTCCTCTTCACCACCTGGTACGGTCCTTACCATGGCTGTTGTAGCTTTTCGATTGTTCGGTTTGCTGCCAGGTGTTCTCCTGAAGTACTGGCGTGCACTTCCTCCAAGACCTCCGAGACCTTACTTAGGGGAAGTACCAACTGTTGTCTCTGCATCTTCCCATCGGGCGATTCCAATAGCCAGAACAGCACGCCATCTCTGATCTTCAGTGAGTCCCACTGGGCCCAGTACGACTTGTAGGTGGCCCTCCTCAGTGCGATGGCCTCCCAGGTTGGTCTCATCCCTGCCTCTGCTTTCCTCAAGATTGGTCCCAAGTCTGCATCCGCCAGCTGCTCCCTCCTCAGGCCTGCACTATCCCAGCCATCCGCAGGCACTGCCGTGACTACTCGGACTGCTGCAGCACGCTCCTTCTCTTCCATTCGTGTGCATTGGCCGCACTCCTCTGGGCAGGGTCTTCTGGACATGGCGTCTGCTTTACCGTGGTTCTTCCCTCTACGATGTTAAGAGGCGAAGTCGTACTCCTGCAGTCTCTGAACCCAACGTGCTGTCTGGCCTTCCAGGTTTCTAAAGCTCAATAGCCAGGTTAGGGTGGAATGGTCAGTCCTCAGTTGAAATGAATGTGTAGTGTTTAACGCCCGCTTTTACTACATACGTCACCGTAGGCGGGGTCCTCAGTTGGAATGGCTGACCGTACAGGTACTTGTGGAAGTGCTCCAAGGCCTTTACTACCGCCAGTAACTCCCGCCGGGTGACGCAATAGTTCTTCTCTGCCTTGGCTGAAGACGCGCTGGTATTATCTCAGCAGTTATCGAACCTCCTCGAGTTGTTCTGTGATCAGGTGATTGGTCGCCCTCTCTAATAAGCATTCCAGCCGGGGCCCCAGGTGTTCCATTGGCACCGGCTCATGTGTCTTGTCGATTGCTGTCACGATGACCACGGGCTCGCACGTCCCCATCTCCGTTCCGGCCTGGATGTCATTATCGATGTCCGCTAGGTTAAGCAGCCTCACTGGCACCACTCGGCATGGCAACAATGTTCTTCATTTGCTGTCCTTCCAGTCGCGCAGTCACCACCACCTCCTTTCTCACGGGGATCCACGTCTTCCTTCAAGATAACCCTGCAGATTCCAAGGCATTCTTCGGGTTGCCGGAGTATGACCTCTTCTCCATTGAGCCACAGGACCTTCCTGCCGTCGTCGACCATCGCCTTGTGGCTCCTGAGGGCATCCAGTCCCAGTATCACCTCCTCAGCCACCTCCGCGACGTACACCCACTGATGCACGGCACTCCGTCCCAAGGTCAACTACAGCAGAGCCTCCCTCTCCACGGGCAAGGTGTCGCCCGATGCCGTCACTACCTGTGGTATGATCGGCTTGGTTTCCTCGACGGCAAACCCTTGGCCACGTCAGGTCTGAGAGTGGTCACGGCTGCCCCGGTGTCTACGAGTACGCAGCGCGGTTTCCCTCTGACCCAACCGTCCGCGATGAGGCTGTCATCCATACGTCGGCTGACGGTGCGCTGTGTCACCTGAGGGAATGGTGGTGATGCCGCCGACATGCTGCTCGTCACGCCGGTCCTTACTCGTTCCTCCGGTTGTTCTTCCTGGTGTCGGTCATCTTCATGGTCATCGTCGCGCACAAATTACTATTTGTAGCTTCCGTCTTCGTTGTTAATTCGGTCTTCATTTCTTCCATCTTCTCGGTGATGTTGTCGTCGTCCCGCTTCCTGACACCAGTTGTGACTTTGTGGGTTCGTAGAATTAAATGACCGAGTTGCAGAAATTAAAAATCTCCTTTATTTCCATAGCAATACACTGTTCAATTCTCACATAACAACATTACATCACATATACACAGTCTTTCAATGTCGATGACAATAACAAACCGTGACAGCTGATTGCATTAGCTCTCTTTACAACACTCTTGTTACACAACTACTCTGCTTACTCTGTTTACAAAACTCGCAACTCCCTCTTGGCTAATCGTCGCCTCTTTAAATACTTCACAGATAATTTCTAGATGATTCGCAAATAAACCAGAACGCGAACAATCTCTATCAGTCCAGAAGTAACTAGAAATTTTCATTTATCTCTGTTTGTTTTGGCAGACCCTTATCTGCCTGTTATCTTTATCCGCGGGCTCTTGGTTTTCACACTGCGTTCCTATCAGTTTCTTTTGTGTAAACAAGCCACGCGATCGTAGATACGGCTTCACGACACTATGCTTTTGATACTATTACTTTTACAATTATTCTAAGAATTAAGTACTAAACCTAAGTTTACAATCTAATAAGCCTAACATCCATCTGTGAGAGATTTCTATGTAGTTAGCTTCAGGTTTATCTGTATAATGAAGTAACCTACAATTTACATTTTTCTATTGAATGTTTCATCAATTCTCAAGTCTTTTATCGTTCTTAACTGCTCTGATTAAGTTATCTCTTACTTTTCCTTATTTTATTTCATACCAATTAACATTTTCAATGCTACAATTTTTTTTTTGTAATTTGTCATTTTATTTCCTTTACACCTTCCCTCAATTTCTTCACTCCATTAGATTTTTTCATATCTTCTCACATAATCTTCAAAAACAGGCTACTCCTCCCTTCCAAATGTATTACAACAATTTTTCTCTCCCCCAGTCCTTTTCAATTATTCCATACAATTTTGGAGAATTCTTGTCTTTGAATTAACCCATAACTTAAATTCTTTGTCTCACTACCCTCCAAAATCTACTCTATTTTCCTTCAAAAGCTATTCGATTTTCATCTCCAAATATCTAACCCATAACTTAAATTCTTTGTCGAACTATCCTCCAAAAATTACTCTATTTTCTTTCATCTCCAAATATCCAGTGTTTCATCATTCCAATTTCTTGTAAAGTTTCCCATATTTCACTCCTTTATTGGTCACCTTTCATTACACCCATTTCAAATTTCATACACACTTTTCAAAATTATGATCCCTAATTTCAAAATCTCATTAAATAATGTTACACAATATAAATGTTACACTTTTTGCAGATGATACAAATATTTTTATCAAAGGGGTGAATAAGGAAGGGGCAGATGTACATATTGAAAATAATCTAAAATATATTCAAAAATGGTTTAGTGCCAATATGTTAATATTGAGTAAGGAGAAAACAGCAGCCCTAAGCTTCTATAATAAAATGAGTGGAAGTCAATTGTATCCAAAATTAATGCTGGGACAAGACCAAATACATTACGTACAAACTATCAAATTTCTGGGACTAATACTAGATGAAAATTTAAATTGGGAAACTCACATAGAGGCATTGACGAAAAAGCTTAGTAAAATGTGCTTCTTAATGAGGGCGATTACAGGCATGTCAAGCTTGAAAGTTCGGAGAATAGTGTACTTTTCATATATACACAGTTTGTTGGCATATGGTATAATTTTTTGGGGAAATTCTAAAGACAGTATAAAAGTATTCAGATACCAAAAGAAAATAATCAGAATCATAGCAGATGTCTCAAGCACAACTAGTTGTAAGCCATACTTCAGTAAATTAGGTATCTTACCACTGCCAAGTATATACATATATGAAACTCTTGTACATATGAAAGCAAGCCTAAGTTTATTCAAAACAAATTCTGAAATTCATATACACAACACTAGAACAAAGAATAATTTATTTGTGAAGTCACACAAAACAAAGATATATGAAAATAGTTTCACATATGCTGGCTTACAGCTTTACAATAAGCTACCTGAATCTATAAAAAAGATTGAATCACAACATCAATTTAAGAAATTGTTATTAAACTTCCTTAGAGCCAATAGCTTCTACAGCGTGGATGAATTTTTAAATTTGTAAATATTTAGTTAGCTACCTTAATTATAAATATTGTACTTAGCTTTAGTTTTTAGTTCTTAGTTTTTAATTTGACGTGTCCTATAACATGTACATGTTTTAATGGATGAATCAATAAATCAAATCAATTCATCTTCTGAACTGTTGTTGATCTTTCATCGCTTCATAATTCCATTCCAGTTTACCAAAATATATTGTTGCCATTCTTCGTTTTACTTTGTCTTCTTTCTTTTACTCATGCTTCAAAAACTTGTTTCATATCATGTCTGGCTATACCTTTTAAGTCCATTTTTTCAATTATTTCCACTACTGTTTCTAATTTTAAGGTTCTGTATGTTTAGTGCGATTCTTACTTTGTCCTTTCTAGGCTTTCCGGAACTTGGCTTTATGATAATTATGAAATTTTTTTTATATGTATACAGGTAGCTCGGATGGTTTTAGAAATGTGTTACAAGGCCACATACAATGCCATGATGAGAAGGGAGCATGAAAGGGTGGAAAATCGTAGAATGATAGAAAAGCAACAGAGAATTGAGTTAATTACAATTAATATGAAGGAACAAGGAGCAACAGTAGAACAGTTAGCTGAGGTATGTTTTAATCAATTAAATATCTCAATAGGTATGTTTCAAACATAATGTCTAAATTGAATTTCAAAATTTTCTGTCATATCTGTCATATCAGGAACTGTGTGTGATTGCATCTGTATTCTGTCCGCATTACTTGATTTTAATCAGTGCATTTATAATGTTTGTCTATTTGGTGCATTTAACCTGAAAAATTGGTACCAGTTAATTCAGTACACTTATTGCCCCTTTCAGTATTTGATTAGATTTGGTCTTTGTATTATCGTGTACAGTTGCGATTAGGGTCCAAATTTTACATAATTGCATATACTGTTCCTGTATGTATAGTCATAAGAAAGGTTAAAATGTCAACTAATTACACGATAGGACCGTTATTCCCAAGTTTTAAAATTACATATTTTTACCCATTTTGGACTATAATATATATTTGCTACCATAATACATCATTTTACATATTTTAATATTTTTGCAGGTTATTTATACATTTTCATCATTTACATTCACTGTTGTTACTTAGCAAGATAAGGAACAAATATTGCAAGTTTTACTATTGTGATTCTGCATTTAAGTTAATCAAAGCACCGGTTGCATCTTCATTTTCATCAGAACTGAAAACATGGATTTCTGTTGACAGTGCTTTAATCACTGATGCCCGATTTCACCAACAGATGTTAAGGCTTAACAGAGGTTTAACAATAGTTATAACAAAAATTGTATTTCACCAACAAGTGTTAGCTTAACACTTGTGTTAAATCCCTTGTTAAACTACAAAGTCAAATTTCTGTTGTTAAGTGCTTAACAATTATAAATAGAATGACAGCCCAAAAACCGAAAAGATAAATGAAATTCATAATATGATTAAACATCTTCAAAATTTAAATATACGTATAGTTTTCCAATGGATACCATCTCACTGTGGAATTTCTGGCAATGAGCAAGCAGATATGTTGGCCAAGAAGGCTTCCAAAATATCTCAAACAATGAAACAAAATATCCCCAATGAAACAGTTAAAAGATTAATCAAAAACATCTTCACAAAACTATATAACAACCATCTAGTTTCCTCTGAAAAACTTAATTGGAAAGATCTCCAAAACAAACTAAAGACAATTCCAGAACTACCTCGAAAATCTTCAGTAGCAATGTTCAGATTAATCACAGGCCACGATTGTTTGAATGAACATTTATTCAAGGTTGGATTAACAACTTCTCCACGGTGCTGTTTATGTGGTAAAGACGATTTAATGAACATCGATCATCTAACTGTATGTGAAACTCTCCAAAATAAGATCTAGTCTCCAAATATTGGGAAGCAAGAAGCAAAATGATTTTATTATCAAATTCTGAGCGTTAAATACACACACAATTGTAAATAGTCAAGATGGTGCGCATGAACTCAGCTGTTGTTGTCGATTTGCTATATTTAGGACTGTCTAAATGATATTCGTAATAGAGTATGGCCTATGAGAAATTATTTTGAGGAACTATCAGAAGAAAATTTTCTACAGTGGTGTAGACTGTACAAACAAGTTGCTATGAAGGTTACTGCAGAACTACAAGAGAGGTTAGAACATGCATTGAAAGGAATATGCCGACCTCACCTTTGCTTCAAGTATTAATAATTTTGCGATTTTATAATTCACTGAATTATGTGGATAATACACTGTCCACATCCCATTGTGAAACGTTCAAGTCACTCATCACTTGTCATTCGCTCCTCGTTTTAAATTTACATAATACTGAGTTAAAATATGCATTGAAAGGAATATGCCGATCTCATCTTTGCATCAAGTATTAATAACTTTGCGATTGTATAATTCACTGAATTCACTGTCCACGTTCCATCTTGAAACGTTCAAGTCACTTGTCACCTGTACTTCGTCGCACCTCATTTTAAATTTACGTAATACGTTTCATGTTTCTAGTAATGACCCATGCATTTGAATTAAATTCATTTCCAATTTTTCCCACGTGACATCTTTCTCTTTTACATTCACTGCATCCATCCTATTTTCCACGATATCCTTACACTTTGTCAGCAATTCAATTAACAATTCTTTCTCCTTGAATGAGAAATTTGTTTCACGGCTTTTGTTTACCATTTTGTTTATTCTGCAATTTTTTAACTGTGTGCAGACTGCGGTGCAGATGAAAATGAAAACAAAAGCGCATCGCAGTATGTTCAGAAAATAATATGACTCATTCATAGCCTTCTATAGCTGTAATATTTACAACTTTCTTGGCGTTAAAACATGTTTGTTAACATTTTCAGAAAACAGGTTGGTGAAATGCAAGAAATTTAAGTTTTGTTAGCACTGTTACAATTGTTACGTTACATTTGTTAACGTTAATGTTAACATCTGTTGGTGAAATCGGGCATGAATGTAAAACAGTCCTCTGCTAAACTTATGATAAACATACAGGGTGTAGATGAAATCTCAAATTGAACAGCATCTACATATTACGAATAAACAACGTGGTTCTCGACAAAACAGGTATGTGCACAGTTATAGCGGCAGTCTACTGATTCCACGAAAATCGTTTCAGTAATATTCAAATTTTGCGGTCGCCTGGGATCGAACCCGGGCCACCTTGGTGAGAGCCAAGCGGTCTAACCACTGAGCCACGGCACGGCCAGCTCACTTGAACATGCAGTGTTTCCAGAAGCTCTAAAAACTGCTAAGGTAAAGTCACTATGCAAAAAAGGAGATAAAACCCATTTACTAAATTACAGGCCTATTTCACTCTTATCCAGCTTCTCTAAAGTACTGGAAAAGATATAGCATTTATAGCATTTATAGAGATGAATGATTTAATATCTAAAACTCAGCATGGGTTTTGTAAACGAAAATCCACAGAAACTGCACTTTTTTGATTTTGTTAACAGTGTAATAAATACTTTGGATAACAAAGACAAAATACCAGGCGCATTCTTTGGCCTAACTAAAGCATTCGATGTACTAAACCACAATTTACTCTTCCAAAAATTAGAACATATATGTATTAGAGGGCATGCATTGGAACGGATCAAATCATATCTAAAGGACAGGAAGCAAATAGTAGAAATTTCACTTACAGAAAAAGTCGCATTAAAGAATACCTATCAGACACGAAATATATTAAGTTTGGTGTACCACAAGGTTTTATTTTGGGTCCTATTCTTTTCTTATTGTTTGTAAATGATTTGCAGTCAAATATTACAGCTAAAACAATAGCTCAAAATATATTAATTGAAAGCATTGCACTTGAAGATCTACAAATCTTATTGAGCAGAATGTTCAGTAATATTTCTAAATGATTCAGCAATAATAATTTAATCATAGACTTGGATAAGGCACATGTAATTCATTTTCAGTTTTCCGAATAAGTCTTCCATACAATCACAATTAATATGTAATAATAAAGTAATTAAGTATGTAAATACTACTAAATTTCTTGGCCTTTGGATACAGAGTAACCTAAAATGGGAGATACATATTGATCATAATTAAAAAACTGAGTACAATTTGTTATAATTTCAGAGAACTGGTACACATAGTTAACATAAAAACTCTCAAAGGCATGTATTTTGCGTGTGCTCACTCCATTTTAAAATATGGCATAACATTATGGGGTAATTCACCACATTGTAAATCATTATTCATAATGCAAAAACGGATTCTAAGAATACTTGGAGGAGTTAAACCAACATCTACATGCAGACCATTATTTAAAAAATTTAAAATCTTACCTCTCCCATGTATATTCATTTTTGAAATTTTAAAATTTATAAAGATAAATTTAATGAAAGGAAACGGCCACTGTACCTTTAATGACACAGTTCATAACCATAGTACTATACAGAGAATGGATATTCATGTGAATAGAAGTAACACAAGATCTCATCAAAACACTGTAATAAACCTAGGAATCACATTTTTTAATAAACTGCCTATAGCCAATAAAACCACTTGCAATTGTTTAGCATTTAAAAAGTCAGTTTTGGCATACTTGCTAGACCACTGTGTTTATTCTGTTAGTGAATTTATGGAAAGTTTGTAATATTGTTACATTTCTGAGTTAATTGCGTATATTATAACATTCTTGGGATATCTTTATAAATCATTATTTTGTACAAACACTGACTTGTCCTTATTGGATGTGACTTACTAATTTACAAGTATAGTTAATTGCACGTTATATTCAAAATTTGACGTGTCTTATATTATAGTACTGAAACGGTAATCTCTTCCTCAAGTTGATAAATTGAATGTTAAAGGAATATATACGTGTAAAGCAGAAATTGTGTGTGTATTGTCAAGTTTGTTATGGACTCTGAAAAGGTTGTTTTCTCTCCCCTAGTAGGATGAACGCAACCATAAATTTTAAGGGTGGCACCCGGTGTATGAGTGTCAAGCTAAAAGGTCGTGTATGATACACAAGAAACAACCACGCCAGCGTGAAGCCAACCATTCATAGTTTGTCTAATCAATATGTATTTCAATAGTGAAGAGAGAGAAGGGCAGAAGACTCTTTTATATCTCGTTGAAGAGTGCAAGTGAAAGTGGCTTATAAAGGCTGTACATCAAGGGATCCGCTTCAATGAAGTAAGCAGAACAACCGAGAAACCATTCCAAATCAAGTAAAAATAATAGAAATTCAGATGCTGCACCGGTCCTATTACTTTGTCTATTACTTTGTCTTAGCTAAGCCCGTTCCGAGAAGGGAAATGACAACGCAAACTTGCGCTACAGATGAGGCCATCAGCTCCGATAGAATCTGTGTCCCTACACAAGTGCGGCAACTACATCGCCTAAACGGACGAAGGAAACTACAACCTCAGCCCTGTCCCCAGCCAAACCGTCGACTTCGATATCTTAAGTCTGACAAGCCCGTAGTATACGATCCACCACCAAAAGTCTTTAAGACCAGCTACCAAAAGACAGGTTTGCTTAAGGATTCGGCCCGTATCCCCAGAAAGAAGACAGGCTCTAAGACATCCCTAAGCTCTTCTTCTGGGGAGCTTTCTGGTAATGATTCGGTTCGATTGTCATCTTCGTCGATCTCTGTGTCCAATAGATTTGAAGCCCTCGAACCTAAGTTCTCTTTAGGGAAAGGGGCCTCCTCCACCAAAGAGATGGACCAGGAGGGTACGGACCACATTGTCAGGATGCAGACGGAGAAGCGGCAGGATAAACCTGACGTTAAAGGTGTTAGCCCGACACCGAAGAAAAAGGGCAAATTGACCCAACCACCGCTAAAACCTTCGTAATGTGCGTATTTATTTGACATCATATCCCATTACTATCGCCATGGCTATCCTTCAATGGAATATACGAGGTTTAAGAGCACATCGACCAGAACTCGAACTTTTGCTCAATAAGCATGACCCCTTGTTTTTTTCCCGTAATTTACGTCCTCCAACGTTAAGTCATATCACACGATGAATGGAATGGGTGAAATGATGCTCAAATGAGCCCGGGGTCCATGGAGCTTAGAGCTACCCGATATTCATCTTTCAGGATAGGGGAAACCCCGGAAAAAACCTTATCCAGGTAACTCACCCTGATCGAGATTCGAACTCGGGACTGTCATCTTCGTCGATCGCTGTGTCCAATCGATTTGAAGCCCTCGAACCTAAGTTCTCTTTAGGGAAAGGGGCCTCCTCCGCCGAAGAGATGGACCAAGAGGATATGGACCACACTGCAAGAACGGCAACGAAGAAGCGGCAAGATAAACCGGATGTGAAAGGTGTTAGTCCTACACAAAAAAAAAAATGGTAAATTGATTCGGCCACCGTTGAAGTCGTCCTAATGTAAACCAACATTTACATCGTATTTCCATAGTTCCAATGGCTATCCTACAATAGAACATACGAGGTTTAAGAGCACATCGACTAGAACTTGAACTTCTGCTCAGTAAGTATAACCCCTTGTTGGTATGCTTACAAGAGACTAAGATACGACCACAAGACAATTTTAAAATCAGGCGCTACACACCACCGTGGTATGATATTGAAATAGAAGAGGGCACTCCCGCTCACGGGGGCACTATGATGCTCCTCAGGGACAACGTGTTTGTGTATTCGATACAGCTGCAATCTGATATTCAATGTGCAGCTGTAAGGATTAAGCTGCCATCTATCGAGTTTTGCATTTGCAATGTATATGTACCTCCATCAGATGACCTCTCGTTAACTGACCTTGAAGATCTGGTTTCCCAACTATCAACACCATTTCTCAAAGTGCGAGACATTAATGCCCATCACCCACTTTGGGGCTCAAATCGGGCATGTTCGAGAGGCAACCTCATTGCAAAATTCTTGGAGAGCAATAACTTGGTACTCCTGAACACCGGAGAGCCAACGTTCCTTTCAGTCACCTTTAACACCTATTCCCACATCGATTTGGCAGCTTAATTACAGTGGAATGTCATCTCTGGTTTACATTCCAGCGACCACTTCTCATGTCTTCTTAGTCTCTTAGCACAAGATGTGTCTCCCTCGCGTATCCCTAGATGGCGCTTTGATTGTGCCAACTGAAACCTTTACACCCAGTTGGCTGTCTTTGATTAAAACGAGCACGATTCTGTGAATGATTTAGTTGATCATCTCACAGAGAAAATTCTTGCCGCGGCAGAAGAGTCTATTTCGCGTTCGGCTACCCACCCCGGTCGTTTTTCTGTCCCATGGTGGACCAACGACTGCCGGAATGCTAATCGTGCTCGTAGACGTGCTCTAAGGATATTCCAACGACACCCTACTCTAAGTAATCTAATTGAGTACAAGAAAGCGCATGCAAAGTCTAGGTAAATAATTAAGGATAGCAAAAAGACCTCATGGTACAACTTTGTATCATCTTTTAACAGATGTACAGCTTCCTCAGTTGTATGGGATAAGTTAAGGCGCGTGGCCAGAAAATTGACCCACTTGCCAATCGCTGGTCTGAAAACAACTACAGTAGTTGTTGATCCGTTTGTCGTGGCTAACACCTTCGGCTGTGCTTTTGCTCAGGTGTCTAGTTCAAATAATTATACTGCTGAGTTCATCTCAATTAAGACTCATGTAGAATCTCAAGGTTTCGTGTTTAACTCCAGAAACCTTGAAGATTATAACTGCCGCTTCACCTTGGCAGAGTTAGAACACGCTCTTTCATAATCGCGACTGACAGCACCCGGACCAGACGGAATATACGTTCAAATGTTACAGCATCTCTCACCTGAAGGTAAGGTATTCCTGCTCGAGGTCTATAACCGTGTTTGGGTTGATGTCACGTTTCCTGACAAGTGGCGAGAAGCCACCATTATACCTATCTTGAAAGCTGGCAAGGACCGTCACCTCCCTTCTAGCTACCGTCCTATTTCCCTCACCAGTCGTGTATGCAAGGTGATGGAACGCATGATAAATGGGCGGTTGATATGGTGGCTGGAAACGCACAACCTACTGAATAACATCCAGTGCGGTTTTCGACGACGCCGTTCAACAGTGGATCATCTCGTGTCCATGGCGACACAGATAATGAACGTATTTCTTAAAAACTGTCAAACCGTCGGAATATTTTTTTACCTTGAAAAGGCTTATGATACATGTTGGCGGGCAGGGTTGCTACGTACTCTGCGCACCTGGAATTTAAGTGGACGCCTACCACTCTTCCTTCAGGAATTCTTGAAAGATTGCGTATTCCGAGTAAGGGTTGGCTCGGCTTTTTCGAATCCTTTTGTTCAAGAGAACGGTGTACCACAGGGATCGGTACTAAGTGTTACGTTGTTTGCTATTGCGATTAATTCTATCTCGAAATGTGTACCTCCGGGGTCTCGTCATGCCTATTTATAGATGACTTTGCCGTCTACTGTACATCTCAGCCCACACCGTTTTTAGAGCGCCCTCTACAGACCACCTTAGACAACCTTAAGAATTGGAGTTTAAAAAACGGCTTCCGATTCTCCGCTGAGAAAACAATCTGTGTTAACTTCTGGCGTCATCAGAGTCGACTACCTCCAAGGCTCCGTTTAGGCGCTGATCTACTACCATTTGCAGATGAGACGAGGTTCCTTGGATTGATATTTGATAGAAAACTTAGTCGGTCGTCGCGTATAGCACAACTGAAAGCACGATGTGACCGATCTTTAAATATGTTGCGGCTACTAAGTGAAAAATCGTGGGGAGTGGATCGTACAGTGTTATTGCAACTTTATCGTGCACTCATCCGTTCCAAATTAGATTATGGTAGTATCGTTTGTGGCTCAGCACGACCATCTGTGCTGAAGAGATTAGACACAGTCCATAATTGTGGCATATGTATAGCAGTTGGGGCATTTCCAACGAGCCGTGTTATAAGCCTGTATGCTGAATCTGCAGAACCTCCTCTGCAGTGCAGGCGGAACATGTTATTAGCAAATTATGGCTGTGGACTTAGTTGTATACCCACACATCCATCGTTTACGCCATTCTTTAACACCTTAATGGACGTGCGTTATAGAAACACTTCTATTAATCCAAAGCCACCTGGTTTTCTATTCCGGGAGCTCCTTAGACAGCTTTATACTGAAATACCCAAGATGTATCCTAAGGGGGAGAGACCATACCCTCCTTGGTTGTGCAAAGCGTCCCACGTAGATCTGGGCATGACTAAATATGATAAATCTACCATGTCTATGTCTAGTATCCGCACATGCTTTTTTTTAAGAATTTTTATCGCGATATGAGGACCATTTTATAATTTATACTGATGGCTCCAAGAGCTCAAATGATGATGGTTGTGCTTACGTGTGTGGAACCGAACCGTATACATTCGGATTCCACACTAACACTAACATTTTTACTGCAGAGCTTTATGCAATATACCGGGCCATTTTACACATACGTCAACGAAAGTTGGGGACTGCTTAATGCTCAGTGATTCCCTCAGTGCACTTCAAAGCCTACGGCAGCTGTACAACTACCACCATATTGTGCAGCGTATCCAGGATGCCCTCCACATTTTACAAGCTTCTGGCGTTAGCGTGGTGTGTGCATGGATCCCTCGTCACGTAGGCTTGCAGGGGAATGAAATGGCAGATTCAGCAGCCATGACGGCTAACATGAAGCCCAGGGTTTGAGTACCATCTGTGACTTCGGAAGATTTTATGGCCATATTGCGGGTAGCTGTGCAAACCTGCTGGCAGGAAGAGTGGTCCGCTCTCCGCAATAATAAACTTAGATGTGTGAAAGAACTTCCGATTCCCTGGGTTAGCTCCTGTCGTTCATCTCATAGCGAGGAGGTGAGTTTGGCTCGGTTGCGTATTGGGCACTGCTTTTTTACTCATAGTTTTCTTTTTAAAAAGGAGCCTGCTCCACTGTGTCCGTTTTGCAACAAAGCGTTATCTGTCCGACACGTGCTGCTAGAGTGTTTTTACCTAGCACACCTTAGGACGTCTCTGCAGCTGCCGGCCAGCTTTGCAGAAATGCTAGCGAAGGTTTTTAGATTCTTTTCTAGGTTAGACTTTGGAATTTGGTGAACGGAATTTTTGGTAGGTTGGATTTATATTTATTTTTATTTCTTTTACTTTTGTTTGTTTTTTGTTATGTACGTATATTTTTTATAAGTTTATTTACACTTGTATAGATTTTTAGAATAATTTATATCTGGGTTTTGCCATGACTAGTTTTTTAAAGAGCGCTGATGACTGCTGTAGTTGAGCGCCCTTTATACACATCATCATCATCAATGTAAAATAAATTGACACTTAATACACTTTTAACTCATTGTCATTAATAACACTCCATAAATGTGTTTTGGAACTTATGTAAATAATACTAATATTCATAATTTTAAAAAAATTAACACAAATTACTTTTATTTAAATGCTATAAAATGCTAAATATCACTACCCCTAGTGATAAGCTGTTTCGAAAATTTTACAAGCTGGTCCTGGAGTTCATGGACCATATCTTGAATAGGGCAAGTGACAGTTCTTCATGATAAACTTATTGATTTACATTTTTGTACTTTGCTTGTGAATAATTCCTCTGCTGCCATGATCGCAATGTTTTTGGCAAATTCCCCATCATTGAAGGGGCACATATTTTTGCAGTCGCTAATGATATTGTGACTTTGTGGGTTCGTGAAATGAGAAGTCCAATTACACAAACTCAACAATGTTCTTTATTTCCACCGACTTACAGTTTGACACTTGCCAATTACACAGAATTACGTAATGCACACAATTACGATTCACCAGTTAGTCCGTTACAATTTCACTTGCACACGTAATTACGGACAATACTCCGATGCACATACACAGTCTTCTCGTTCCTTAACACGGCGCTCCTTCGCTAACACGTCAAACACTGACTAACTCTTACACCAAGAACTGCGACTGTCTCCTCGCTCACACTCACTAACCAACTGACTGACCAACTCAACTCAACTCTGTCTGTCTGTAACCCCCTTTATATAGGAATATCGCCGACTTCTGGTGTTTACAGGATTGTTCCAGTAACAGAAAGATCGAGAACCAGGTGTAAGGAAACAGACGGCACAGTCATGTTTTTCCTCCGTCACCACCGCCTGTCACCACTATAAGACAAACGAGGGGAGGGCGTAGCTAACACAGACCTCCCCCGTCTTCCGCTCCCAGCTGCTTTCACAGGGTGTTCCAGCGCTCGCGTTACAATATTCTATAGCTTAAGCTTAGCACTGATTCACTCACGGAATGTTCCTCACTTTCAGTTAACAATTTATCTTACTATTGTTGCACTCTCACTTTTCGATCTTCTCCCACATACCTGTTATAGTCATTGGCATGGTATACAGAATAATGACATTGTATATTAAACTTCTTTATATACTGAAGAACCATGTCACATACCAAACACTTCGCCATTCTTCCATACTCCACAAATAAAAACAAGTTTTCCCATACTGATATGAAGGACAAGGGAGTAGATGTCCTTTCACTACTACACTCTTCTATTTCAGCCATGGTTAATTCCTGCACTTCAATATACTATCAGTATTCAAGTTAACCAGTCCCGTTTTACTGCTGTACTAACCACCACTGTACCCTGCCATGTTCACAGCAGTAAGTCTCCATTGCACTGCTCACACTCACCACTCTTATTATCTTGACTGCCTCTTATGTCACAACTGCAACAGCTGCCCATCACTGATTTAGATCCTCCTTGATTAATAAGTGCGGCTCATTTACAGTGACTCCTTCCACAAAATCTGGGTCTTTTTGTTGTAATTCGCTAATGTCGTCAACACTTTCACAATCCTCAGTCACAGTACTGTCATCTGGTGGAGTTGATATGGGTAGGCCTGATCCATGAAGCACTGGTCAAATTGTTGATTGTAAAGATGGATATGTAACAGTAGTTTGGACTTTGAGCTTATTTCAGATATGTTTGTCAAGGGGAAGTAGCAGTTGTTATATGATCCTTAGGTTCCCACCATATCATAGGAACTGCAAAAGGCCTGTGATGGGACCCTTTTAACCTAATGGTTAATAGGTGTTACACATTTGGTACATCAGATTTCTGAAACCCATTATTTATTCTCGTCTATTTTATTATCTAAATAACACTCATAGGCCTTTTTAATTCCAGTAGTCAAGTTTTGCCTCTGCACTTTTAAAGTGAGCTCACTACAAATGTAACAAAAATTGTTTTTATCTTTTACACATTTGCCAGACATTATCCTCCCTAATTTCCAATCTTAAGAAAAAACACTCTTAGAATAGCTACAAAACAAGAATGAATATGGACTTACCCAATTAACTGGTCGTGCTGTCTTAGTGTTGCCAAGTCTACAGCAAGTGGGTGACAGAGATGGAAGATGTCTATCTTTCTCTCATAGAAACCACCAGCAAGTAAACTGAGATGTACATACAATGGTGACAAAGAGGTTTGCTTTCTACTTCAGCGTGTGTGTGACAACATACACATTGTTTCTCACGTGGTAACATAAACTGAACCATAAAACCTTGAATCGGAGAACACTTTGCTTACATGCTGTTTATATGCACACCAAACAAAGTAACTCACAAATTAGATGTGTTGGATGCAAAGAATGACTTTTGCTGTAGTGAAACTAAATAGGGACATTTCAATGATTTGTGAATATAGTCTCTAATGATACCGTAATTGTATTGCTGTTCATTGAATATCCATTCCCGAACTGTGCAGGGTTTAATTGACTATCGGTGTAGCAGTTAAATTCTGTATAAAGAACAAATACGAAAGCTAGATAACACAAACTGTTCAAAACTAATTCTTCCTGCAGTGAATTTCGATTAACCCAGGTTTCATCCAAATAAAAGATGGGCCTGGTATCACCTGTACTTTAAACGTTGTGCATTTTGCACAGAAATGGTAGTCTATTTTCTCCCTTATTAAATTGATCACCTTTTGGCAGTTGTATATTAACCCTTGTCATAATCATAAATTGCTCAACATAAAACATACTTTTAATTAATAGTTTATTTTCAATCATATAATATACACAGTTGGGGTTATTGAAGATCACGTCAGAAGCAATTATAATGCATAAGGTACAAATAATTACAATGATCCCAAAGTATAAACTTGAAAGAAGCGTAGGGGCAGTGAAGCACAAATTAGTACAAAAGTGAATCGAGAATATATTGACACATTGCTTCACTCACACTGAAGACATGTTTCAAGAGCTCTTGCTCCTATCCTCAGCTGATACTCGATTAGTGCAAGTTGTAGTGGTTTCTTCTTTCTCCGTATTGTCAATAGATGGCGTGATGTACTTGTCAAAGATGTCCGGTGGTGGAGTTTCAAAATTCATGACTCTATGACGATTTTTGTTAATGAAGACAGTGTGAGTGTGAGTGAAGCAATGTGTCAATATATTCTCGATTCACTTTTGTACTAATTACAATGATACAATTAGTGATACTAGACACATCAATATTAATATATGGTAATTAATAACTATGATAAAATAATAATAATAATGATAATTTAAAATGATGCACACCAAATCTTTCAAGTTTGTAGCATTGTAGCACCTTTTTACATTGCTCAGTGTTTTCCAGGATACCTAAGTATGGGAAGTTCTCCTAATTCAGGGAACTGTTTGCCTTCTTTAAATATGTTCATCACAGAATGAGCATTCGTGACAACCTTCTGCCATTAATTCTCAACTCTGAGCAAAATTTGTAATTTTAAAAATTTCTTTGGCAGCTGTTTAAAAAAGGATTTCACATGAAAAATAATATTTCTAGCTTGCTTATGTAAAATTTTATGAGGTCTCTCACAGTCAGTACCAGGTATACTAGTAGGCTTGCTAAGCGATATATTAACTTTGAAAAGCATGTTTGCACTCAAAAGATCACCATGTTACTGAATGCAAGATGCAAGATGCAAAATGCAACTACTGTATAGCATGTGTATATTTTTCTTCACATATTGTTAATTATTCTTTTTGGGGGGAGGAGGGGTGATGTGCCTTATTTTTCTGTATCTCCAAAACCAGATGTGCTAATAAACATGGGGTTTGGATGGTCACTCTCAGAATAAATGGCTCTGTAACATGGGAAAATGAGATAAAATAATTCTGTGATTAGTATCTTTTAAGTGCACAAAGAAATTAACTGCATGTTTAGGCAAAGCAACCCAATATGTGGGTTTATCTGTACAATGTTGCGCTCACCTCATTGGCTAGTCAGCAATAGACAAGCCACACTTTATGCTCATTCCCGGTTTGTAGTTTCTCTAGAAACACTATACTTGTTAATTTACAACTGAGAACACACAGGATTAGCTTCAACTCTGGTAACTATGCAGGACAGTTTCTATCTGCAAGAAACCTTCCTTGTCTGCTGTTGGGTAAACATTTACCTAGGTGGGAAAAGCATAGTTTTATGAGGAAAGGCTCATTGTTGAATATTATCATTATATAGTATTGTAATATTTGTATTGCTTTACTGTTATTAGCTTCTGTTTTTGCAAGAAAATATTCTTTGTGATTCTTGAGATTCACAAAAATAAATTGTGACTGGTAAATAGTGTAGTGATGAATCATGTGTAAAATTCTGCTCCATATAAACTGTGTTTAAAGATGTTTACCCAGTCAGGTAGCAAAGTATAATTAACTTGCCTTTTTGTTTTTCTACTTTTTAATTACAGATTGAAGAAATAGTTACTCCACCAGAAAGAGCCTTACTTGAAAAAGTACGAACAATGATCAACAGATTGAGTGAAGCTGAACTTCAGCTGGATGAAACAATATTTATATTACAACTTTACCTCATATATCAGTTGTAATGGTATTCTTATTACATTAAAACAACTGTTAAAAGTAATGGCTTTCTTTTTTCAAATTATATATGTACATTTTTTACAGAATTTCATCTATTGAAACTCTTTTTAATCCATTTCACCCACTGAAACGTTTTTTAAATAAAGGTGTATTTTTGTGAACATCAAATTTTTGCCCCAAATTTCTATTTCTTGGTAGACAAAGTAAAATATACAGAGCTGTTGTCTTTTGAGGAACATTATGTCCATTCCACAATTTGCAAATTTTTTTTGTTCTCTCTCCCCTCTCCACCTCTCTCTCCCTCCTCTCTCTCTCTGGCAGTAAAACATAATTATCGCCAGTCAATATACATTCCCCAAGCATTTAACTTTCTTTAAAAACGTATTTCAGGGAAATTGGCTTACATGACACCCTGGTCTTCTGCTCTGCCAGGTAGCTCTTTATTCCCCCAGGGGCCTACTTCGGTAGGTACGGGTTTGGCGCACCCGGGGTCCCGAGCCAAAAGTCTCCCTCGTGTGGGCTCCTCTTCGTGGTTGAGGGAGACGGTCAACAGGCCCACCCGCGTGTAGGACGTGCGTGGAGACCTGTGGAGAAGGTTTTTAGATTCTTGTCTAGTTTAGAGAATAGGATTTAGTGAACGAAATTTTTAGTAGGTTTTGATTGACGTTTTTTATGTACGTGTATTTTTAATAGGTTTTGTTACACTTGTATAGTTTTTAGAAAGTTTTATATCTGGCTTTTGCGATGACTAGTTTTTTAAAGGGCGCTGATGACCGCCGTAGTTGAGCGCCCTTATATATATCATATTAACCTCTATGCCTCCTTGTTATTTAATTAGTCCCATTCTTCCCCCTCATCTTCCTTTCTTATATTCTTGACATTTCTGGCCCATTTTTCTTTTACTTTCTGCAAGAACTCACCAATACTTCTTACCTTCTATTCCTCCCTTGCCGTTAACATTTAGCTACTATCATCTTCTCTACTTTCTCCCATTTTTCCTCCCAAACTTCTTTTTCTCCACATTGTAACCTCATCGTATTCTGTTACATAGTGTTCTTTGCTTTCTTTTCCCCCACACAATTCACAAATTCCCTTTTCCCTACCTCTTATCCCTCTTAGGAATATTGTTCCTGTTTTCATCCAAGCTAATCCTTCTCTCTCTTGCCTTTTACCAACTTACCCACACCACTTGTATTCCTTTCCTCTAATCTCCATATATCTCCCATTTATATTTTTTCCATAATTCTTCCTATCTCTGCCCACCAACTATTTCAGTTCTCTAATCTTTTTTGTTGTCTCATGCATAATTTCATAATTTCCCCTTCTGCTTTACCCAAACACCTATACCAAAATTTTATTATTCTTTCCATTATTATTCCATTTCTTCTTGTCTTTCCTAATTCTACTAAAGCTACTTCCCTAGATGCTGATCTTGGTAATCCTAGTAGCTCTTTGCAAAACGTTCTGTTGTTTTGGTCCATCGGTTTGTTTACCTCTGTGGCGCCCCCCCCCCCCCCCCCCACAGATATGTCCGCTGCATACAACATTTTGGATTCAACTAGTGCTTCATACATTCTTTCTAACCACTTGGTAGTCATTTCTAGCTTATAATTGCATATTATTATCCCATTCATTGCCTTGCTTCCATTTTTCTCCTGTGTGCTCCCCACTTTCCATTGTTATTTAACCTCACTCCTAAGTATTCAAATTAATTGAGCACTTCTACACTTTTGCCATTTAGTACCCTTTTTTCATCTTTTTTTAGTTTAACTCCCTTCTTGATCATAACTTTCAATTTATTTATGTTTATTTTTATTCCCCACTCTTCACAGAATTTCTGGATTTCATTTATTGCCTTCTGCAATCCTACTACCGTTACAGATCCTACCATTAAGTCATCCGCATATAGCAGTCCAGAAATTTCTTTATTTGCTATTACCGGACAGTGCTGATTTCCTTCTTTAACCTTGTCTATTATCTCATCTATAAATAAGTTAAATAAAATTGGACTCATTTTGTATCCTTGTCTTAGACCTATTTTTTGTTCTGTCATCTCTGTAATTATATTTTTTCCCACCTTATGCAAAACTTCACCCCTTCAAAGATTTTCTCTACTTTTATGTATTTTCCACCTACCCCTCTCATCCTCAATTTCCAGACTAAACCTTATCTCTGCCATTCATTTGCTTTAATCTCATTTTTTGCTTCCTCTTTCCTGACTACACCTCTTACTGCTTCCCATATTTTTTTTCCATACTTTCCCTCTGTAGCTTTTTTTAACATTTTCCCCACTTTTTCCTGCCATTCTTTCTTTTTTACTTCTAGTAAATTTTTATATCCCCATTTCCCAACCAACAGTGTTTCCTGTCTGTTTCTTCTTCCATTTTCCTCCATTTAATAAGATCTTTAAATACTTTTTTCACTGCTGTGCATTCCTCATCATACCACCCTTTATTTCCCTGTTTCTTATTTTGTCTTCTTACCATTTCTTTCCCCGCCCTTTTTACTAGTAATTCCAGTAGTTCTAATGCTTTTCCCACCCAGTCGTCCTTAATTAAGCGTTATACTCCTTTCTATAACTAAATGAAATTTAGAAATCAGAAGTCCAGATGAAGGAAGCTTTCTGGAACACAACTGTGCAAATCCTTATACAAATAGTACACTGCAAGGCCATATATAGAAGATGCCATGGAGCAGCTAGAAATCTGATGTAGTCAGGTATCCAGATCACATAAATCACCTGATACCAAATGGAGTGAACCTTGTAAGACTTGTAACGCTTGTAAGAAGAATTATTTTTCCAGAGTTGTTGGTAATTAAGGCCAGCTAGTCAGTATTGTCACAAAAACAAGATGAAGTTCACCGTAATTCCTTTGGCACTAGAATCATTAGTCTAATGCTAACTTACAATCACTTTGATTACACAGAAAATGAAGCTATTTACAATGTAGTAACAAACACTACACAAATAAAAATATTTAGTAAACATTCTCCACTTAACTTAAGAAGCCGATGACAATGCTTCTATTATGTTTTTGCGAAATTAATTTCGTGGACATTTGCCCACATTGTTTGACAACGAATTGTGTTTGACTGAAGATGTCAACGAAATTAATTTTGCAAAAACATAATAGAAGTATTGTCATCGGCTTCTTAAGTTAAGTGGAGAATATTTACTAAATATTTTTATTTGTGTAGTTACAATCACTTTGTTTGTTTTTACCTATACAAAGAGTAAACATATCTCTTTACATATCACTGTCTTCTGTTGCACACCAACTTGCACTGTTCAGACTTTTCTGATGCACAGAGAACATTTCTCTTTTATACTATTCGGCTTTCTGACTGTTACAACAACTCTAACATCACTTGTCAGCTCACAACTTGCAACTGCTCCTCTGCACTGCACAATTGCTTGCAGTCTCATCACAACTGAGCTGAGACATACCACAGATGTACTTTTTAGACGTTGCCTATGACGTAATATTGCACAGTAGTTTATGGTTGAGTCCACTTGTTTATTTGGAAGAAAAAGGGGTGTCAGGCTAGTCATCTGCCATGTAACCCACTAGCTCTATCAGCAGTCTGCTGGTGAAAGCAGAGAACTTACCCCTATCATTGATTCACATGACATCACTCATGCACATCCAAGCAAGGTCATGCGTCACATCTAAAAAATACATCGGTACATTCCTGGCAGGTGATGAGAGAGAGGATTAGGTACATTCTTGCAGAATGATGTAAATCCCAACATCTGAAAGATGGCGTGAAATGGTGGATATTGAATCTTTGCTCTCCAAACAATTTTGCTTTTATCACCGTGCAAAATCCATCCAAAAGTATAAAGTTACGTAGTGCACTTTTTCATCTTAACAAAAATACATTGAGTGACTAATTGAAATACCCACATTTATGAATCAGTACCAAATTTGTGTTGACAACATATAACAAATGACAATACATAATTGCCTTAGTATCACCATCTATTTTGAAATGTAGTTACTTGAATAGATAGAGCCAACTTGAACATTAAACTTCTTCACTCCTAATGTCATATCCACGTCAGATGAGTAGGAGTTCGTTAGGTTTAGCATGGTGTTCATTTGTGTTTTTTTGTTGTGGACATAGACTTTCAGGCCATCATATAAAACAGATGTGATATTCTGTGTTTCCTGTTATTATATTTAATATCAAATCCGAAACGGTAGTTTTTAGTAGATGGGATAGGGGATTCATTGCAAGGTGGAACCACAGAAGACTCAGTGAGTCTTCTTGAAATATACCTCATTCAATTTTAATTGTGCCGGATACGATACATTTATTGTCTGTCTTAGTACAGAGCATTGTCTTCCAGTTGTTTATTGTAACCTCCAGAAAATAAGTTATGGCAGAGCTTATCTTATACAAATGAAGTACTTCTTTTAACCATGAGTGGGGAACCAAGTTAAAGCCTTTCTGATAATATACATGCTGCATACAGGTTTCTTTTTGAGTTTATTGCCTGTTGTGCTACAATAGAATCAATGATTATCTGTTCTTTGCATCCCAGTAATGACTTTTTGCATTGTTTCTGCTCTTCAGTCAGTATGTTATGATGACTAATGTGTTTATACATTTCTGTCGTGAGTATGGATGTAAATAGTTTGTAGATCGTAGGAAGACAAGTGATTGGCCTGTAAGTTGATGGATGGATCTTTAGCATTTCCACCTTCCTTAGGAAAGAGGTATGTAATACCTGATTTAAGAAATTCAGGGCAGTCTTGAGGACAATGTATAAGCTAAGTGAATTCTTGGGCTATTTTCTTGTGCATGCAAGCGAAATGTTTGTACCAAACATTTTTTATTTTATCTAGATGGTGCTTTCCAGCTTTGAGTTCTGCTGGCAGCATTACTTACACGGAACTCAAGACACCTACTCACAGAACTCAAGTAGTACAAATTAGTCAGTTAAATAAAGAACAGCATAAAACAGAGGAATATAAGTGAACCCTCAGAGCAGTAGCACATGGTGTGCCGCAGGGATCAATACTAGGCCCACTTCTTTTTCTGCTATACATAAATGATATGCCACTGAATGTTCAACTGGTAGATGTAGTACTGTTTGCAGATGATACAAATGTCCTTATAAAAGCAAAAGGTGACATAGAACTAAAGGATAAAATAGAAAGTAATATAATGAAACTCGGATCATGGTTTAAATCCAACAGGCTGTTTAATAAACACAGATAAAACAGTTGCAATGAGGTTTCATAGTAGCCAAAATAGGAATTATATAACAAATCCACAAATAGAATTAGATGTGGAAATTATAAGGTATTAAGGGGAAACGCAATTTCTGGGAGTACAGATAAGTGAAGATTTAAAATGGGGATCATACATAAATATGTTAACCAAAAAGCTCAGTGTGGGATGCTATATGTTAAATACATTAAAAATGGTCACCAGCTCACAGGTTCTCAGAAATGCATATTTTGCTCAGGTCCACAGTCATATTCGGTATGGAATAATATTTTGGGGTATATCAACTGGCTGGGAAGAGGTATTTAAGATTAAGAGACGAGCAATAAGAATAATGATGGGTAAGACCAATAGAACGTCATGTAGGGAGTTGTTTAAAACCTTAAAGTTTATGCCTGTGGCCTGTATATACATGCTAGAAGTAATATACTACATTTGATTACATAAATATAAACTTTCCGAAAATTCACAGATACACGACTTTTGTACATGGCAGAGAGATAATTTACATATTCAACACTGCAGGACTAACCTAGCGAAAAGAAAGTGCACACCAGATTGGAATAATACTGTATAACAAACTGCCTACCTTGATTAAAAACATAAAAGATCTAAATGTATTTAAAAAAACTTAGGTTATTCCTTTCATTCATTTTATACAGTTGCAGAGTTCATGGAAATGAATGTTAATACTCTCTAACCATGAAAATAATTTTATGTTGTATAGTTTTAGTTAGGAAGAGGATTTTACTGTATGTGTTCTTGTAATTTTTATTTGTTTTTTCTTGACGAAGCCATAAAAATGTAATTTTTTTAAGTGCTGAATAAACACCACCGCCGCCGCCACTACATGGCTTTCTTCTATATCAAAATTCATTTTTGTGTAAGCATTATTCTTTTAAAAACTAATAAATACGTAAGATATGAAGTTGTTAATAGTGAAGTAAACAAATATACACAAATGTAATAATTTGTAACATAAAACTTCACTTATAAGAAATGATGAAAGTTTTCTTATTAATTGATTAGGATCGCAATTTTGTGGGAAAAAAAAAAAAATCTTCTCGCTGCTAACAACCTAGTCAAGGCCACGTTCACCAAAGATTACCACTTTTTTTTGTCAGTACTGCCAAAATCTGAAAATGAAACAAATTTAAAAATAGAATCGGCTGCCGGTATTTACTTGGTGGTTCTTCTCCCATAGTTTGTCACTTTAGCTTGAGCATTCTGTAGAATTGGCCCTCATTCTTGGAGAAAATATTATTTTGCAATTTTCTAGCTCGAGACTCTTTGTATCTCCAGAGACTTGCTGCTTTCGCACATAACATTGTTTCTGGACGTCAGCGTATTCTTTGATCCTTTTCTTGTGCTTAAGCTCCATTGGGTGGGTGTCAATTTTCCTGAATACATTCCTCAAGTTTCTATTAGTTTTAGTCTTATTTTATAGGTACGCAGGAAGTTTACCTATGGTATTTCTTAGTTCTTGGATAACACCGATTACGTTATTATTATTATTTATTAAAGTTAATCAATTTAAAGCTTTCTCATAAACATTTTTTGTGGTGCGTAAATATATACAGATGATTGTTTTCCGATGTGCGAACGCGCGACGCATAAATGTTCCATGGGAGATACAGGGAAACTCCAAGTTGATTCCGCAAACTTACGACTGCCCTTGCTATTTATTTATGGTCATCGCAAAGGACAAACGCACGGAAAAGTGTAGACTCTTAAAATCAAGAGGTAAATCGTTTGCAATCATCGGAATACACGGAATCAATATATATATATATATATATACTCCTTTTACTTTCCCTTGAGGATATTTACCTCCATGACATTTTTTTAAGCTTTTTTCACAATCTTGTTCCACTGTACGACAGTACAACAGTGGTTGGTTTAAGTTACGCAGCAAGATCACAACTGATCCTACTTGTAATTTTGAATTGTGAGGTGGGAGTCCAGGCAGTTCTAATGAATTTGTAAACTCTGGGATAGTTGACGCCATCCTGGATTACTTTTTTTAATAGAAGGTGAGAAAGTAAGGAATGTATTTTGGGTGGTTTTATGGGATCCCACATTGAGTACTCCCGCCAGTAATGGTAAAGGTGCAGAGCTGGTCGTCAACGGCGAGCGGGTGAAGAATGATTGCCAGGCATCGAACATGACCAAAAGGCACGTGGAGAGTAAAGGTGAAAATGCAGGAAGGTATTCAAGGTGAGGAGTGGAAATTAAAGTCTTTATTGTAAATATAATTAGTGCATTGGAGGGCATAATTTCCGACAATTATTGCCGGGGGGGGGGGTGAGTGTTGTTGAGGCGTCATCAGGTGTGTGGTGGTGGGTGAGGTGGTCTCCAGATGTTAGGGAACTGAGCCTGGATCCTCCTGGTGTTTTGTGTGTCATAGTCGGCGATGATTTGTTCTGCAGATTTCAGGTCATTCAGTCGTGTGTGGAGGCTGGTGTCCATATCTGTAAGTTGTGAGTGGAACTGGTTGAGTCTGTTGTTGAGGGTGTAAGAGTCCGTCGGCTGGCAGGGAAGTGTGTCGAGGTGAGTCTCCACTCGGTGCATCTTGCATTGTAGTGAGGCAAGTATGTCTTTCTGTTCGCTGGCTATCTTCGGTGCGTTTAAGTTGGGAGTTGATGGTTTTTGATGTCTGCTGAAGCGGAGAATTTGTCCAGTGGAGTAAGTCCGTTCGTTAGTAGTCTGTGTGTAGTTGTCAGTCTGTCTTGGAGGTCGAGAGGGCGGCGTGGTTAGACTTCTGTTGTCGGGGAGCGGCGATGACGGATTCTTCCAGGTTGCCTAGGCGCTGGTTTAAGTTAAGGATCTCTGAGTGGAGGTCCTGAACTTCTTCCGCTGAAGTCCGGTGGTTGGCGGCGGTGAATGTTGTGAGGAACTCCTCAAGGGAGTGGAGTCTACTAGTAACTTGTTGCAGATCCTCCCGCAGGCTCGATGTTGGCTGCGCTCCGGGGTGTTGGTCCTGTGTAGGTTCCTCGAGGGTATACAGGGCACTGCGCCTGCCCTGTGAAATGACCGAGGCCATTATGTGGCGCAGTACCTGCGTCGGCGGCGGAGATCGTGGGCCCTGCATGCTGATGTTGGTGTGGGAGAGCCACAGTAATGACACAGTGGCGGCGCGGTGCACGTGTCTGTGGTGTGCCCGTAAGCGCAGCAGTGCCTGCATGGGGTGTGGCGCTGCAGTCTGCTGGCCTCTACCTTCAGGCGCTGTCCCAGTAGGGGCAGGCCTGATGTCAAAGCAGCGTCGCGATCTCGAATATCAGCAAACTGCAGACGCACGCCGGTGGTCGGGCCTCGTCGAGACGATATCCGAGTGGCACTCACAGCTGAAGGCCACTTTTGCGTTGCAGCGGTGAGAATATACCTCACAGTGAGGTCCAGGGGAGCTCCGATGACTACCGCTGTGTGTGTGGCGCTGGTTGAGTGGCTGCGGTAGTTGGATTTTGGCTTGCCGGTGTTGCTAGGTAAAGCAGTGATGTCTCGGGCTGTGCTGTGGCGCCGGCTGGCCGTGTAGAGCTGGGCGACCCAGCGGCCAGGTGAGGCGGCGGTTGACTGGGCGACTGGCGGGCGTCTGGCGTGGTAGGGGAAGCGGGCCGAGCTGCCCAGAACTTCCCCAGCAGCTCCGCTGGAGGCTACCTCTCGTCTGCCGGTACCGGCAGTGAGGCAGGAGACGGCGCTCGAGAGCTGGCTGGCGATAGCTGCGGTGAAGGCGGCTTCGCTGCCTGGCTCTGCTTCCTTGTTGCGGCGTTTCTCTTCTTTCCCATTTTGCAGCGTGTGTGATGTGTCCTCCTTGGAGTCCCCAGTCCTGGATTACAACTGTATCAACTGATTTGTACGAAACAACTCCCCCGGAGGAAACAGACACTCTAGAAGGCAATTCTGACACACGAAGATGACCATTAGCATGAGCTGCGTCTCGCTGCACATTAGACCTACTTCTAAGACATAAGTCAGGTCGTCTTCTCCTTGGCGTAGTAATAAAGTTTCGGCAAACTTCACAAAGGAATTCAATTAATTCTGTGTCAATTCAGTGCACATTCACGAATTCACAAACACAAATTATAAACATGGTATCCAACGATCCACCAATATTTGACAACGTTTGTCTGTGTTCAAATATTTATAGTGTTATATAGGGCGTTCCGAAATTAATTTTGTGTCTAATCTTCGAAAGGTATTTCATCATGCTACAAAAAATTTTCAGTGTTGATAACAAACGATAAACGTTATTTAATATAGTATAGTAAATGAATTATCTTTGAACACTTTGGGAAGGAATGGAATAGCTTTCTGCTTTGTAATGCCTTTTTTTTTTTTTTCGAAAATCTAATCAGCAGTCTATATGTCCAAGGTGTGTAACAAATCGAAACGACTATTACCCTTGCGCCTCCGTCTGCAAAAGTGTGAATTATGATGTGAATCATAAATCCATCCAAGTTAACCTTTACCAGAGTGCTCAGAACTTTTTGCACCTAATGTGTTGCGGAGTCCAACAGTCCCCGAAATAAAAATTGTTTTTCCAATGTTATATAAAAATGTTCTATTTGTAACCAACTTAATTGCAAACCAGACTTTCGTGTCAAAAAGTAATACCTAGCATTGCCCTGATTGTTAATATGCATAACAAAAGCTGATACATGAATGCTTTCTAACTTAAAATAGTTTGGTGTTTCGTAAATTACTAAAACACATTCTAAAATATAATAAAAACCTGACAATGGTTCAAGGAGCCTATAATAAACAAGAGAGTATTTGAGACTCTTCCACTTTTTCAAAACATTGAACACGTGTTTTTTATAACACTGCATACAATGAGCCATTTTTTATTTTAATTTTGGGTAACATGTAGAACAATATTTCCTCTAATTTCTAGAAGGTCCATCTTGTGCATAAGCTGGTGCCGCGAGCTATAAAATTCTTAAAACTGTTCCTTGCCTGTCTTGTTAAGTTAGTTTTCAGTGATCTTTCGTGAAGAAGTGGTTTATACAGACGTTGACCAATTTATACAAAATTGATTCGGTGTAGCTTATCTCAGTTGGCACACTACTAATGGATGATGTATGCGTTTATTGACATATTGACGGGTCTGCATAAAACAAAGGGCCCGCCTCGGAGCGTAGATGTTAGCGTGTGTGCCTCACTTTCGTCCCGAGGTCGAATCTCGTCAGGGTGAGTTACCTGTATAAGGTTTTTCCCAGGATTTTCCCTTGTCCTGAAAGACAAATGTTGGGTGCCTCTAAGCTCTATACCCTAGGCTCATTTGAGCATCATTTCACCCATTTAATTCATCGTCCGAGAGTACTTAAGGTTGAAGGACGTTCTTCTACTATAGGGATATTTCCTGTTTATCCCCTTATCTACTGAATCGACTCTTGTTATGAAATAGATTTATCTCTTCGACATGCTGTTTGAAATGATGCATGGATAAAATCATTATAATAGCTTTATTTTTGTTTGAGACTGGAAAATAAGTGTTTCCTTGCTTGTAAAGCCATGGAGTGTGAAACCCATTTGTTCCCGATCTGGAAGGTACAATTTCTTTGGCATTTCTCTCTCTCTCTCTCTCTCTCTCTCTCTCTCTCTCTCTCTCTCTCTCTCTCTCTCTCTCTCTCTCTCTCTCTCTCGGTAGCTAGATGGTAGTGTTCCTCTCTCACGTTCAAGAGGTCCCGAGTTCAAATCTCGGTCGTGGTAAATTACCTGGATATGGTTTCTTCCGGGGGTTTCCCTTATCCTGAAAGACGAATGTCAGGTAACTCTAAGCTCTAAGGACACTGGGTTCATTTGAGCATCTATGAGTTCTGTTGAGTACCAGTTATCATAGGCAATATTTCTGTTACTTCCAATATATGCTTGAAGAGACGAATAACATCATGAGTTGAAGTAGAAAATCGTTTTCCTTCATCTGTAATATCCTCTAATGGGTCGGTACCTCTGCCACAGTGTTTCACCTAAAACTTTCGTCCACAGTTGTCTTGGCTTCCAAAAAATAAGTTGAAAGAATGCGTTCATTAACTAATTTGAATATATGAGATACAGCTATAGCTATGTCAATTTTTATGCTCTGCATGAGTATCAAACCTAGTCACGCCAATAGAAGAAAGCATCTTTTTGCTGGCATTACCAACCGGAGAATTCTCCGACCTATCCCTTCTGTTGCGCAAATTGATTCAGTGCACTCATTGTTACATTTAACGGCAGCAGGTAATAGCAGAAGTCCTAGAAAACATATGAACCAAATTTGCTTCCCTGTACTCGTGTGACCTTGTCTGTTTTATTTTAAAAAATGCGCATTTTAAAATTAGTATAATATATAAGGTTTTTTTTTTTTTTTAATTTACGTCCGACCCAACGTTAAATTATATCGGACGGTGAATGAATTGGGTGAAATGGTGCTCAAATGAGTCCAGGGTCCATGGAGCTTAGAGTTACCCGACATTCTACTTGAAGGATAAGGGAAAACCCCGAAAAAAACCTTATCCAGGTAACTCACCCTGACCGAGATACGAACTCGGGACCTCTTGAACGTGAGGCAGACATGCTACCATCTACGCTACCGAGGCGGGCTAATATGTAAGGTATGTAATATCTTGTGAGAAATTTTGCTGTCATGCTCCCAGTGGTTCAATTTTGGGCAGAGTATTTCTTAATTATGTGGCTACCTAATTATAGTGTGAGTCGGTGTTATAACACTGGGTAGGTTTAATGACAGCCCATTTGTACATGTTTCTCCATAGAAGTATTTTTTGTTGTTTTAATTACTTACATCATTTACCTCATATGTTGTCCCACTTCCCTGTCCACTCTCAATAGCCTGTGCATTATCATAATCAGATCCCCTACTATTATGTGTTTCAAATGGGAAGGTGTTTGTCCTTGAGCGCTTAAGTGGTGTGTGAGGAGCGCCAGCCTAATCAATCTGTATGAAACACCTACTATTCGCGCTAAGATAAAAATTCAGATTTTGCCAAAACTGATCCATGTGGAAGGTAGAGAGTAATGTATCTAACATAACCATGAAAACCTCATATTTTTAGCTCAAATAGTTTTTCTAATACAAATAAATAAACCACTATTACCTGTATTATAACAATCGCGACGTAAGCACTGTATGAATACCATTATTGGTTGGCATGTATGCGTGTACGTATATTTGTAATTACTCAGAACTTAAACGTTAATGTTTGACACGACGTGATAAAAGAATTACTTTGAATATGCCAATTCGAGCGAGAGGGAACAATACATTTCCTGCTGCCCTGGCAGAACGTGCCTGGTCACATATCTTTATTTATGAATGATTCGTAATCTTTATTCACCCTAGAGGGTTCAAAGTGTTTGGTGTTTATGTACATATACTTTTAATTACTCAGCAATGAAATTTAAATTACTGACATGTCGTGATCAAACAATTACTGTGAATAAGTCAAGGTGTTCAATTCGAGAAAGAGCAAACACTTCATTTTCTGTTAGCCTGGGGAATGCTGTATGCTCATGTTTATGAATGAATGTTGGACAAGAAGTGTTTATTTACTCTGGAGAATTCAGATCAATATCATTCAGTTCTTTGCACTACAGTGGAGTAAGAGTTAAATAGTGCAATGGCTTCTTGCGGTGAATTTAGTGGCGAGTCAAAAAGGCAGCTATTGCGAAGTCAGGCTCGAAGTATTATTTTTAAGGTGTACACGTTCTTCAAAAAATTGGGCAATGAGGAATATAGAAATCAGCTCAATTTCAAAAATTCTCAACGGCATACTGCTGAAGCGTGTGGTGTAGGTAAAACAAGTGTGCCCCGCATTTGTGGAGAGGCAAGAAAATTTGATCCCAGTGGTGCCCAGGGGTTTGTTTCGCCCAGGAAACATGTTGGTCCTCCGAAGAGGGTTACAAATTTAAGTGACTTTGACAAGGACGTTGTACGTAGAACTGTGTTCGAGTTTTATGACCAAGGTGAATTTCCAACTATACAGAAAATAGCTTGCGCTGTTAGAATCAAAATTTCATAAACTGGGTCAACAACATCGACTTTCAGAATTTTGAGGGAATTAGGGTTCAGGTACAGAAAGACAAATGATGGGCATCAATTTTTAATGGAGAGGAGTGACATTGCTGCGGCAAGATAAAAATTCTTACGCAAAATGCATGAAATTAGACATTCTGGTGATGCGAGACCTATCTTTTAGTTACACGAGATATGGGTAAATAAAAACCACACTCAAAAGTCAATCTGGCAAGACTCCTCAAAAAAAAAAAAAAAAAAAAAAAAAAAAAAAAAGTGACCTAAAGGTGCATGTTGGAAAAGGCAGTCGGCTCATCATTTGTCATGTTGGATCTGCTAAGACAGGGTTCCTGCCAGAAAGCAAATGGGTTTTTCTCTCCAAAAATACCTAAGACTATCACGAAGAGAATGGTTTCTTAACGGATTCTTAAATTATTTGGAAGAGGGAAGCGTTATTATAATGGATAACTCACTGTATCATTCGGTTATTGCAAATAAAATACCAAATTCGGCCAGCAGAGAAAACGAAATTGTTGAATGGTTACAAAAGAGGGGGTTGAATTTTCGGAAACAGAAACTAAAAATGAGTTATTGCAAAGAATACTTACGTTTAAAAACACGTAAAAAGTGTATCAGCTGGATCAACTTGCAATTGAAATGGGACACGAGGTAACACGCCTCCCACCTTACCACTGCCAATGTAATCCAATTGAGTTGGTCTGGGCTCAAATAAAAGGAGGGGGGGGGGGGGTTGCAAACATAAATGATATTTTTAAACTGACGGACGTTGAACGACTTGTTCACAAAGAAATTGACAAGGCAACACAACAGGACTGGAAAAGCTACGTAAGGCATGCAGAAAACCTTCAAGAAGACGATTTTAAGAAAGAAATAGCACGTGACGCGATCTTGGAACCTATAATAAATTTGCAAGACTCAGACGATGAAAACAGTGATAATGACGAATTGTCTCTTAACGGAAGTGACATTGACAGCGATGTGAATGAGCCACTGGCAGTTCCATTAGAATAGAAAAACAGGTAATCCATAAACTATAATTATAGTTATAGTATTTAAAAATTACATAATTTGCGAAAATGCATTTTCCAATTTTGATTTTGGCAACTGCATCATTGTAAAAGTTTGTAAAATATAATTTGCTTACCCTTATGTCTGCGCCAAGCAGATCTGCATGCTGTATGAGTGTACGAGAGAGAGGGAAATATAAAAGCAGTGAGGTAACAACCTGGCAACGCTGAGTGTAATATTGCATCTAATTAGCTGGACGCCAGAACCCTTCCCATTTGAAACACGTAATAGAAATCTCTCTTGCCGTTTCATTAACCTTGTAATGACAAACTTGGTAGTAATGTTGGCTTGGAAACCCGGAGTCTTTTCTCTGGCATCTTTGCAAAGTTTCAGTGAATCTAGGATCTGTAAATTTAAATCTTTCTGGATACGACATAATCGCTGTGTCGGAAATGTTTACTCAGTGGTGGAGTCCCTGGTCCTTGTATACTTGCATTATTGACAGACAGTTGGCGACTAAATGCGTAACACTTCCCCCTAACGTGTGTGTAGTGTTTAACGCCCACTTTTACTACATACGGCACCGCAGGCGGTGACACTGATGATACCTAAGATGAAGATGGAGCACCGGTGGAATGAGATGGCGGGGGAAACCGGAAGTCCCGGAGAAAACCCGCCCCAGCGCCGTGTTGTCCACCACAAATCTCACTTTGCGGTCGCATGGGATCGAACCCGGGCCGCCTTGGTGAGAGCCAAGTGGTCTAACCACTGAGCCACGGCGCGGCCGTCCCCCTAACGTGGGAAGGTACTGAATAGCACGCACTGTCTGGTGGAAAGTTATTAAATAACTTATTTTGGTTAGGTTTCTAGTAGCTTCCCAAAGGTAGTTAACGGTTAATTGTATTCATACATGTACCAGGTGAGTCACCTGCCCCTATTTATTTTTGAATGTATGCAAAGTGCTAAGCGTCATATGTGACTTATGCCTGTCTTGAATGCTTTCTAATGGATGATTTGCAGAACATTTTATAGAGAAGGGGTAGATAAGTCACTGCCTAAGTGTTACATGGGACAGAAATCAATCAATATGTATGTCGATAAAAAAAAACAAAAAAAAAACATCATACCCACATACAGAGAGCTGTAGTAATAATCTTAGATGAGTTCACAAACCTTTATTCATTAGCGTGCATTCACACACACCTTTAAACACGCTCCTGAAGGAGCAACCTCTCACATGCATAAGTTGACAATAACGTTGGAACACAAAATGGCAGATCTACACAGTGGGACGAACTGGATTTAAATCTTCAGCCAACACGTGTTTTCTTTGTACAGCCATGTTAAAATGCTAAGAAGCAGGTGAATTTGTTTCGCTTCTGTAACAAATTACGACAGGTTTTAGCTCATACAATAATTGTAATGGCGGATGCAGCTTTTTACTGTGTTAAAACTACCAAAATGAGCTCAAAACATTGTGTGATGCAGTAAAAACCGTGTAAACATTAGAGGTGAGTCCCGAGGTCTGCCGTTACTTATTCGTATAGAAACCTTCGTTCGCAAGTCAGCGTTGGCTAAATGCTATTATACAGGTTATTTCGCCACTCTACCACTTTAAGTTGGGTTCAAATCCCTCGTGATCAGCTCAAAATATTATTACCCTTCGTTTTACCTCTTGGGATCTATAATTTGATATTATAACAAAACATTTTTATAACATTATAGGTATTTACAAAATACAATAATAGGCATGTTCTCCACTGGCAAAGAGTTGTAAATGTAGATACAGTTCGTAGCAGCTATTTTATTAGTATGGTCGGTATTGTGCTTGACATATTCAACAAGTTTCAGGAATTTCACAAATGCGAAGTGAAACATAATATTTAAGCACGGAACAAAAAACTTTTAAAATTAAAATTAATGTCTTCGACATGCTCCTAAAAAGGCGAAAGCCAACTAAGTAACATGGTTTACAACACCAAATATGGTACAGATTAGAAGGGTCACAAAGTTAAACAAGCTCCCTAATAAAAGATAATGATAGCCCGTAGTTACCCTTTAAAGGGCAAGAGCTTCTCCTACGACGGTAAGTTGCGCCAATTTATATGGTGAGCTAATCCCTGTAGATCCCAATTATTGAATTCTTTGGCTCACAAGAGAGCGAATGGCAATAATAAATAAATCGTAACTAATATACAGATAATCAAGATTAAGAGAAAGGAAAAAAAAAAAAAAAAAACAATGTGACGTTTCGAACCTAGGCTTTGTAGCACCATATTCTAGCAGCTAAAAACCACTCGGCCAGTTGTTACATGTTCTGCGGTGGTCTTTGGGAAAGCATTCGTTTATCACCTTGCTAGTATTATATGCTTGAAAAGACGTCATTTATTGTAGTCTTTGGCAGCTTATTCGTCCTCATTCACAGCAATGGTTGGTGCGTATAGTACCGAATAGAAGGGCAGAGCTGCAATAACGACTTTTATGCTAAAAAAGGTCAATGTTTTCACATTAGAGTATAAATTACGGGTTGCATAGATACTGTGACTTTGTGGGTTCGTGAAATAAAAAGTCCAGGTTACAAACACAAAAAATTGCACTTTATTTCCGTAGCAACACACTGTTAACATACACAATGTAACATACAGGTCAACCAACACAGCTGCTCACCCGCACGCGTTCAATTACCGACTGACTGTCTCTTTTCAGGCAGGCTGCCTTTTTATCGATTTCAGACACACCAGAAATGTCTCAAACAATTGAGACCGGTTAGAACAACGGCGAACTCTTGCAAAATCCGTCTGTTCCCGCCCACCATCTTAGCAAGCCTCCATCTCCACACTCCACTGCCGTCTCTTCGATTTTGTTACCCGCGCTGCCTCCAATCAACAATGACCTGGCGACACTGCTCCCCCCTCAAGGCTGGTCGTCCCGAACAGCACTATCATAGCGGGCCAGGCAATCCAGGTGTACCACCAACATCGTTCCTCGGTGCACCTTCTGGATGCGGTAGACCACGTCGTTAATCCTCTTCACCACCCGGTAAGGTCTTTGCAATGGCTGCTGGAGCTTCGGCCATCGTCCCTTGGTCCGGGTAGGGCGGTACACCCAGACTAGGTCACGCTGCTGGAACCCTTGGCTGTTGGCTTGCCTGTCGTATCGGGTCTTCATGTGGTCGCTCGCCTTCTGGATGTTTTGACGAGCCATCTCATGCATGTCGTGGAGATGGTCCACCAGGTTCTACACCTACTCGGTTGCTGGCTGTTTTGCGTCCGCGGGGCTTCCAAAAGCCAGATCATGAGGGAGGCGTAACTCTCGGCCGAACATTAAGCTGTATGGCGTCATCCCCGTGGTGTCGTGTGTTGACGAGCGGTAGGCCAGCAAGAACAGTGGCACCTTGACGTCCCTTTCTCGCTGATGGCTGGCCACGACCTTCCTCAAGTGTTCCTCTAAGGTCTTGATGTACCTCTCGACCATGCCATCCGATTGGGGATGTAGAGGTGTTCTGCGGGTCTTGTTAACCCCAAGTCTCTCTAGTGCCTCGGTCATAGGCTGGACTCAAAATTGGTGCCTTGGTCACTGTGCAGCTCTAACGGTACCCCAAATCGACAGAACACTTGCTCCACGAGGCAGTCTGTGATTGTCCTTGCCTCTTGGTTCGGGATGGAATACACCTCCGGCCACTTAGTGAAGTAGTCCACGACCGTCATCAGGTACTTGTTGCCCCGGTCGGATATTGGGTGTACCACCAACATCGTTCCTCGGTGCACCTTCTGGATGCGGTAGACCACGTCGTTAATCCTCTTCACCACCCGGTAAGGTCCTTGCAATGGCTGCTGGAGATTCGGCCATCGTCCCTTGGTCCGGGTAGTGCGGTACAACCAGACTAGGTCACGCTGCTGGAACCCTTGGCTGTTGGCTTGCCTGTCGTATCGGGTCTTCAAGCGGTCACTCGTCTTGTGGATGTTTTGACGAGCCATCTCATGCATGTCTTGGAGATGGTCCACCAGGTTCTACAACTACTCGGTTGCTGGCTATTTTGCGTCCGGGGGACTTCCAAAAGCCAGATCATAAGGGAGGCGTAACTCTCGGCCGAACATTAAGCTGTATAGCGTCATCCCCGTGGTGTCGTGTGTTGACAAGCGGTAGGCCAGCAAGAACAGTGGCACCTTGACTTCCTAGTCTCGCTGATGGCTGGCCACGACCTTCCTCAAGTGTTCCTCTAAGGTCTTGATGTACCTCTCGACCATGCCATCCGACTGGGAATGTAGATGTGTTCTGCGGGTCTTGTTAACCCCAAGTCTCTCTAGTGCCTCGTTCATCAGGCTGGACTCAAAATTGGTGCCTTGGTCACTGTGCAGCTCTAACGGTACCCCAAATCGACAGAACACTTGCTCCACGAGGCAGTCTGTGATTGTCTTTGCCTCTTGGTTCGGGACGGAATACACCTCCGGCCACTTAGTGAAATAGTCCACGACCACCATCAGGTACTTGTTGCCCCGGTCGGATATTGGGAACGGTCCAGCACTTTCAAAGGCGATCCATTCGAATGGCGCTCCGACGTTGCACTGCTGCATGCGACCCCAGTTCCTAGTCTAGGGGCCGCGACTCCCCGCGCACAAGTGACACTAACTGCTTCATCTCTCAGCGTCTGCTCGGAGCCTCAGCCAGTAGTAGCACTGCCGTAGTTTGTCAATCGTTCAGTTCGCTCACAGTTGTCCTCCTGAAGTACCGGCGTGCACTTCCTTCAAGACTTCCGGGACCTTACTCCGGGGAACTACCAACTGTTTTCTCTGCGTCTTCCCATCGGGTGATTCGCATACCCGGAACAGCACGCTCTCTCTGACTTTCAGCGAGTCCCATTGGGCCTAGTACGACCTGTAGGTGGTGCTCCTTGGTGCGATATCCTCCCAGGTTGGTCTTGTCCATGCCTCCACTTCCCTCAAGAGTGGCCCCAAGTCTGCGTCCGCCAGCTGCTCCCTCCTTAGGTCTGCGCTATCCCAGCCATCCGCAGGCACTGCCGTGACCACTCGGACTGTTGCGGCACGCTCCTTCTCTTCCACTCTTCTGCACTGGCCGCACTCTTCTGGACAGGGTCTTCGGGACATAGCGTCTGCGTTACCGTGGCTCTTCCCTCTGCGATGCTCCAAGGTGAAGTCGTACTCCTGCAGCCTCTGAACACAAGGTGCTGTCTGGCCTTCCAGGTTCTTAAAGCTCAATAGCCAGGTTAGGGCGGAATGGTCAGTTCTCAGGTGGAATGGCTGATCGTACAGGTACTTGTGGAAGTACTCCAATGCCTTTACTACCACCAGTAACTCTTCCGGTGACGCAGTAGTTCTTCTCTGCCTTGGATAGCGTCTTGCTGTAGTAGGCTATCACCCGCTCATGGCCGTCCTGGATCTGCGATAGGACACCTCCAATGCAATGGTCGCTGGCGTCGGTGTCCACAATGAAGGCGCCACCCGGTTGTGGGGAAACCCAAAATTGGAGCACTGCACAGGGTCTCCAGGTGCTGGAAAGCGTCTTCGGCGTCCTCTGTCCAAACATAATGCCGGTATTCCTCTGTCAGTCGGGTGAGAGGTTTGGCGATTAGAGAACCCCTTTATGAAGCGTCGGTAATAATTGCACAGCCCCAGGAAATTGCGCAACCCTTTCTTATCCTTTGGGCGAGGCCAATCTCTCACAGCCTGGGTCTTCTCCGGGTCTGTGGCCACTCCGGTTGCTGAGACTATGTGGCCCAAGTAGTTGACTTCCTTGCGGAAGAGCTGGCACTTCGCGTTCAGCTTCAAGTTGGTCGCCTGCAGTCTCTGTAGCACCTTACTCAGATTCTCGAGATTGTCTGCAAAAGTCTTCCCGACGATGATGATATCCAGGTATAGCAGGCAGGCGTCGTAAGTCAGTCCTTTCACCCAACCGTCTGCGATGGGCTGTCATCCATACGCCGGCTGACGGCGCGCAGTGTCACTCAAGGAGATGGTGTGGACGGCGCCGACGTGCACCTCGCCACGCCGGGCCTTACCGGTTCTTCTGGCTGCCCTTCCTGGTGTCGGCAGTCTCTCTCTAGGTGTCCCGGCTGTCCACACCCCCAACACAGGCCACTAGGTCTTTGCCGACGTACCTCGCCTGGTCTTGTGTCTCCGGTGTAGCGGACGCTCCTCGTTCTCGACGTCGGGACAGCTGTTACCTTGGCTGCCTCCATCCTTAATGCTGCCGTTAGCGCCTCGTGGATGGTTGTATAATCGCCGAGCATTAGGCGCTGACGAATCTCCGTGTCTCGTACCCCGTCAGCGAATGTGTAGGCAGCTTCCCGGGATACGAACTCTGGTGGGAGGTCGATTAGGGCCTTGCTAGCCAGTTGTTCAACTGCCAGGGCGAACTCCTGCAGCTTCTCCCCTGGCTGCTGTGAGCTTGCCTTTAGCTGGCTGCGGTACGCTGCGGCTAAGCGGTGGTTTCCAAAACGATTCTCCAGGGCTTCCCAGATGTACTTGGGCGCCGCCGCTCCCTGCACCGCGTTTAGTACTTCCGCGGCCCGTCCCTGGAGGCTGGCTATTAACTGTGTGGCCTCCTCCTCTGGTGACCATTTGTTGTGCTTGGCCACTGCGTCGAATTGGCGGCGGCAGACTTCGAAAGTGTTCGCGCCGTCGGATTTAGGTTTGATGTGCGCAGATGTCGTGCCGCGTCCTGGCGCGTCTACCTTTATATCCTTAAGCCTCCTGCCGACGACGTCATCCACCATGGCGTTCAGGGACTTTGTGCTGCTGTCGGCCTTTCCCTCCAGGTTGTTCACGCGGTCAGCAAGGTCCTCGACGCGCTCGTCCACTTGACCCATCCGCTTGCCCAGCTCCGTCACGTCATCCCTTACGCCGGCCAACTGTTCTTCAAATTTGGCGGCGAGAGCCTTGTTCGCCACCTTCATCTCTGTGGTCAGTTCGGCCATCCTTGCGGTCATTGTCGTGGCCAAGTTGTTGCTTGCAGCTTCTGTCTTCGCAGCCAATTCGTTCATATTCTCCAAAATCTTTTCCAATGCCGATTCCATGGCCGTAATATCCCGCTCCGTGACACCAGTTGTGACTTTGTGGGTTCGTGAAATAAAAAGTCCAGGTTACAAACACAAAAAAATTGCACTTTATTTCCGTAGTAATACACTGTTCACATACACAATGTAGCATACAGGTCAACCAACACAGCTGCTCTCCCGCACGCGTTCAATTACCGACTGACTGTCTCTTTTCAGGCAGGCTGCCTTTGTATCGATTTCTAACACACCAGAAATTTCTCAAACAATTGAGACCGGCTATAACAAAGGCGAACTCTTGCCAAATCAGACTGTTCCCGTCCAGCATCTTGGCAAGCCTCCATCTCCACACTGCACTGCCGTCTCTGCGATTTTGTTACCCGCGCTGCCTCCAATCAACAATGACCTGGCGACAATACGAATAAATAGGGGCAGCTAACTCACCAGGTATAATACATAGAAAATTAAAGATAAAATTTAGGGAAGCCAGAAAGAGGAAATGACAGACAAATAATACGAAACAATATGTATGCAGGGAATGCAATGACAGGTGTGCGGGCCAAACCAGGGTCATGAAATTTAATTGAAACCATAAAGCTTTTATCAAACCTTAATTTGAATTTATTTTCTTGCTACACTTTGCGCTCACCAGTACATAAACATACAATAGCAATAAACTCCTGTCCTATCTTCATATGGTATTTACTTCCAGCTACATTTTGTATTGATCAACCCAGACACATAAAGTAACAATCAACTTCTGGTCCCGAACTGAGAGGAAAGAGCTCCATAATACAACACGGCTCACCGAAAGGCAACGCATGAAAACCCAAAGAGAGTATCGGGAAACGCGAGCATGGAGCACTTATCCAGAGACACAGACGCGACGCGAGCCAGGCACAAACTACTCTGCCGGTTTGAGGGAGCCACCCAAGAAGCCTCGGGCACCGCAGCGCCCCCAAAGAGGAACGGCGGAAAACGAAAGCAACGTGATAGCAGCGCCCTCGAACCGGAAGGGCAAGTAAAAGGGTGCCGGAGAGAAAAACGGCACAAACACCCCTCCCCATCGGAAACACAGGGTGGAGAAGCTAAACGGAAAGAAAGGAAAGGCTGCGACAAACAAAGGAAAGGAAGAAGCCCCCCCCCCAGACCCCGGAAGGATGAAGCCCGAAGAAGGAAACCCTAGGAGAGTCGGACGAGCACCAAACATCATAGAAAGTCTGCCCCGGGTAGCAATAAGTATGTGTACTGCGTACACTAGTTGAGTCTTTCCACCTTCACAGCTGTGACATACCATACGTCACTCTTACACTGAGAACACTGTCTCCTTTTACACACACAGTCGGGACGTAGAGAGCAGGTGTGAAACTGAGTTTCCTTTTCTCTCACCCTCACAGCCGTGACATACCATACGCCACTCTTACACTGAGAACACTGTCTCTTTTTACACACATACAGCCGTGACGTAGAGAGCAGGTCGCCTGAACACTGCCGGCAAGTCTTTCAGGGGCAGAAGTGAACAGAGGCAAAACGATACCAAAGGGCAGCAGACTAGTCCTCTGAAACGCCTTACAACAGCCAGGCAGGTCACGAAAGGGTGACCAAAGCAATAGACGGGTGACGTGGCTTGTAGTCGAAGAAGCAGAAGCGAAGCTAACTCCCACGTGGCGACTCTCCCGTGACAAACGTGAAGGTCACTGTCACACTGGGTCCGCCGGGTGGGTCTGGCTCGAGGCGGAAAAATCAAGGATGGCAGAACAGGCAAGGACCACGGAAGGAGATGAGGAGGCTGAAACATAAAACCAACGCCAGAAACGGAACCAGAAGCAGAAGTAGTAACCAGCAAAATTTGTAGAATATGAAAAGTTTTAGGTCATAGGGGGGCACAAATATCTTTGAAGGACAAGTAATAAATATTTCCAAACGAGTAACTGTAATAAATCTCTTCAAATAAATAACAATAAGGATAAATGCCATTGAAGTGACCAATACTAATAAACACTTTCAAGAGTAACATTAATAAATTTCTTTAACAGACTAACAATAATCCAAATTTTAATAATAAAGAAAAATACCTTTAGAAAATATTAAACACATCAACATAATTGGACAGATTATATATAAACAAGTAAATAACACACTATAACATGGGTACCCAACATTTTTAAATAACACTCACACACAGAAAACACACACAGATTGAAAGAGAAAGAAAGAGATATGCCGGCATAGAAAGAGAGAGAGGAAAGTGAAAGTGAGAACATGCCTGGCAACAAGGCACGTGAGCGACACGCACCACAACACAACACCACCGTGCCCCGAGGTCAAGAGCGTATAAGTAAAACAAACACGGTAACGTAAACAAACACGGTAACGTAAACAAACACTGAAATACCAAAACATTCAGTGCAAAAAAAACAAACATAAAATCCTAGCGTCGGGGCACGGTTTCAACTGAGTGATGTGGGCTCGACGCATTTCATGAGTTTTACAGTGCTCCAGAGTAACGGATACGCCCTTAAAAATATGAATGATCTTATAGGGGCCAGAGTAACGCAGAGCTAATTTAGCTGCAAAAGCGTCCTTACGCGAACTTATAGGGAAAGATTTACACATAACCAGTTGACCGACCGCGAAAGGAGGAGGTTTTCTATTTTCATCATAACACCTTTTGGTGAGCTCATGCGCACGTTTTAAATTATTAAATGCTCTCCTCCAGTTCTGTCTAATAATTTCGGGAGAGAAGGTCTGAGGAAGTAGATCATTTAAGGACCACATATTCGCCAAGGGGGAACTGGGTACAAAAGCAAACATTAAACATAAGGGGGTGGTCTGGTGAGCTTCATGACGAGCAGAGTTAAAAGCAAATTGCAATTTATCCAAGTTAGTATCCCACTGATTGTGGTGCTCATGATGGAAAGCAATCAAAGCGGATTTCAAATTTCTATTAACCCTCTCGGCTTGGGAAGGATTAGGGTAATACGGGGTGGTAGTGATATGTCTAACCCCCCACTGAAAACGGAATTGTTTAAATCAATTAAAAGTGAACTGTGAGCCATTGTCAGACACAACGTAACGTGGAGCACCAAAAGCAGCAAAGATGTCATTCAGGACCTTCGTAGCAGTACGAGCCGTGGCACGGTCGAAATCCACACGAACTTAGAAAAGGCGTTAACAACCACTAGAGCATAAGTATTACCTTGAATCGACCGGGGAAATGGGCCTATAAAATCTACAAATAATTTTTCCAGCGGCTTAGATGCCACGTCAGACGCGAGACCACCCCACATGGTTCGCTGCGCCAGCTTAGCCATGGAACAAATATTACAAGCTTTAACACGGGTCGCAATATCGCGATCAATGCCTTTCCATATAAAGCGCTCACGTATTTTATCGCGAGTCTTGTTTATCCCAAGGTGCCCACCAAACGGTGAAAGATGAAAGTAAGCAAACACCATGGGAATGATACTATCGGGCAAAACGATCTTAAATTTGCCGTCAAAATTAGCACGCGCCATAAGAACACCATCACGTAAGCAATACGGTGGGACAGGATGGCCGTCCTCGAACTGCTGTATAATCTGATTAGAGCAAGCGTCTCTGCGCTGATGTTAAGCGATGCTGGTAAACATTTCGGGGAACGACAGACAGGCGTTAGAGCCAGAAACCGTCCCCGAAGATGGTAACAGGGGCGGTTCCTCAGAAAACATGCGTGTAAGGGCGTCAGCAACTACATTATCAGAACCACGAATGTGCCTCGGTGTAAACTTAAACGCACCAATCCGCACGCCCCAACGGGCGAGCCTACCGGTTTTACGTGGTGTCCCTAACGCCCACGTGAGAGCCTGGTTATCACACTCCAATATGAAAGATACATGTTCCAGGTAGGGTTTATACTTCTCGAGACCAAACAAAACTGCCAAGATTTCGAGCTCATAGATGGAAAACTTGCGTTCAGCTTCAGATAGAGTTCGCGAAGCATAGCAAATGGGACGGCGCCCCCCTCCGGAAAATCCTGGAGAAGAACCGTCGCCAGGAAATAACTAGAAGGGTCAGTCTGAAGAATAAAAATTCTATTGAAATCTGGAAACGCCAAAACAGGAGAAGAAATGGCGGACTTAAAGTCTTCGAACGCACGCTGTTGTGCGTCACCCAAGACGTGCTTAATACCCTTACGCCGAAGGCGATTCAGGGGTTCAACCCGGGCAGCGAAGGAAGGAATAAACTTGGAGAAGAAATTCGCCATACCAACAAAACGAGCCAATGCACGTAAGCTCTTAGGGGGTGGAAAATTGCGCACGACTTTGGTGCGTTCTAAATCAATAGTAATGCCGGCGGGTGACACCCAATGACCCAAGAAATAAATCTCTTCTGTAGCAAACTTCACTTTAGACCTTTTAACCGTGAGGCCAGCCTTCTGTAAGCGATCAAAAACCTCACGTAAATGTGAGATATGGGAATCAAAATCAGGAGAGTACACTACCAGGTCGTCTAAATAGTGGTAAAGAAATTTAAATTTAATGTCAGAAAACAAATTGTCCAAGAGACGAGAAAGTACCTGCGCACCGGTAGCAATCCCAAAGGGAATCCTATTAAACTCATACAATCTCCACGGAGATGAAAAAGCAGTCACGTTTTTACATTCATCCGACAATAGAATCTGATGATAGGCACTGTTTAAATCCAGAGTCGTAAACACGCGTGCTCCAGCAAAGTGATGGGCGGCAGTATGGAGGTCTGACATGGGAGTAGATTCAATAAGTATTTTTATTGAGTTGGCGATAATCCACGACAGGACGGAAATCATTGTCACCCTTAGGAACTAAGAAAACCGGGCTACTATAAGACGAAGTGGAAGGTCTAATGACACCCTTATCCAACATATTGATTTTAGTCTTCAAAATGGCCATTTTGGGCAGTGTCAGACGGTACGGAGAACGCTTATAACAGGGGACGGGTCAGTCAGCTGAATATCGTAGGTAATAAGATGACTAACATCCAATCGGTCGGAAAACAAGGAGGAAAATTCCTGGACCAAACCTTCCACCACTGCGGCTTGGCGGTGAGTCAAATGAGACAAAGAAAAATTTCCCTCACGCTTGTCTAATAGCCTGACGTTACCTAGGCGAGGACGAGGAGGAACGTCGTATATTTTCTACTGAAAAGGTACACTACTTCCAGTCGCGAACCCGAAAGTGGCGTGTTTCTTCGCAAAATCTAAACATAAACGGGAGCGTGACATAAAATCAGCCCCCAAGAATACAGAATAGGCTAGAACAGGGACCAAATAGCACTCATGTTTCCAAGTGAATTTAGGAAAGCGGTTGTACACCTAACCTTGCTAGACACGTTAAAGAACTGACCATTAACTGCCAAACATTGCACCTGACAGCTCACCTCCTTGGGACACGAAGGCGCCAATGTATTGCGAAAATATACTTGACTAATGAGGGAAAATGAGCTACCCGAATCAAGGAGAGTTGAAACGCTCACCGTACCGACAACAACCTGCACAAGAGGTTTAATAGAATGGGGCAGAGCCAAAATGCGCCGCGATGAGGCCAAACTCGCGCTGATGGCAGGCAACTTCTGGCGTCAAATGGGGCGCTGCCGGAAACGACTATCACGTCCCGATTTCGAGAGGTCCATGCCTGTTGGGCGAGGGAAACTACAGTTCTAAACCGTGTATCCTACTTCCTGACAACGGTAGCACCTTAACCGGAGCCCCTGAGGTGACCCAGGTCGGACGCTGGGTGCTAAACCATCTCCACGATTCACTCGTGGTGGGGGAGGTGAATTCAACACTTCACCTAAGCGAGATCGATCTACAGAAGAACACTCATTAAGCAGGGGCACTAAAGATTCCAATGCCGTGAACATATTAGGGCGCTTCGCGAAAACGAGACTGAAGCGAGCTTCGGGATTCAAACCTGAAATGATGACATCACAAACTGCCTGCTCCGTATCTGGGAGACGTAAGGCCAAGGCCATGTCTCTGACCCGTTACATATACTGGACCAACGTTTCGGTCAGACCTTGAGGTCGTAAATAATGGTCTTGCAATAATTTTAACGATTCACGACGCGGGATAAAGAATTCCAAAACCAAAGCATGAACAGTGCTTAAAGGGTCAGCTGATTGCCTTGCTCTAAGCAAAAGATTCAAAACTACACTTTTGACCTTGGTGGCAACTGCCTGCATCATTAAATCTGAAGAAACCGTGTGCACCATGGCTACCTTGTTAAGCTTTACTAGGAATTTAAGAAACGTGAAAGCCGACAGCACATCCGACACCTCGAACATATTGTGACTTTGTGGGTTCGTGAAATAAAAAGTCGAGGTTACAAACACAAAAAATTGCACTTTATTTTCGTAGCAATACACTGTTCACAATTACAATATAATGTACACAATTAGTTGATTTTCTAATATCAATCTACACGAACGCTCGGCGCTACTTACACAACGCACACCATAACAACACTACACTCAACTGACTGTCACTTCCGGTATCAATCGGCCCCGAAGTTTGTCGATTCTCCTTTTATGGAGGGGCAAAACATCCTCGAAGCTTCGTGCAACTTCGAGCGGTAGGGGGAGGGGTAAACGAAGACCAAGCCACCCCTCCCGTCTCCCCTCAAGCCGCCAACCTTCATTTATTTCTCGGCATCGCGGGTTTGTCGTTTGGGTAACACTGCTCCCTCTGCAAGGCTGCTCGTCAGGAACAGCGCCATCGTAGCGGGCCAGGCGGTCCAGGTGTACCACCAACATCTTTCCTCGGGGCACCTTCTGGATGCAGTAGACCGCGTTGTTAGTCCTCTTCACCACATGGTACGATCCTTGCCATGGCTGCTGAAGCTTCCGGCAGCGTCCCTTGGTCCGGGTAGGGCGGTACAACCAGACCAGGTCACCTTGCTGGAACCCTTAGCTGTTGGCTTGCCTGTCGTATCGGGTTTTCATGCGATCGCTCGCCTTCTGGATGTTCTGGCGAGCCATCTTGTGCATGTCGTGGAGATGGTCCACCAGATTCTCCATATACTCGGTCGCTGGCTGTTTCACCCCCGGAGGGCTACCAAAAGACAGCTCACAGGGGAGGCGTAACTCTCGGCCGAACATTTAGCTGGCTGGCGTGATCCCCGTGGTGCCGTGTGTTGATGAGCGGTAGGCCAACAAGAACAGTGGCACCTTGACGTCCCAGTCTCGCTGATGGCTGGCCACGACCTTACTCAAGTGTTCCTCTAAGGTCTTGACGTACCTTTCGACCATGCCATCCGACTGGGGATGTAGAGGTGTTGTGCGCGTCTTGTTAACCCCAAGTCTCTCTAGTGCCTCCTTCATCAGGTTGGACTCAAAATTGGTGCCTTGATCACTGTGCAGCTCTAATGGCACCCAAAATCAGCTAAACACTTGCTCCACGAGGCAGTCTGTGATTGTCCTTGCCTCTTGGTTCGGGATGGCATACAGCTCCGGCCACTTAGTGAAGTAGTCCACGACCACCATCAGGTACGTGTTGCCTCGGTCGGATATTGGGAACGGTCCAGCAATGTCAATGGCGATCCGTTCGAATGGCGCTCCGACGTTGTACTGTTGCATGCGACCCCGGCTGCTAGTCTGGGGGCCGCGACTCGCCGCGCACACGTGACACTGACGGCACCATCTCTCAGCGTCTGCTTGGAGCCTCAGCCAGTAGTAGCGCTGCCGTAGTTTTTCAATCGTCCGGTTTGCCCCCAGGTGTCCTCCTGAAGTACGGGCGTGCACTTCTTCCAAGACTTCCGGAACCTTACTCCGGGGAAGTACCAACTGTTCCCTCTGCGTCTTCACATCGGGTGCTTCCCATACCCGGACCAGCACACCCTCTCTGGTCTTCAACGAGTCCCATTGGGCCCAGTAAGACTTGTAGGTGGCGCTCCTCGGTGCGATGTCCGCCCTGGTTGGTCTCGTCCCTGCCTCCACTTCCCTCAAGAGTGGCCCCAAGCCTGCCTCCGCCAGCTGCTCCCTCCTCAGGCCTGCGCTATCCCAGCCATCCGCAGGCACTGCCATGACTACTCGAACTGCTGTGGCACGCTCCTTCTCCTCCACTCTTCTGCACTGGCTGCACTCTTCTGGACAGGGTCTCCGGGACATAGCGTCCGCGTTACCGTGGCTCTTCCCTCTGCGATGTTCCGGGGTTAAGTAGTACTCCTGCGGCCTCTGAATCAAACCTGCTCTCTGGCCTTCCGGTCGCGCCGACACCATCACCTCGCTCCTCGCGGGGACAACCACGTCTTCGTTCAAGATAACCCCACCGATTCCAAGGCGTTCTTCAGTTTGACGGAGTATAATCTCTTCTCCGTTGAGCCGTAGGACCTTCCTGCCGACGTCGACCGTCACCTCGTGGCTCCTGAGGGCATCCAGTGCCAGAATCACCTCCTCAGCCACCTTCGCGACGAACACCCACAGACGCACGGCTCTCCGTCCCAAGGTCAGCTCCAGCAGGGCCTCCTTCTCCACTGGCAAGGTGTCGCCCCATGCCAACACAAGCTGGTATGGTCGGCTCGGCTTCCTCGTCGGCAAACCCTTCGCCACGTCAGGTCTGATGATGGTCACGGCTGCCCCAGTGTCCACTAGCACGTGGCACGGCTTCCCTCTAACCCAACCGTCCGCGATGAGGCTGTCATCCATCCGCCGGCTGACGGTGCGCAGGGTCACTCGAGGGGATGGTGGTAATGGCGCCGACGTGCCCCTCTCCACGCCGGGCCTTACTCGTTCTTCCGGCCGCTCTTCCTGGTGTGGGCAGTCCACACCCCCAACACAGGCCACTAGGTGTTCGCCGGCGTCCCTCAACTGGTCTTCTGTCTCCGGCGTAGCGCACTCTTTGTTCTTGACGACAGGATAGCTGTTACCTTGGCCGCCTCCATCCTTAATGCTGCCGTTAGCGCCTCGTGGATTGTTTTATAATCGCCAAGCTTTAGGCGCTGACGAATCTCCGTGTCCCGTAACCCGTCGACAAAGTTGTAGGCAGTTTCCCGGGATACGAACTCCAGTGGCAGGTCAACCAAGGCCTTGCTAGCCAGCTGCTCAATCGCTATGGCGAACTCCTGCAGTGTCTCCTCCGGCTGCTGTGACCTTGCCTTTAGTTGGCTGCGGTACGCTGCGGCTAAGCGGTGGTTACCGAAACGATTTTCCAGGGCCTCCCAGATGTCCTTGGGCGCCACCGTTGTCTGCACCGCGTTTAGGACTTCCACGGCCCGTCCCTGGAGGCTGGCTATTAGCTGTGTGGCCTCCTCCTCCGGTGACCATCTGTTGTGCTCGGCCACTGTGTCGAACAGGCGGCGGAAGACCTCAAATGTTGACGCGCCGTCATATTTCGGCGGTTTGACGCGCGCAGATGTTGTGTCGCGTCCCAGCGCGTCGGCCTTCAAATCCTTCAGTTTCCTGCCGACGACGTCCTCTACTATGGGGTTCAGGGACTTGACGCTGCTGTCGGCCTTTCCCACCAGGTCGTCAACGCGGCTCGCCAGGTCCTCGACGCTCTCGTCCACTTGGCCCATCCGCTTGCCCAGCTCCGTCACGTTATCCCTCACGCCGGCCAACTGTTCTTCAAGCTTCACGGCAAGGGCCTCGTGTGCCGCTTTCATCTCCGTGGCCAAGCTGTCGTTCGCTGCCCTCATTTCTGTGGTCATTGTCGTGGCCAAGTTGTTGTTTGCCGCTTCCATCTTCTCGTTGATGTTATTATTTGCCGCTTCTGTTTTTGTTGTTAACTCGTTCATCTTGGCTAAAAGCATTTCCAATGCCGATTCCATGGCCGTAACGGTCGGTGATGTTATCGTCCCGCTTCCTGACACCAGTTGTGACTTTGTGGGTTAGTGAAATAAAAAGTCGAGGTTACAAACACAAAAAATTGCACTTTATTTTAGTAGCATTACACTGTTCACAATTACAATTTAATGTACACAATTAGTTGATTTTCCAATATCAATCTACGCGTACGCTGGACGCTACTTATACAACGCACGCCATAACAACACTACACTCAACTGACTGTCGCTTCCGGTATCGATCGGCCCCGAAGTTTCTCGATTCTCCTTTTATGGAGGGGGAAAGCATTCTCGAAGCTTCGTGCAATTTCGAGCCGTAGGAGGAGGGGTAAACGAAGACCCAGCCACCCCTCCTGTCTCCCCTCCCACCGCCAACCTTCATTTATTGCTCGGCATCGCGGCCTTGTCGTTTGGGTAACAATATCCACTGCCTCCACCAACTGTTGTAAAGTGTGTATGATTTTTAAGGCACGAAATGTCGTTGAAAGAGAAACTACGGGAGCCACAGCCGGGGAAGACGAGGTATCCGGAAAATACAGCTTAGCGTCTTCTCCCCCTTGACGAGCCATGGCGTTAAGTTTCTCGAGGAGCGCCTCAAACTTTTGCTTGAGTGTCTTAACACGAGGTTAAACCTCGGAACGCGGAAAATAGGTAATGAGATAATCTAACCTGTTAATATAATGCTGGATGCGCGCCACCCCTCGCACTCCAGATCTTGGATAACCTCACCCAACTCTAAAAGCGCTTCAGAACACACTTGAGGGGATTGGGCAACTAAATCATGCTTATCAGGTAAAGCAATGAACGGTGTGTCCTTAACAAGACGCAATGCGTCTAATATGGCCGCCCAGACGGCCGCAGGAGGGACCTGCCCACCACGAATTAACAACTCAAAAAGCAGCTCACGTTTACGCAAGCGGTGAACATTTGCTAAGGAAGACGCCATTCCTAACTGCCACAGGATACAGTAGTAGGCACAAAGAACTCCAAAAGCAACAAACACGAACGCGCGGAAACCAAGCCGAGAGCCAAGCGTCAAATGAACCACGCTCTGCTACCAATTTGTGCGGGCCAACACAGGGTCATGAAATTTAATTAATTAATTTAATTAATTAGTTAATTTAATTATCAAACCTTAATTTGAATTTATTTTCCTGCTACACTTTGCGCTCACCAGTTCATAAACAGATAATTACAATAAACTTCTGTCCTAACTTCATATGGTATTTACTTCCAGCTACATTTTGTATTTTTGTATTGATCAACCCAGACACATAAAGTAACAATCAACTTCAATGAGTAATTGAAAAAAATATCATCAGAATTATCTTTATAATGAGAATATAGGACAATATTAGCTTCAAAACATTGAAATTCAACTTGTAATTTAATTATCATGCAAGATATTCTTTACAACATCACTCTATTCGAATATTTCATTCACACCTTTCACGCACACTAACTGCTTCTGTTGGTGGTACTGGGAGTCTGTACATCCGGTGTCGTGGTCAGGAGGTTACAACTGTATGCTAGCGCCAATCAGCGTTGTCGCTGCTAGGCGTGGCTTGCAAATCCAGCACCATGTTGCCGCTGCAATTTTGTGTGGACCACGTGGCTTTTATTTGTTTTTGGATCCCGCGCTGGTGGTTTGTTTAATTTTTTGTGTGTGCGTGAATTCCAATTTGTAGCGTCTGTAAGTCTTATTATTATCGTTATTATAGTAATATGGCTACTGGTTCGTCAGAATTAAAAAAAGAATCGGCTCTTATAAGAGCCAAAGCCATGAATTTATATTCAGGCTACGTGAGTACTTCGAGAAGGAGCGGGACAATGGTGGACCTCTACTCCTGTTACCAAGTTCCTGGACAGAGTTTGTGACGCCTTGAAGGGGGGGAAGAATGTGACCAAGGAAAAGTGCCAGCTGATTTAAGTTCGCCGTCTGCAGTTCTGCGTACACCGGTAAAGCAAAGACAAGGAGGCAGCCTTAAAGCTTCACTTGATGCTTTTCAAAAGGATGCTATAAGGCGACATGTATATCAATACTATATGATAAAGAAATTTCCCACTCGTGAGAAGTAGCCTTTTGTTATTTCTTTTCCAGTAAATGGTATATTGTCTTCATATGCAACTATTCTGGGATCATGTATATACACGTTGTCCACGTACATTTACGAAGTTACGATCTGCAAATGCGTGAAATATTTAAAATACAGATGTTCCTGTGCTTGAAATTCCCGCTAAAGAACTGGCAACAACGCGCTTCCCCCTCTCGAGAACTGTCAGAGCCGGAGATAGAGCGGCCGGACTGTACTTGTTTGAGTGATATCCCGAAATTTCAACGAAGGAATAAAATCTCTGTAAATGTTTTCGGACTGGATGTAAAGAATGAAGTGTCTCTTGTGAAGGTGATTGACGAGGAACTAGCAGAACATGGTGACCTGCTTCTGTTAAGTGATTCTGATGGCCAACATTACGTCTATATAAAGCATTTCGAAAAAGTTATTCATTGGCAGAAAACTAAATATAAGGGAAAGATCTACATCTGTAACCGATGTTTTACATACTTTGACGATTGGTATGGCGGAATTGAATGAGCATAGAGGGATATACAATCAGCATGGAGTTGCTAGGATTGTTATGCCTACAAAGGATAACTCTCTCTTTAGGTTCAAGAACATAGAGAGTACGCTGAAATTGCCCTAAGTCATCTATGCCGACTTTGAAAGCGTTCTCAGTACTTACCACGATTGTCCCTCTGATCCCGAAACATGTTATATAGCCCCGTAACAGAATTTATCCCTATGAATTTTTGTGTAGATGTCAAACTCTCGGCCTCGATTGAAGACATACAGACCGATCTTCCTAGAGAACCCTACGAATATCGAGGTAATGATGCAGCACCGAAGTTTATGCAGAATGTAATTTCTCTTACAAAGAAGATTAATAGTGTATACAAAACTGATGCTTCATTAACACTAACAGATGAGCAACAAAAATATTCCCAAACCTCCACAGAATGTTACTTATGCGGTAAAACAAAATTAGCGGAGAGAACTGGAAAGTACGGGACTATGACCATATAAGTGGTGAATATCAAGGAAGCCTACATAATTAATGTAATCTGCCTGTGTAGATATGACTTCCATTTCATTGTTAAGGAGTTAGGTTGCACTAGCCAGAGAGTAGTAGTTATTCCTAGCTCTGAGCAAAGTTACATATCATTTTCCAACTATGTTAGTGATATTAAACTCCGCTTTGTGTATCATACCGCTACCTTAGTATCATTTGGGATAAACTAGTGAAAAATCTAACCTGATATCCTGAAACCATGAAATCTTTTGGAGCAGAGAAGATCGAATTGTTGACCCGTAAGAGAGTGTTCCACTGCAATTACGTCACATCGTGAGATGTTTTGGTCAAAACACAACTTCCCCCGAGAGATGCATTCTACATGTTAAACAAAGAAATATTTAGTCTTGGAGAGTATGAGCACGCAAAAAATATATGGAGACACTTGAACAACAGTACACTAGGCGACTACAGTGACCTCTCATTAACTTCGGATGTTCTTCTACTAGCAGGTGTGTTGATCCTGCACATTATTTTACATCGCCTGAACTTATGTGGGATGCATGCTGCTGTAACATGAATTGAAGTGGAATTGCTACAGGATTATGACCAGCAACGCATGGTTGAAGTAGGTAGAAGAGCAGGATTATGCCAAGCTTCTCATCGATATGCAGAGGCAAACATCTACATGGAGGAGTATTATACAAGTAAACCCTCGTAATATATTACACAAGGATGAAAATAACCAATATGGCTGGGCAATGTGCCACGCCTTTGTTTATGGGGTTTTGAGTGGGTTTCTCCTGAAGATGTAAACCTAGAAATACTACGAGAAGATGACCCTCTGGGATAAATTTTAGAAGTGAACCTTGAACATCCTACATAGCTCCATGACCTGTATAATGATCTGCTGTTCCTGTCTGAGTGTATCAAGTCTAAGGGCTCTTCTACAAAGAAACGTATTCCTCAAATTGGATCACGAACTAAGTATGTGATGCATTACATGACCTTGAAGCAAGCCCTTAGCATGGATTTCAACTGGAACGACCAAAATCCATCGGGGGCTACTATTTCAACAGTGATGCTGGTTAAAATCTATTGTGACTTAGTGCGTTCGTAGAATTAAAAGTTCAGTTTACAGAAACTTCAAAATGCTCCTTATTTCTGTAGATATACACTTTGGCCAACCTTTAGAGTAGCAGAATGCGTAACATATACAAATAGAATCTTCAAGGTCGTCGACCACAAACAAAAGAGTTTACTTTCAAAACACAGCTGCACGCGCACGAGTTCCGATTACGACTGACTGAACTGGTGAGCCACCACTTCTTTATATCTCCACTTACTTCCTAGAAATGTGTGGAATGTCCTTTAACAATCAAGACGACAGTAGAAAGACGAGCATTCCAGTCATCTATATTTATCTGTTTCGGCAAGCTTTTTATCTCTGCGCTGCACTATCTGTCCCTTTGTGCCCGCCAGCGCAACAATGTGATCGGCGACAGTGCTCCCTCCTCAGGGATGGTCGTCCCGAACAACCCTATTGTAATGAGCCAAATGATCCAGGTGTACCACCAACATTTTTCCTTGGGGCACATTCCGGATGCGGTAAACCACGTTGTTAATCCTCTTCACCACCCAGTATGGTCCTTTACATGGTTGTTGAAGTTTCGGGCAGCGTCCCTTGGCCAGGGTAGGGCAGTACAAGCAGACCAGTCACCTTGCTAGAATCCTTGGTTCTTGGCTTGCCTGTCGTACCGGATCCTCATGCGTCGCTCACCCTCCAGATGTTCTGACGAGCCATCTCATGCATGTCGTGGAGATGATCCCCGAGAACATCCACACACTCCATTGCTGAATGTTTTAATTCCGGGGGCTCCCAAATCAAATCAAATACCAATAGCACCAGTAGACAGACTGCTATAATAGCTCCCTTTGGGTTATTTGGATTTCCAGTGATGACCTTCGGATTAAGAAATTCAGCACAAACGTTCCATCGTTTTATGGATGAAGTTTTAGGTGTTTTAGGTGATATGCCTAATGCATTTATCTACCTTGATGACGTTCTTGTTGCTTCAACCTCAGCAGAAGAACATAGCACTTAAAGGCAAGTTTTTATAGACTTCGAGACTATGGTATCTCAATAAACCTTGAAAAATGTATATTTGGAGAATCCAGCATGGACCTTTTAGATTTCCGAATTTCAAGGTATGGAACAGTTCCAATTATAGTGTAGAAATTCTTATAAAAGCTGCGTTACCCAAGACATCGGATGTTGCGCCGCTTCATAGGTGCTATCAACCACTACCGACGATTTATCTATAAAGCTATTTGGTCTTAGGTGACATTACAAGAAGCATTGGAGTCAGCTCATGGTGATGATCGCCAAATAGTGTGGTATCCAGAACTGATTGAAGCATATGAAGCAAAGCAGGACTTGTAAATGCAACCCTTCTTTCCCACCCGGAACAAAACTGCCCACTACTACTGCATGCTGATGCCTCTGCTGTAGCCATAGGAGCATCCTGGAACAAGTATCTAATGAAAAAAGAAAACCACTTGCCTTCTTCTCTCGAAAACTCGCAGAAACTGAGAAGAGATAGGCCCTTATGACCGCGAATTTTTGGCGATTTATGCATCCATCAAATATTTCAGATACATGGTTGAAGGTCGAACAGTCACAGTGTTTACTGATCACAAACCGTTGACTTTTGCATTTCACCAAAACCCAGAGAAAGCTTCTCCAAGACAACCTAGACATCTGGATTATGTGTCACAATTCACAATGGATCTGAAACATGTATCAGGAAGAGACAACATAGTTGCGGACTACCTTTCCCGATATGAGATGACCAGTTCTCTCGACTACATCACATGGCAAGATGACATAAGGATGATCCTGAACTTCAAAACTTTCTTCAAGGAAGTAACAACAGTTCTCTGAAACTTTCACTGAAACCTGTTTCTGTCCTTCACTATCTTGTGATGAACATAGTCGTTCATTTGTGCCCGAATCAATGCGCAAACAAGTTTTTGACTTAATTTACAACTTGTCTCAGCTGTCTCCTAAGCGCACATCATTACTTATAAGAGATAGATTTGTAGGGCCTTCCATTGATAAACAAGTGAAAGCATGGGCATGAGCTTGTATCAACTGCCAGCGTTCCAAAATTGGCAGCCACATAAGAAGTCCTTTGGGAACATTTCCGCACGTCCAGCAAAAATTTGAACACGTGCACTTGGATATCTGGGGCCACTTCCAGTATCACAAGGTTATAGATACATCGTGACATTCATTCATCGATTCTCTTCTTGGCCAGAAGTAATTCCAATAAGACATTTCAGCACAATCTATTGCATAAGTATTAGTTTCTGAATGGATTTCAAGATACGGAACTCCTTGAAACCTCACAACAGATAGAAGACGACAATTTTAAGTCAACACTATTTAAACTTCTTAACATTATACTAGGTGTATGTCATTTCCGTACTACCGCTTACCATCCACAATCGAACGCTTAAGTGGAAAGATGGCATCGATTGCAATGAAATGCCATCTCAAAGAGGACTGGGTAAATACTCTTCCAATTGTACTTCTTGGACTACGAAACGTAATTACCGAAAGTGGATATGCTGCCTCAGAATTAGTTTTTAGTCAACCAGTTCGTCTACCAGGGGAATTTTTCGTTCCTCCTGAACAAGATGATACGAACGTGGCAGCATATCTTAAACAGCGAAGGACTGCATTTATGTGGAAACCAACCAATATATCTAAACGAGGCAAATTCAAATTCCTGCGTAGGCGCCGTGGCTCAGTGGTTAGACCGCTTGGCTCTCACCAAGGTGGCCCGGGTTCGATCCCAAGCGACCGCAAAGTGAGATTTGTGGTGGACAACACGGAGCTGGGGCGGGTTTTCTCCGGGACCTCCGGTTTCCCCCGCCATCTCATTCCACCGGTGCTCCATCTTCATCTCATGTATCATAAGGGTCACCGCCTGCGGTGCCGTATGTAGTAAAAGTGGGCGTTAAACACTACACATTTCATTTCATTTCAAATTCCTGGTTTGTCAATCCTGCATTATCTACAGCAACCCATGTGTTCGTACGAGTCAATGCAGTTAAAAACGTTTACAACCTTGTGAAGGTCCATTCAGTTATTAAATAGGACAGGAAATGCATCACAAAGGATCGCAACAACAAGCATGATACCGCCTAAACTCTGCGTACCTAATGAACCCATCACATGGATTCGTCGAAAGCCCACTGTGAAACCCATATCTGCTGCTTAGACACCAGTACTTCCAGATAATTCTACTCAAACAGCTCGCAGTGGAAGAAGAGTAGGACTACCTACAAGATTCTTAACCATTCATTAGGAGGGGAGTACTTGTGGCAATTATTCTTATGTTGGTCAACTTGGAGATACATAAAAGTTGATATGTGACTTCGTTTTGTTCTAACTTGCGTATTTAAAATGTGGAATAGATAGTTGATTAAGGCAAAATCTGTTGTGATTTTGATCTTAAAATAACGCCAGACTTTCACAAAAGAATGATGAAAGGAAGCAAGCAAAGGACTATGTTAGGTTATGTTAAAGGGGTAGAATAGAGGAAGTTAAGAAAAGAGAATTGTTAGGTTAAAACATGGAGCAAAGAATTTCGAGCAGAGTACACAAAGTTAAGGATAGAGTAAAGAATCCCTAAGCGCAGTAGAAGCCTAGGTTAGGTTAGTTTAGACTGGAGGCATAGTACAAATGATTTCAAATGTGGGGAGACGTATTTAAATGCTTGTAAAACATCATGATCTACAGAAAATTTAAGAGGAATGACTAAACCTTTAAATACATTAAAAATGCACTAAATACATAGATAGCGCATGGCCACCATCTTGCCCATAAACTGATGGCCAGAAACCCTCTTGCTTATCTACTCACACCTGTTTAAATATCCCAGAAGAAGTAATTGGGGGCACATTTCTTTGCTAGTCTCTTTCTAGGTTGGAAAACCCTGTGATAAAGATCTGTTCCTACCATCCAGAAAGTATTTTACTCCATCCAAAAGGAGAGTGATTTGAGCTAAAAGATAACCAAGGGAGAAACAAAGAGGCCACTTTTCCCAGAAACACTTCTGCATGAAAACAAACGGTACATATCACCTAAATTAACCGCAGAAGATGGTGTACAATCTGCATACAATGTAGCTGTTCTATGTTTATAAAGAGGAGCCTACGCTATTCAAGAACGCAGAGTTAAGGATAGATAATATCGGAAGGCGTAGGAAACGATTCACCTGCTATTTGCTACGAAATTAAACTATGATCTTATGTTTTTCTGGAATGTGGCTCTGACTAATGCAATTTCTTCAATGCTGAACTATAACTACACAGCTCATTCTGGTTGTAATGGGAATTCTATTACAACCCATTTCCTCTCCAGGCACCATCCCTTTGAAGTTCTATGAAATCCTGCAGGTCTTCCTGGCCACATTCTAATTCTTCATAATCCTCTCAAGGTCCAAAACTCTGCACTGTGAGAATCACTTGCTGTGGCGAATCTATTTGGTGACTCACCTTTGGATAATCTTGCAGTCCCATCTATGGATAACGACAAGGGCAGTGGCGGTCCCTTAATGCAATGAAGGGAAAGACTCATTCCCTTCGATTTCGAGAAAATATTTTTTCCTTTATTTCCGGAATAATATATTTAGTTTAAATTCAATTCCATCAGTTTTATGAATGTGATAATGTATTTTGGTGTGAGTTCTTTTTGGTTCGTTGTCCTTTTGAGTGCTTTGGTAGGGATGGATTGTGAGGTGTATGGCGGTGAGATGAAAAGGTTGGTGTTGTGTCTAATTGTCGGGGAGCTGGGATCTCTTTTTCAGGGTTCGGTGATGAAAAGTCGTGCTTCCCGTCTCTCTCTTCCTCTATTTTCTCTTGTTACTATTAACCTGGCTATCTCCTTACTCTCTTGCTAGCGCTTTCGTTGCCTTCCTAGTTTTCCTTTCCCCTTTTTGTTTTACGTTGCTTTGCTAACTTCCTTTATTCCCTATTTTGCACTGTCTTCAAGACCATAACTCTACTTCAGACTGCGACATCGGGTCCTACTTTTCTCTTCCAACAGCTCGTCTTCTTCCCGTCGTATTAAGTACCAGAGTGACGCTTTTCTCCCCGTCGTATTCCCAGCTTCTCTTCTAGTCTTTCTCGTCTATCACCGCCCATTTTCTATTCTTTTACTACTTTACGCCTATCACGTGGTTTACTCTACATTTTTATTGGCAGAGTATATTTCTTTAATTTTCTCTTATTGGCCACTCTCGTCTGTCTTTCCTATGCAGCAATAACATTTCCACCCCTTTGGGTTGTATGACCTCTCAGCATCATAACGGATTTATATCCTGCTTGGCTGTGTTTCCCTTAAGCTTCGCATACCTTGCTGGCGTCTCAATGTCGGGGGTAAGCTTCGAGGGTTTATTGTCCTACTGTTATTTTCCTGCCTCGTGTCTGTGCTCAGAAGCAACTCCTGTCCAATTTTTTTTTCATTTACACTATATTGCAATTTCGAATATTCTTTTTAACTTAATTTCTTATATCATTTATTCCCTTTTCACTCCCTTTATGCTTATTTATGATCTCTACTGTTGTATTAATTTCTAGTTATCTTTTCCCTCTTGGAACCTGAGGTTTCTGCTTCAATTTTCTATGCTGCATATTTTAATATGATGTTCTGCGATAAATTTATCAGACGGCATGGCATGGAGATAGTTCACATATGCATGCAGTTGATCTGTTCCGAACCTGGAGTCGGAATCTTTCGTCCAGCCTCGTGTGAAAAAGGAAATGAAATGTGTCTGTTCATTCCAGTCGCATAGGTGTTAAGTGTAGTTTCTGATGTTTCTAATAGTTTTCACTATTCTTTTCGTCGCCATTTGGAACCCCATTATCATACCTAATTTACGAAAATAAATATAATTAATTTTATGTAGTTTTTCCATTATAAGCATAATTGTCAGTTTATAGAGAACACTCTTCTCCACAGATTGGGAAGGGAATGCATGGCTAGCGTTCATTCTCCACGCTGTGAGACAGTGGGACTGTGTGAGTCAGTCCAGTCAGTGACTAACAAGGATGGAAACTGACGTGAGTGAGAGGCGGAAGGGATGAACTTGTGACTGCGTGTTAGAAACAATTCTAAAGCGGGGACTGAGTGGTGGCCCTAATTTCGAGGGGTAGACCGATTCCTGACCTACCTGATGTGAAAACCAAGACAAGACGAAGTGTACGCCATTTCAATTCTGAGGACTACAAAAAAAAAAAAAAAAAAAAAAAAAAAAAATTAAATGGCTATCTGGTTGCAAGAAAAATTACAACTTTGTTGGCTTTGCATTTTATTCTCATACGCGAAGGATGTGTGGAATACTTCAGGCTTCGATGATATGAATGATCTGCTAAAAGCAACTCAGTTTCACCAACAGTCGCAAGCACATATCAGGGCTGAAATTCTACTCACCACTTTCGGTACCTAGAGGAGAGATTTTCAATTAGATGAATGGTGGAAACTTGAAGTAATAAGACATAATGAAATTGCCAAAAATAATAGAAGATATTTCTAATCGTTTTTTCACCTGGCTTGCTTCTCGAGAAGATCTCGAACAAATGGAAACGTTATTAAACTTCTCATTGATGTCGTAGTATACTTGGCAAGACAAGAACCTCGGGCATGCAAAAAAACACAAAGATTCTGCGCATTGTGGCAATTATATTGAAATGCTAACTGTTTTAAACAAGTATGATGACACCCTAGCATGTCATTCACAGAAAGCAATTGTGTTCTCGGGTCTCTCAAACCATATTCAAAATGACGTTATTAATGGAGTAACAATGGTGTTATTGAATGACATAGAAATAAATATTTCAGCCTGCATTTGTAGCAGTTACTGTTGATGAAACCACTGACATATCTGCTCACTCTCAACTCCTAACTGTTATAATACTGGTATCTGACAATGAAGAGCTACAGGAAAGGTTTCTGGATTTTTCAGATGTAAGCAGAGATCGCAGTGCTAAGGCACCAGCCGAATACTGTGACTTTGTGGGTTCGTGAAATTAAAAGCCCAGTTTACAAACAACACCTAAAATTGCTCTTTGTTTCCGTAGAAACACACTTTAGTCAACCTCACAGTCGCAGAATTACGTCACATACACAATACAACTTGCAAGGTCAACGATAAAAAAAAAAAGAGTTCACTTTTACAGCCGTTCACGCGCACGCGTCCAATAACCTACTGTCTCCCAGTGGCGGCTCTTTACTTATAGCTTACTCACTATCCGGAATATTTTCAAACAATCTGCACGGCACTAGAAGAAGGAGGAACTCTCCAGAAATCCGTCTTCTTCCCCCCACCGTTTCGTAAGCTTTTATCTCCGTACTGCACAGCCCGTCTCTTTGAACTCGTCCCTCGCGCTGCCTCTGCTCAACAATGCGTTCGCGACACTGCTCCATCCTCAAAACTGGTCGTCCCGAACAGCACCATCGTATCGGCCCAAACGATCCGGGTGCACCACCAACATTTTTCCTCGCGGCACGTTCTGGATGCGGTAACCACGTCGTTAAAACTCTTTACCAACCAGTACGGTCCTTGCCATGGTTGCTGAAGCTTCGGTCAGCGTTCCTTGGTCCGGTTAGGACGGTACAATCAGACCAAGTCACCTTGCTGGAACCCTTGGCTGTTGGCTTGCCTGTCGTATCGGGTCTTCATGCGGTCACTCGCCTTCTTGATGTTCTGACGAGCCATCTCGAGCATGTCGTGGAGACAGTCCACCAAGTTCTTCACATACTCGGTTGCTGGTTGCTTCGCTTCCGGGCGGGGGGCTCCCAAAAGCCAGGTCACAAGGCAGGCGTAACCATCGGCCGAAGATTAAGCTGGCTGGCGTCATCCCAGTGGTGTCGTGTGCCGACGAGCGGTAGGCCAGCAGGAACAGTGGCACCTTGACGTCCCAGTCTCGCTGATGTCTGGCCACGACCTTCCTGAGGTGTTTCTCTAAGGTCTTGATGTACCTTTCGACCATGCCATCCGACTGGGGATGTAGAGGTGTTGTGCGGGTCTTATTAACCCAAGCCTTTCTAGTGCGTCCTTCATTAAGTTGGACTCAAAATTGGTACCCTGGTCGCTGTGGAGCTTTAACGGCACCCCAAATCGGCAGAACACTTGCTCCACGAGGCAGTCTGTGACTGTCTTTCCCTCCTGGTTCGGGATGGCGTACACCTCCGGCCACTTGAAGTAGTCCACGACCACCATCAGGTACTTGTTGCCTCGGTCGGACACTGGTAATGGTCCAGCTATGTCTACCGCGATGCGTTCGAAGCGCTCCGACGTTGTACTGCTGCATACGACCCCGGCTCCTAGTCTGGAGGCCGCGACTTGCCGCACCATCTCTCAGCATCTGCTGGGAGACTGAGCCAGTAGTAGCGCTGCCGGAGTTTGTCGATCGTTTGGTTTTCTCCCAGGTGTCCTCCTGAAGTACCAGCGTGCACTTCCTCCAAGACCTCCGGAACCTTACTCCGGGGAAGTACCAACGGCTCTCTTTGCGTCTTCCCTGCGGGTGATTCCCATACCCGGAACAGCAAACCCTCTTTGGTCTTCAACGATTCCCATTGGGCCCAGTACGACTTATACGCAGCTCTTCTGGGTGCGATGTCCGCCCAGGTCGGTCTCGTCCCTGCCTCCACGTCCCTCAAGAAGGCACCAAGCCTGCCTCCGCCTCCTGCTCCCTCAGGCCTGCGCTATACAAACCGTCCGCAGGCACTGCCGTAATCACTCTGACAGCTGCGGCACGCTACTTCTCTTCCACTCTTGTGCACTGGCCGCACTCTTCAGAACAGGGTCTTCGGGACATGGTGTCTGCGTTGGGGTGGCTCTTTCCTCTACGATGTTCGCAAGTGAGGTCGTACTCCTGCAGCCACTGGACCCAACGGGCAGTCTGGCCTTCCAGGTTTCTAAAGATCAGTAGCCAGGTTAGGGAGGAGTGATCTCTCCTCAGGTGGAATGACTGACAGTACAGATACTCGTGGAAGTGCTCCAAGGTCTTTACTACCGCCAGCAGTTCTCGCCGGGTGACGCTGTAGCTTTTATATGCTTTGGATAGCGTATTGCTATAGTAAGCTATCACCCACTCTTGGCCGTCCTGAGCTTGGGATAGGACGCTTCCAATGCAATGGTCGCTGGCGTCAGTGTTCACAATTAAGGCACCGCCTGGTTGTGGAAATTCCAAACTAGGAGCACTGCAAAGTTTCTGCTTCATCTGCTGGAAAGCGCCATCGGCGCCATCCGTCCACGCATTAGGCTGGTGTACTTCTGTCAGGCCGGAGAGGCGCTTGTCGATGTTGGAGAAGCCATTTATGAAGCAGTGGTAATAACTGCACAGCCCTAGGAAACGGCGCAATTCTCGCTTATCCTTTGGTAGAGGCCAATCTCTCACGGCCTATGTCTTCTCCGGGTCTGTGGCTACTCCGATTGGTGAGACTATGTGGCTCAAGTAGTTGACTTACTTGGGAAGGAGTTGGCACTTCTGCGCGTTCAACTTCAGGTTGGTCGCCTGCAGTCATTGTAGCAATTTGCTCTGGTTTTCGATATGGTCTTTAAAGGTCTTGCCGACGATGATGATGTCGTCTAGGTATAGCAGGCAGGCGTCATAAGTCAGTCCTCTCTTCACTGACTCCATGAGGCGTTGGAAGGTAGCTGGTGCGTTGCAAAGACCAAAGGGCATAACTGTGAACTGCCAAAGCCCTTGGACTCTCGAGAATGCGGTCTTCTCCTTGTCTGGAGCTACCTGCAGGAACCCGACTTCAGGTCCAGGGTCGAGAAACAGTGTGTACTAGCAAGCGTGTCCAGGGTGTCGTCATTCCGGGGTAAGGGGAAATAGTCCGTCCTGGTGACAGAGTTCAGCTTCCTGTAGTCCACGCAGAAGCATAGCTCACCTTACTTCTTCGTCACCAAGACTACACGAAACACCAAGGGCTGTCAAACTCTTCAATCACTCCTCTGGATCTCATGTCCTCCAGCATGTGTCGTACCGCTGTTTCGCCAGCGGAACGCGTCTAGGTGGTTGCCGAATAGGCCTGGCGTCTCCGTGTCGATGCGGTGGTGCACCCGTTCCGTGGGGCTGTAGTCGCTGTTCCCTTGGCTAAAGACGCGCTGTTATCGTCTGAGCAGTTGTCGAACCTTCTCCAGCTGCTGTGTGGTTAGGTGGTCGGACGCCCTCACCAATAAGCCTTCCAGCCGGGACCGGCACGTGCTCCTGGGTCTTATTGATTGGTATTACGCTGACTACGGGCTTGCACGTCCCCAACTCCGTCCCGGCCTGGACGTCATTAGTGGTGTCTGCTGGGTTGAGCAGCCTCACCGCCACCTCCTTTCGGCACTGCAACAATGTCCTGGCTACACAAAGTCCGTGCGCAGGCGTCTTCTGCTCCAGCATCAAGTTCCTTGTTCGCTGGCCTTCCAGTTGCGCCGTCACCACCATCTCGCTTCTCGCGGGAACAACCACGTCTTCCCTCAGGACGACCCTGCAGATTCCTAGGTGTTATTTGGGTTGTCGGGGTGTGACCTCTTCTCCATTGAGCCGCAGGTCCTTCCTGCCGAAGTCGACCGTCACCTCGTGACTCCTGATGGCATCCAGTCCCAGTATCACCTCCTCAGCCACCTCCGCGATGAATACCCACTGACACAGGGCACTCCGTCCCAAGGTTAACCGCAGCAGGGCGTCCCTCTCCACGGGCAAGGTGTCGCCCGATGCCGTCACTGGCAGGTATGATCGGCTCGGTGTTCTCGACGGCAAACCCTTGTCCACGTCAGGTCTGATGATGGTCACGGCTGCCCCGGTGTCTACGAGCACGCGGCACGGCTTCCCTCTCGCCCAATGGTGCGCGATGAGGTTGTCATCCATACGCCGGCTGACGGTGTGCAGGGTCACTCGAGGGGATGTTGGTGATGGCGCCGACGTGCCCTCGCCACGACGGCCTTTACTCGTTTACCGGCTGCTCTCCCTGGTATGGGCAGTCTCTCTACAGGTGTCCCGGTTGGCGACGCACCCAACAAACGCCACTTGGTCTTCGCCGGCGTCCTTCGGCTGGTCTTCGGTCTCCAGTGTAGCGGATATTCCTTGTTCTCGACGCCGGAGTAGCCGTCACGTTGGCCGTCTCCATCCTCAATGCTGCCGTTAGCGCCTCGTCGATGGTTTTGTAGTGGCCAAGCATTAGACACTGATATATCTCGGTGTCTCGCACCCCGTCAACGAAGGTGTAGGCAGCTTCCCGGCATACGAATTTAGGTGGGAGTTCGACCGAAGCTTTGCTGGCCAGCTGCAGCGTCTCCCCTGGCTGCTGCGTCCTTGACTTCAGTTGGCTGCGGTACGCTGGGGCTAAGCGGTGGTTTCCAAAGCGGTTCTTTAGGACCTCCCTGATGTCTTTGGGCGCCGCTGCTGTTTGGACCTTTAATTTCTCCTATTGCTTTACGACTCGACATCTTAATAATTTGGTCGAGTCCCATAAACAAATTTTACCACGCAATACACATGAGTTGCAATAATTTAAATTTACGATTATAGTTACAGTATAATTGAACATATTAATTTTAAGTACAATTCATACTTTTATGATAATAACTAATATAACAATTTATATAACATTCAAATGCCGCCAAGATTAATAATAGCATTTGTTAAAATTGGTGTTAAAAATTCATGCAAAAATGACATGCAACAAAAAGTAAAATTAATTAAAATATTTAAAAAGATATTAAAGCGTATGCTAAGGAATGAGAAAGTCACCTGTTACCCACCCCATAAAATTTATTGAATTTAAATTTTGAGTACCTTTCTGTTAAAGTATTCAATTGTATTTCTTTTTTCCTTATTATATCATATAATCTTTTATTCTGTAAGTGTCTTTGAAAATTATACCTAAGATCAGCAGTATTTCGGCATTCCCATAGTGAGTGCTCTGGGGTACCAATTTCACCGCATGCACACCTGTTAGTTTGAATTTGGCCAAATCTGAATAAATATTCTGAATAGAGACCATGTCCCATTACGTAGTGTATTAAACCCTGGGACGGCTGTATATATTTTAGTTGCAATCTTTCACAAATATCTGGAAAGATAGAATAAGTCCTCCTACCAGTTAAACTTATGTCCCAGGTATCCTGCCAAATTGCTAATATTTTATCATTTAGATCTAATTCATCTTCTATATTACAACCTAAAATACTGGAAACTTTCACAAGGTTTTCCCGACGTAGCCAGTAACGTGCAGCTCTTTTCCTAATTTCTAAGTCTAAAGGTAGAATTCCTAGAATGATTAATAGTGCATCTGTAGGAGTAGTGGAAAATGCTCCCGACATCCTTATTAAGACCTTCTGCTGTAAGCTATTTATTTTTTTTTGGTTGTTTCTAAAAGGGTCCTCTCGCACCAACAGCTAGCACCATATCCAACTATGGCTGCTAAAATGGCATTATTATATATTTTAATTACCCTATATGGGATCTTTCCATTATTTGTCGTTAATCTAACTACTTTATTCATAATTTTGAAAGCTTTCGTGACTGTTTCATCTACGTGTGTTTTAAGTCATATTTTCGTTAAAGTGGACCCCTAAGAATTTAATACTTTTCTCACTCATGATAGACACATTGTTAATTTTTACAGCGGGAGTTCTTTGTAATTTACCCTTTAATAGTACATATTTAGTTTTTTATTTTGATATGCTTAATTTACTATTCGTACATTGTATGTATGTTTCATTCATTACATTATTAGTATAGTACTCTAGTTCTCTTCTACTGCCTCCTTGTATTAGTATAAGGATGTCATCGGCATACGCCACTACTCCATATGAACCATCTACCTGAGAAATATTAAATAAACTTGGATCTAAACCTATATCCCAGAAGAGGGGTCCACAAACAGATCCTTGGGGACAGCCTTATGTTAAAAATTTTATAAATTTATTATTTGCACAAGTACCGTATATGTAATTCGCCTGTTTTCACAATAGTTAAGAATACATTTATATAAAAACTCAGGGCAGTCTAGTTTTATTACATTAGTAAAGAAGGATGGCCACCATAGGTTATCGAATGCTCCATCTATATCTATTGATATGCCTAGTACATATTTACGATCTGAAGCATAGACCATACCTGCTGCATAGTTAAATGCCTCCTCGGCTGACTTCCCGGGTCGAAAACCATATTGGTGCTGGAAGATATTCTGATGTTCTCTGACTTGCCAGATTCGACTGAAAATATTTTTTTCTTGAAGCTCGGCCAATGAGTTTAGTAAACAAACACTTGACTTGTTTTGGATCCTTATCCGGTGATTTTTTGAGAATAACCAGATTTGCTCTTTTCCAAATATCTGGTATTGCTGATTGTGTAAAACATCCATTAAATAATTTGGCAAGATAAGGAGAGATCTTTACACTGAGAACCTTGAGGACTTCTGCTGGTATATTAACCGGTCCTGTTGCCTTCTTATCCTTAAGCTGCTTGATACTATTGACAAACTCTTCTTCAGTTACCGGGCTGATGTTTCTGTTAACAAGGACCGGATTTTCCAGACCAAGCCTTACAGCCTTATGATGTTCATTCCCCTCTTCCTGGTAGAAGCTTGTCAACCAAATATTCACATGTTTTTATTATCTGTAGTATATTCTCCGTCTTCCCTTTGAATGGTCAACGTCACCAACGGTTTAAACTTCTCCATAATTAACTTGTAAGGCATTCCCCAGGAATCCTTTTCTAAGCAGTCACTGGTAAATTTCTTCCAGCACTCATTTTGGTTTCCTTTCTATCTGTGTATTTTGTCTTATTTCGTCGATAGATGGCTAATCTTACTTGTCTCTTCTCAGGACTTAGGGCCTGTTGGTATAGTCTTCTTGTCTTCCTACATATTTGTCTAAATCATTGTAGTGCGTCAGACCAAGGAGTATTGGTTATTTTACTATGTACCTTCCGAAAAGCAATAGACTGTATCATGGAGACTTTTATATTGTTGGTCAACCTAGCAGCAGCACAATTAACATTTATTCCTTCTTTGATATTGGGGGGAACAACAAATGTTTCCCTCAACAGGTTCCAATTTGCTTTTTAATAATTAAACCTGATGTTAGTTTCACCTATGTTATTATATTTACTTATACTAAATATGATTAAATCATGGTCACTTTGAGTCTGCTCCTGAGTTACAAGCCAATTAGTCATTACAGGACTCACTTTCTGATTACATAAGGTAACATCAATGTTACTAGTTGCATCTGCGAAACCTATGTATGTGGGACGGTTACCCTCTTTATTTAAAACTTATAAATTTAGTTCCATTATTAAATCTTCAACCTTTTCACCTCTATTATCAACCTTCCCACTATACCATAGGTGAGATTTCGCTTTTACATCTGACGTTATAACAATCGGCTTGTCCCCATAAGCCCTACATACATCCTCTATCAACATTAAACCTTCTTCTATTGCTTTACTGGGTTGACTATATATATAAGATTAAAATCATTTAGGTACAACTCCACACCTGTGCTAAAGGTGCTAATATATTGTTCAATTTTGACTACCTTTGCCTTTTTATTTAATACTATTATACAGGACATTGGGTTTTCATTAAAATGCCTTGGCACCCTGTGGTATGTGTGGAATTATATCATTTATTGAGTAGGACTCCGGTAAGCATAAAATTTCCAGTTTCATCTCGTGTACACATTTTCTTATTTCCTTCATTACTAATTTTCTCCGAGCACAATTTAATTGACCTATATTAAAATTAGCCAAATAAAAGTTAATTCCGTGTGCCGTCTAATGTAAAATGTAGAGTAACCTAAAACTGGAACTTTAAAAATAATTTCGGAACACTGTTCGTGGACATAAAAATCTATCAATATAAAATATACATATAAAAGACAGACATTTAAAACTTTAATTTTGTACACATTAAAACCATAGAATATTTCAAACTTAACATCTAAAATAACAGGGTTAATTACCCTCCTAACGATAAAGAGGATATATATTTGAGATGTATAAGAACCTGCATGCAATGAGCTAAAACAATTTAATAAAATATAACAGTAGCAATTTATAAAATAAAGATAAAATTTACAATAAAAATTTCTAAAATATTTTACGTGATACATAAAAACATATTCTATTTCAAACTTATCACTCAGCATGATAAAATTAATTACCCTAATACTCATCTTTATTAATATTTTAGTATATTGAGTAACAATAACAAGTATATATATTTGCAGGTTATTAAAAAAGCCTGCATGCAATAAATTAAAATTTAAAGAGTATTTTATTGTCTTTTGTATTGGACTGATATTCAAGAGATGTATCCAAGACAGTCCCAGAACACCACAATAGTGATATTATAGGAAAGAAAGAGAAGGAGAAATACATCCAAGAAAGGGTTAATGTTTCTAGTCTTCTAAAGCATCTTTGCAAGAGTGTGTGCTATGTGTGTTAGAAAGTATTCTTACAGCCTACTTTTGCTTAAAAAGTATGTTTATTTTTTACTGATTAGCCCCAAAATAATATTTGATATTCCACAATAGAGTTAAATTATGATACTAATTTAAGTATATCTGTAGAACATGCATTTATAGTGCTTGGATACCATAACAGGCAGAGCTGAGTTTTGGCAACTTTGTAAGCTTTCCGATCTAAGTTTCTGTCTACATCAAGTCCCAAAATTTAATGTCAGTTTTCTGTAATAACATATAATCAATCACCATTTATATCAGAGTGTGTGATGTTCTATGAGTTACAAATTCAAAAACTTTTGTACTGTCTAGATTCACGGATAATTTGTTATGTAAAGCAATGTGACATACAGTTCAAAATATAACTCAATTTAATTACACACTCATTTAAGTTTTTATAGTCACCAGTACACAATCATAATCAGCAAATTGAACTGTACTTTCAGTATCCTTTATATAATCTGAGAGATCATTTATATAGATCAGAAATAGTAAAGAAATATTTAATAGTAAATGCCTTGGGGTACTCCATATATTACTGATTTTCGATTTTATGTTTCTTTTTCAAAATATAATTTTCTTATTCTTCAACTTCTTCTTTCATTAAATGTCCATTCTTTTTGTCCATATAATTCCAATTTTGCTATGATAAGTTCATGATCTACATAGTCAAATTCCTTTGATAGGTCACAGAAAACTTCAGCAAAATGTGTTTTTTCATTTAAGGCAGTTAACACTTTATGTGCAAGTTTATCAGTTGCATTATTAAACCTTGGGGTACTCCGTATGTTACTGATTTGCAATTTTACGTTTGTTTTTCAAAATATCATTATTTAAAATTAAATTTAAAGGGAGTCGATTAATGACACTAAACAACACCAGTCAACCATTTCTCCTTAAAAAACCTAATTTGCTCAAACATCAAAGATGCCATTCCATCTAACAAAAAATCTGGTATATATCAAATTGAATGCAGTGACGGTGGTCAAATTTATATTGGAAAAGCCAAAAGAAATTTAGAAACAAGAGCAAAGGAACTCTTTAGAAACATTAAATATAAACAATTAGAAAAATCAGCAGTTGCCACACATTTTTGGGAAAAAACCACAACTTAAATCCAGAACCAAAACTACTAAAACATACATCAGGAAAACAAGAACTATCCACATGGGAACAAATCTTCATTTCAAAAAATAGAAACAAAGTATTCAATTTTGATATCACCCAGAAAGATTTGTTCAGCAAGTTTCTTGAACCGCCATCAAAGGAGACCTATGACAAAATATCGTCAACTACACCAATGAGAACCAGTCGATGGTCGGCTGAGGATAGAGGCAAAGTCTCTGAATCATGTTCCGGAAAAATTTAAAAGTAAGTGTTGTTTAGTGTCATTAATCGACTCCCTTTAAATTTAATTTATCATAACAACACTGTTTTCAACACTTCCAAGAAAGGAATTATCACTCTTTACTTCAACTTCTTTCATTAATTTTTTTTTTGTCCATATAATTTGAATTTTGCTATGAGAATTTCATGATTTACATAGTCAAATTCCTTTGATAGGTCACAGAAAACTTCAGCTGAATGTGTTTTTTCATTTAAGTCAGTTAACACTGTATGTGCAAGTTTATCAGTTGCATTATTAAACCTTGGGGTGCTCCATATGTTACTGATTTGCGACTTTATGTGTCTTTTTCAAAATATCACTATTCAACTTCTTCTTTCATTAAATGTCCATTCTTTTTGTCCATATAATTCCAATATTGCTATGAGAATTCCATGATTTACATAGTCAAATTCATTTGATAGGTCACAGAAAACTTTAGCTGAATGTGTTTTCTCATTTAAGTCAGTTAACACTTTATGTGCAAGTTTATCAGTTGCATTATTAAACCTTTGGGTACTCCATATGTTACTGATTTGCGATTTTATGTTTGTTTTTCAAAATATCACTATTTACTTCAACTTCTTTCATTAAATATTCTTTCTTTTTTGTCCATATAATTCCAATTTTGCTATGAGAATTCCATGATTTACATAGTCAAATTCCTTTGATAGGTCACAGAAAACTTCACCTGAATGTGATTTTTCATTTAAGGCAGTTAACACTTTATATGCATCGAGATTTAACTGTATTGGAACACCACAGTGAAGCCACAGTGAACACCACTCATCTATAATTTAATAATACTTTATATGCATGTTTATCAGTTGCATTATTAAACCTTGGGGTACTCCATATGTTACTGATTTGCGATTTTATCCTTCTCATACATGCTCACGCATACCCTGTGAGAAACCTCATTGCTTTACCCTGAGCTAAACACTATTTGCTTCAAACCGTCGCCAACGTGGTAATCTTTGTTCGCCAATAATAGTAGCTTCAAATTGTCGCCCAACGTGGGGCGCGATACGAGAAGGAGGTTCAACATGAGGACATTTGACAAGTAGCTCTACAACAGTCCTACTGGAAAGAAGAAAGGAGGCCGGTGTCATCAGTGACATCATCAAGAGCCAGTAAAAAGAATCAAAGGTACAGAGTGTTACATTATCTAATAGACTATTGTAATGTATTTGAGGAATGAAAAAGAAAAAGAAATTTGTTAAGTAAAAATCTGTAGAAAACATGGACGTTCAGGTGGTTTATAGTAATAACAGCAGGCAGAAAGTAGTCGAAGTAGCAGAGTGTAGTAGAACTGTCCCAAATGATGTAGAAATGATGTTATGGGAAATCAGAGAAATGCTCATAGGTTTAAGAAAAGACAATGAACATTGTAGAAAAGAGATGAGAAATGACCACGAAAGTTTAAGTAAAAAGTTGGATAATGATTTCGAAAGTTTAAGAAAAGACAATGAAAATTTAAGTAAAAAGATAGATGATAGGAATCAAAGTTTAAGTGATAAGATAGGTAATAATCATCACAGTTTAAGTGGGGAAATAGAGAGTAGCAATCAAACATTTCAACAGATAGGAGAAAAGATAGATGATAGTATTGAGAAGGTAGAGCTAGGAGAAGTAGAACTAGGAAAGAAGATAGAGAATGAACAAGCATTAGAGAATGTCAGGAAAGTAAGTCGGAAAATAGAGAATGTAAGAGAAGAAGTTGGTCAGGAAATAGACAATGTAGGGAAAGATGTTAGTGAGGAGACGGTGACAAAGGAAACAGAAGTTTTCAATCTTGTTAATGAAAGGTCAGATAGTGAAACAGAAAACAGATGGAGGAAATCACACAGAAATCAGACAAAGAAAGAGAAATGGATAGAAAAGAGTTAGAAGAAACTAGGAGTAGATTAGAAGTATCAGAATGGGAAAATAGAAAACAGATGAGGAATGTGGAGGAAACTATAAATAAAATGAATGAAGTAGCAATAGAGGTCACGGTGACAAAGGAAACATTGAAAAACATTCAAAATCGAGGGAGAAACGAAAGAGAAATATTAAAATATTTCGGGCAAGGGGCACAGATCCATCAGAATATGTGTAAGAAAGATAGGAAAAGATATCGATGTACAATACCTAAGCTAGATATGTAAAAATCATGGGGATGTAGAATATATAAGTTCTTTGTACATGGAAAAGTCCGCAAAATTCCTTTGTATTTTGTACGTACGTTGTGGAATGATGAATTGCCTTGTAAATGGTGGGAACTCAAGCTAAAGTATCTAAAATTACCATAACAAATTGTGAAATAAAAAGAAACACAAACTTGTAAAATGTAGTATAAAATGTATAGGTTAAGTATAAACAGTGTAGTGACAGTGAAGTGAAATTGAAAAGCTAAACAAGTGAAAAAAAGTGAAAATCAGAACCACTGAAAGACTTCTGAAAATAATATTTATATAGAATCCTTGAGAGTAAAATCCTTATATGAGTAAAAGAAAAAAATCAAAATAAGAACATTGAAAGACTTTTGATAAGAATATTTATATAGAATCCGGAAGAAGAATTCAAAATGTTGTATAAAAGAATATTATTATTAATGTACAATGGTTTAAACGTGGAAGTGTATATTTATGAATTGTTCTAAGTGTAGCAATAATATTGTCACCCGGGCTTTGGAACACCCTATGGAAACAGCTGAGAGCGGAAGACAGGGGAGGTCCGTGTTAGCCACGCCTCCCCCTCGTCCGTCTTATAGTGGTGACGGGGATGGCTGGGGAAAAAAAAAAAACATGATTGTGCGGTCTGTTTCTCTTCCACCTGTTCTGGAAATTACGGGATCTTTCATCTACTGGAATCTTCGCCTGGGAACAAGAAAAGCCGAGAAGACGGCGAGATGCCTATAAAAAGGGCTGCAGCTAGTCGGAAGTTTAGTGTGATTGAGGACAGTTCTTGGTGTAAGAAGGCAGTGTTAGTCAGTGACGTGTTAATGAACGAAAAGATTGTGCAACGGAAGACTGTACGTAACTGTGTATGAGTATCGGAGTTGATGTAATTGCGAGTACAAGTGAAATGGTAACGGACGAACTGGTGAATTGTAATTGTGTGCAGTACGCAATTCTACGTAATTGGCAAGTGTTTAACTGTAAGTCGGTGGAAATAAAGAACAGTTTTGAGCGGTGAAATTGGACTTTTCATTTCACGAACCCACAAAGTCACACTGGTGTCAGGAAGCGGGAAAACAACATCACCGAACATTGCAACCATGGACGCGGCATTGGAAAAGATTTTGGAGAAGATGATGGAAATGAAGGCCGAACTGACCTCGGAATTGAAGACGGCCAACGACAACATCACCGCAGAGTTGAAACAAATGAAGACGGCCAACGACAACATCACCGCAGAGTTGAAACAAATGAAGACGGCCAACGACATCACCGCAGAGTTGAAACAAATGAAGACGGCCAACGACATCACCGGGAAGATGGAAGAAATGAAGGCCGAATTAACAGCGAAGATGGAAATGACAAACAACTTGGCCACGACAATGACCGCAAAGATGGCCGAACTGATAACGGAGATGAGGGAGGCGAACGAGGTCCTCGCCGCTAAGTTTGAGAAACGGTTGGCCGGCGTGAGGGATGACGTCACGAATCTGGGCAAGCGGATGGGTCAAGTAGACGACCGCCTTAATGATTTAGAGGAAAAGGCCGACAACATCGCCAACCCCCTCACCCGCCTGATGGAGGAACACCGACCTTATGTGTGGACGGAGGACGCCGAAAACGCTTTCCAGCACCTGAAGGAAACCCTGTGCAGTGCTCCAATTTTGGGTCTCCCACAACCAGGTGGCGCCTTCATGGTGGACACCGACGCTAGCGACCATTGCATTGGAGGTGTCCTATCGCAGATCCAGGACGGCCATGAGCGGGTGATAGCCTATTACAGCAAGACGCTATCCAAGGCAGAGAAGAACTACTGCGTCACCCGACGGGAGTTACTGGCGGTAGTAAAGACATTGGAGCACTTCCACAAGTACCTGTACGGTCAGCCATTCCACCTGAGGACTGACCATTCCGCCCTAACCTGGCTATTGACCTTTTAGAACCTGGAAGGCCAGACAGCACGTTGGGTCCAGAGGCTGCAGGAGTACGACTTCACCTCGGAACATCGTAGAGGGAAGAGCCACGGTAACGCAGACGCCATGTCCCGAAGACCCTGTCCAGAAGAGTGCGGCCAGTGCACGAGAGTGGAAGAGAAGGAGCGTGCCGCAGCAGTCCGAGTAGTTGTGGCAGTGCCTGCTGAAGGCTGGGATAGCGCAGGCCTGAGGAGGGAGCAGCTGGCGGACGCAGACTTGGGGCCACTCTTGAGGGAAGTGGAGGCAGGGACAAGACCAACCTGGGAGGACATCGCACCGAGGAGCGCCACCTACAAGTCGTACCGGGCCCAATGGGACTCGTTGAAGACCAGAGAGGGCGTGCTGTTCCGGGTATGGGAGTCACCCGATGGGAAGGCGCAGAGAGAACAGTTGGTACTCCCCCGGAGTAAGGTCCCGGAAGTCTTGGAGGAAATGCACGCCGGTACTTCAGGAGGACACCTGGGAGCGAACCGTATGATTCACAAACTACGGCAGCGCTACTTCTGGCTCAGACTCCGGGCAGATGCTGGTGGTACACCTGGACCGCCTAGCACGCTACGATGGTGCTGTTCGGGGCGAACAGCTTTGAGGAGGGAGCAGTGTCACCCGGGCTTTGGAACACCCTATGGAAGCAGCTGAGAGCGGAAGACAGGGGAGGTCCGTGTTAGCTACGCCTCCCCCTCGTCCGTCTTATAGTGGTGACAGGGATGGCTGGGGGAAAAAAACATGATTGTGCGGTCTGTTTCTCTTCCACCTGTTCTGGAAATTACGGGATCTTTCATCTACTGGAATCTTCGCCTGGGAACAAGAAAAGCCGAGAAGACGGCGAGATGCCTATAAAAAGGGCTGCAGCTAGTCGGAAGTTTAGTGTGATTGAGGACAGTTCTTGGTGTAAGAAGGCAGTGTTAGTCAGTGACGTGTTAATGAACGAAAAGATTGTGCAACGGAAGACTGTACGTAACTGTGTATGAGTATCGGAGTTGATGTAATTGCGAGTACAAGTGAAATTGTAACGGACGAACTGGTGAATTGTAATTGTGTGCAGTACGCAATTCTACGTAATTGGCAAGTGTTTAACTGTAAGTCGGTGGAAATAAAGAACAGTTTTGAGCGGTGAAATTGGACTTTTCATTTCACGAACCCACAAAGTCACAATATGAATTAATTTTAAGTAGATCAGATGGAGAAAGAGAGAGAGATGATGATGATGATGTAGATTGAAGTATTTTCCATTGAGTGATATTTAAAGGTTGAAAATTGCAGATCAGAGTGTTGATAAATGTTAAATGAACTATTGCTATGTAACCATGTGAACAATTTTTATGAAATGTCTATCTATGTATCATGCAAAATTAACGTTGTGAAAAGAAATTGTAAAACGAATTGGAAGTTGTTGACAAAGGCCTAGTATTTTGCGTTGTATTCGGGCAAGACATGTATATTATTTTATTATGGGATAATAAAATAACATCTATGGGGGCATTTGATACTGAAATTAAAGGATTGCAATAAGTAAAGAATCATGATGGGTTTCAAAGGAGTCTTGTATGTTTGTTAAGACACGAACAGGTGCAGTTGGTTGAGTTGTTATAACAAAAGAAATGTAAGAAATAGTGTCCCTAGCAGGTTTCTAAAGTATGACACTTGACTTTGTGAATAGGGCATTCTTCGGTCCCTAATAATGACAATGGACAAGATTGTCACAAAGGGAATCTTTGGTTGAATAAGAGGGCTTCCAGATAGTGAAAGTGACACACACCCCACACGCAGCTGTGGTCATTCAGTCCACGTCGTGAGGCCGATTAGGGCGGTCCACTTCTTCTGTCTTGGACGAGGACAGACCAAAAGTGAAGAGAGAAGATATTTGTCAGTTTATACGTAACTAATTAAGTATTACAGAGTAATAAGCATTCTGCCTTCAGTAACTTTAAACAGTGATATTGGTAACCCTTGGTCGGCAACTTCGAGTTTAATGTAATAATAAAAGAAGGAGTCATTAAACCAGTTTGAAATGGGTATTCCAGTTTCATTAAAACTATCCTTCTCATACATGCTCACGCATACCCTGTGAGAAACCTCATTGCTTTACACTGAGCTAAACAAAATTGTATCAAACTGTAGTGTGAAAGTGGGTGCCACACACACATTATTGTATCAAACTGTAGCGTCAACGTGGAACTCGTTGCTCGCCAAAATATAATCCCTTCAAATTGTCGCCCCAACGTGGAACTTTGCTCGCAAATAATTGCTTCAACTTCACCTGTATGTGTTTTTTCATATAAGGCAGTTAACACTTTATGTGCATGTTTATCAGTTGCATCATTTATCTACATTCCTTTTCTGAATTCATACTGATCACCGACAGGTATGCTGCTAAATTTGAGATGTTAGACATCTATTGAACATCACTTTTTAAGAACTTTTGAAAAAATTGGCAAGAGATATTGCACAAATAAAAATATTTGTTAATTATAATCCACTTATCTTATGAAGTATTAACGTTAACTTCGTAAGATAATTGGATTATAATTAACAAATATTTTTACTTGTGTAATATTTATTTCTCCACTGTAACTAGCTTCATTTTTCTGTGTAATCAAGAGAGATATTGGTTTATAATTTGTGAACGGTCTGCGAGGAAACTTCGAATGCGCCACTGAAGATGTTTACCGCATTTGTGGACGAAACATTTGGACGTTCTTACGCCAACAGACCACGGCAAAACAGTCCGGAAATAATTAATTGTAACACAAATCAGGGTTATCTATGGGCAATCCACTCATCTTTTTTGGCAAATTTATTAATGAGTTATTCTGAAACATACATAAAAATGGCTTAAGAATGGCTTTCCCATGGATCTTAAAAGTTTGGTACTGGTATGTTGCAAGTGTTGTTTAGTGTCATTAATCGACTCCCTTTAAATTTAATCATCAGAAATACTAATCAAGGCTTCGCGGGTGATCAGCCATGTCAATTTAATAAAGGCCATGGAGTTTGCAATGGTAAAAAGCTCGACCTTTATTAGCCTTGATTAGTAGTGCTCACCATGAAACCTTCAAGTCTTACATCATGAGGAATAACACAAAAATAAAATTTGGAAATTACAGGAAGCCAACACAGGCAGAAAATTACATAAAAGTTCATAGCTGTAACCCAGTTACACATAAACATGCAACAAAAAGCAATCTTACACACAGACTTGTCAACTTACCCTCTGATAAAGTAGAATACTATACAATGAACAAAAAACCATACTGGACATAGTAGAGAAAATGAATACAACAAAAGTCTGGTATTTAACAAAATTTAAAACGTTAAGCTAAAGAAAACCGTAAAGCAACCATGCACATTCACCAAGCAAAAAGAAAATAACATATTCAGTGGATTCACATACTATCCAAAATATTTAATAAATTCAAAAAGATCTTTAGAAACAAAATATCATCCTGATATATATAATATTGTTAACTTCAAGAACAAAAGGTGAAATCCTACTAATCAACAGATCCAGAATATACCACATAAATTGAAAGAATTGTGAAAAGTTCTACATAGGAAGAACTAAAAGAAACTTAAAAATCAGAAGCAAAGAATATTTTAGAAACATCAAATTAAAACAGTAAGACAAGTCAGAAGTAGCATTTCACTTTTGGAACGAAAACCATAACCTTGATACAAATCCAGAATTATTAAAGTGCATGAACTTAGAATGTGGGAGAACAGCTTAATATATTAATATAAAGATTGATTAATAATCTTTGAAATACCATTAGTTCACAGTTTGATAAAGAAGTCCATTGCTCCACCACCAAAGAGAAAACTGCAAGCAACAGAAGATGTCAATTGGACCTTTGTGGTTGAAAATGAAAGCAGCTCCTCTCAAAAATTAAAATGTAAGTGACGTATTGTGACAAAACAGACTATATATATGTTTTTTGTAATTTTTAAGTCACATTGGACGATGGATGGAATGGGTGAAATGATGCTCAAATGAGCCCAGGGTCCACAGAGCTTAGAGTTACCCGACATTCATCTTTCAGGATAAGGGAAAACCCCGGAAAAAACCTTATCCTGGTAACTCATCCTGACTGAGATTCGAACTTGGGACCTCTTGAACGTGAGGCAGACTCGCTACCACCACGCTACTGGGGCGGGCAGACTGTGAATTAGTGAGATCTGCTAATTTTTTACTATTAAGATTAGTGTTACTAAGTCATTTTGAAATGACTATTTACTTGCTTCCCTTTATATTATACTCCAAGTGGATTTTATTTTACTGTTGGTTTTTTTTTGTTTTTTTTTTTTGTAATTTACGTCCTCCAACATTATGTAATATTGGACGATGAATGAAATGGGTGAAATGATGCTCAAATGAGTCCGGGGTCCATGGAGCTTAGAGTTATCTGACATTCGTCTAATAGGATAAGGGAAAACCCCGGTAAAACCGTATCCAGGTAACTCACCCCGACCGAGATTCGAACTCGGGACCTCTTGAACGTGAGGCAGACACTCTACCACCATGCTACCGAGGCGGGCTACTGTTGGAGTGATGAATTGGTTTACTATAATGCAGTATTCTAACTACTTTTGTTATCCTCTTTTAGAAGTTTATAATATTTTTTTGTAATAGTAAATAGTTATTACTACTGATTGTTACTGCTCATGTAGTTCTCTTTTATGTTTGTTTTAGATCTAATATAGAAATTGTCTCTTTTGAAGTTAGATACTTTTTTTTAGACTAAATTAGGTAGCAAAATTCAAAATTAATTTTGAAACATCAAAGAAAGAAAGCTATTATAGTTATTGTTGGTTCATTTGTGTCATAGGTTTGATTCAAGACCATAATTTTTGCTATACTTTTTCAGGGTATTTTCATTTTTGTCCCTATATTTCTGATAAATATCTAGGTTTGTATTTTAAAATTATCTTTTTAATCCATAGAACCTGTGCATCATGATCTGACATCAACTATTTTTATGAGTGCAAAATTTTGTTTGATCTGACCTTACAAATATATTAACCATAGCTATGGATGATCTATTTGGATTTTTGTTGCAAAGTTTACTGTATGTGTCATGTTGTAAATAAAGAGCTAAGTTGTTCGCTTTGAAGAGTAGATTTCAATAATTCACATGTCATAGTGTGTGATTCTCATTTTGGTTTAAATAAAATGTTTAGTTCATGTTTGGGTTGCTTTATGAATATTTCAAAATATCCTATTAGAGATCAATAAAGGGCTATTATAAATTAAGTTCATATGATTTCCATATAATTGAACTGCACAGAGTTTTCTTTGTCTTGAGAATTCTATTATTACTTGTAAAAACAGGACTTCCTAAGGAGAAAATATGAACCAGAAATCTGCAGATTACTTCTTTTACTACTGACGTACAAAAGGCCAGTAGCAGAAGTCCACTTTTTTGTAAATTATACTTCTTCAATAAAAATGTAAAAGTATAACTTGGGGACCCTTAATTATTAGTTACATTGTAATTCTTAAAAGTGTCTGTCTGTAACATTGCATAAATTTGAAACATAATTCAGGAAAACAAAATAAATTACTTCATTCATAAGTGGGTTCAACCCACAAGCAACCTCCAAAATAAATCTGTGTACTGTAATTTGTTTGTGTGCTTATTTAGCTCTGAAAAGGTTTCAAAACATTTCTTGTTTTTAATTTTAAGTATGCCAATGATATATTTAATATAACATATCTAAGGATGTTGCACTGACATCCCTTTATGACATCAATGACATTCCCTTTATTTTACACTTTCCTGTTTGATTTCTTTCCATTTTCAGTTTCAGGATATACGCTGATAATTTTCTGAAGCATGTTCATAGACATAATTTAAACCTGTAGTCACTTTTCCTTATTCTTTTAAAACTAATAGATGCTATAAATTATTTAATTATTATTCTGTTAATTACTACTGCCTTACTTTAATCACTATTGTATTATTTAATTACTGTTGTATTATTCATAATTGTATTATTCATAACTGTATTACTCATAAGAAATGTATTATTCTTATGGGTACAAATTTGACGAAGCCATGAATATTGTATATTCCTAAGGTGAATAAAACGTACTTACTTGCTTCATTAATTTAATTCATTCATTCAATATAAGGTGCAGTATACCTACTCCACATAATTAGTCGTCTGAGTTAACTTTTTCGTTACTCTCTTCACTATTAACTACCGTACTCGAATATTTTGATTATACGTCTAAGTTAAACATGTTGGTATGTATGTTTCAGAGAATCATCCCTGATAATTTATTATTTGCAATGGGATAATTCGTTTCTCGCGCGTTGTTCTAATGACGTCGCTTCGCTTATTCCCTTAGGAAGATTCCGTGATCACGTGATCACCAACGCCATCTTGGATCGAGGCCACGAGGTTTAGCGAAGAAAAATAAGATTTACCTTATATTCTGGGAAATTAAGGATGCCCTCAAGTAATCCCTTACCACCGAAAGAAAATGCACTATTTAAGAGGATACTGGTAAGCCTTTAATATATTCCCTAAGCATGAAAATCCATATGCTGCCATCAGTCCATGTTTGTCGTAGGGCTGAACTTAAGATTACTTCAAAATGTTTGGGCTTTGGAGGAAATGCTGTTAATTTTTGTAGAATTTGGTCACGAGAAGATAGTAAATAAATTATGAAAAACCGTTTTAATTTTTTAAAGAGTGCAGCATAGTTTATCGACCAAATTATAAGCTACAGTGCTCCGCATCATGTCTGACATAACCTAAACTTTTACTTCAAAACTCCAAATAATCGATTGAGCTACCACGGTAATTTTTCTTATAAGAGTATTATCTCGTGATTCTTGAGCATGTAGATTGTACTAAACCTCTTAAATGCATAAACTTTGAAGCTGACAATCTTCTAATAACAGCCAAGGCATGACATATCCTCTAAAATGAGTGTTTTTCTTGTTTTGTAGAAATGCTATGAACAGAAGCAGTACAAAAATGGGTTGAAGTTCGCAAAACAGATTCTAACAAATCCTAAATATGCAGAACACGGTGGTGAGTAATGTAACAAAATTAATTCTACAGAACTTCAAGTAATAGTATGTCCATGTTTAACTCTAGCAAGTGTTAATGTATACTTTGATTTGGAAATAAATAAACCGCTGATTGCTTATTGCTTACAGTATTTTATTCTTCAGTGTGTTTACCTTAACTGACTATTTTGTGTGTGATGATAGAGAATAATATTCCAGTGAAGGATGTTATTCCTTCTTAATTAAGAATTAGTAATTGTGGATTAAAAATCCATTTTTAGAGGAACATCAATTATTTATTAGAATTGTTCTGCGTTCTGGAAGAATATACCAAATTGCTTTTATTTGTACTTTATATGGAACTTTAGCAAAAGTTTGATACTTAACCTAAAACAATGACTTTATTTCCAAAATCTTTTTGCCAGAAGAAGTAGAGGGCAGTTAGTGGCTCTGCTCTTTGTAATGAGGGTTCTGTGACAACAAAAACTAGCTTTATTAGCTTATGAAGCCAGATGACTGTGTATATACGAAAATGGGATAACAGGTTCGTGTGTGATATAAACATGTTCCTTTAAATCAGCATTCTTGTGCATGATACAGTTTTTTTTCTTTTTGGGAGAAGTATTTCATCTTTCCATAATTTTTAAAAGTAAAGATATTGGCTACATTAAATACACTGGTGTAACCATATTAATAAACTTTGTTGCAATTAATCAACATTTTTTACTATGAGATGGTTCAAGAACCGCTCATTTCCAAACTTCCCAGTGGATTGCACTTCCTACCTCTGGCTGTTGTGAAGTGCAAGTTCACACAATGGCAGTAGCATATGAGCAAATGCCACCAAATTCATCTACACCATCCAATGGATTGAGAGTTCTAAGCCATAAAGCGCAGCCAAAGGAATTTGAGGATTCTACACAACAGAGTGCAGGCATAGAATGCTTTTTGCCACCAAACTCATCTACACTATCCAATGGATTGAGAGTTCTAAGCCATAAAGTGCAGCCAAAGGAATTTGAGGATTCTAAATGACAAAGCGCAGGCATAGAATTTTTTTTATAAGAAGAGTGAAGCAGCCAAAACTTCGAAGTAACAACAGAAGGTAGCTAAACTCCAATGTTATATGGAAATATGGGTGTTGCATATCACAAATTGTGGTATGTACAAATGAGTATGACAGTTATAATACTTATTACCACTTTATTTATATATGTAAGAAGAAGAAGCAAGCAAGGAAAGGAACAGTAATCCAGTGTATTTAGATTGGCAGTTCACTTTGCACATGATCAGTAATGGGAAATTGGCCATTTTTTTTTCAATCATTCTGTAAAAGTATCAACCATCCTAAAATGGTAGGATGGATGGGTTGGAGACTACGAGGTGTTATCTCCATAGAGCACTTCTAAGATGACCAGGTGCTTTTGCTGTATTTTATCACACTTTTTCTACATCCATCAGATAGTAAAAAAGAACCCAATTAATATTCAAGGTTGATTTTGTCAGATACATGCTTAGATTCTCATATGTATTAGATTATTTTATGCTTAAGCATGATAATTAGCAAAATATTATGATCTTTAGTGTCTTATGTGCATTTTTACTCGTTAAATCGCCTTTCCTGCATATTTACTTCTAGGGTTAAGTTTCCCATTTTTACCATTTGCGTAATGGTTTAGGATATTTTGCTTAGATATTTCACACCATGTTCTATTTCCCGTTTCAGGTATTTGCCATCTTTGAGGTTTCTTTTCTCTAGTTTGCAATGGAAGTCTTAACTGCGAGTTAAATGTAAACAGTCTTATGCTCTGATAGCATATAACACCTTAAATGTTGTAATGGAAGCTACATTATAGAGGGATGTGTAGACTGTTGAAGTAGAAGATAGAACAAAGTATTTTTGAAAATCATGGTATTATAGAAATGCATAGCTACCTTTATTTATTGTTATTCTACTCTCTCTCTCTCTCTCTCTCTCTCTCTCTCTCTCTCTCTCTCTCTCTCTCTTTTATTTTAAAGTAATAAAGCAGCTCAAAAAAGTAAGTCTAGTTTCTGGGCTTTATAATTGTACTAAAGTTTTGACAAATTTAAATGATGTTTGTAATGTGTATGACAGTAAATTTTGTTATACACACTATTGTATTTGTATAAATGACAAATACAAAGAAATACAGCCACGGGGAGTATTAGCATTAAACTAATACTGCACTTCCTTTGATATATAAGCAACCAAACTGGGTTGTGACCTTCTGTGTGATATCTGTAACCAATATCGTAATTGTTTAATATGGAGACAAAATCTCTATATAAAGAACATTCTACTTTTTGCTATATTTTCTCTCTAATTTTATTATAAATTTTTTGCTAGATAACATTATTTAGCAAAATATTTTTAGTATTATAATAATTGAATAAGACAGACATTGTTAATATGTGTCTTATTTTGTTTCATGTAGAAACCCTGGCAATGAAGGGTTTGACTCTAAATTGCCTGGGTAGAAAAGAGGAAGCCTATGAATATGTTAGACGTGGTCTAAGAAATGATCTGCGATCACACGTCTGCTGGCATGTGTATGGATTACTTCAGCGCTCAGACAAAAAATATGATGAAGCAATTAAATGTTACCGAAATGCACTCAAGTGGGAGAAGGATAATATTCAAATTCTGCGGGATTTATCACTCTTACAGATACAGATGCGAGATCTGGAAGGTTACAGGGTAAGTAAGTTTTTATTAACATCAGTGGATATTTTTATCAGTAGGTACCATTTGACTTTGAACAACATTTTAAGGCTACTTAGTGAGCAGCTTCTTAGAAGAGTAAAGACTAATCACAAAAATCAAGAACAGAAATCAGTAGAAGGGTACAAACTAATCACAAAAATCAAGAACAGAAATCAGAACAAGAATGACAAAGTTAGAATACATATATTATAATGCGTAGTGTTCACAAGTAACAGGAAAGAAAACTTCAAAGTTTTAACTTTCTCATTCTCGTTCCTGGTGTGACATATAAGATTCATAGTAGCACAAAAGTGAATCGAGAAGATATTGACGCACTGCTTTACTGACACTGTTTTTTCACAGGACATGTTTCAAGAGCTTTTGCTCTTATCAGCTGGTAGGTACTCAACTAGTGCAAATTGTAGTGGTTTCCTCTTTCTCCGTATCATCAATAGATGGCATAATGTACTTGTCAAAGATGTCCGGTGGTGGAGTTTCAAAATTCATGACTCTATGACGATTTTTGTTAATGAAAATTTTTTCCCATACGGAAAGGTGTATGGGGTGATTTAACGTATTTTATTAAAGATGTTTCCAAATTGAGTGAAACCTGTGAAAAAACAGTGTGAGTGAAGCAGTATGTTAATATATTCTCGATTCACTTTTGTGCTAAGTTGTGCTTCACTGTCTCTACGCTTCTTTCAAGTTTATACTTTGAAGATTCATATTGTTCATATTGGACTCTTTGCTGTAGAAATTATTCAAGCTGTTGTGACAAACGGTCGCTACTAGGAAAATGAATCCAGGAAATTCCATCATATTTGCATCCATCATCCCGTACAGTTGGTTTATTCATAATTCAAAACTTACTATTTCTTCAGAAAAATAATAGCAAATGCGACAAAATAATAAAATATGATAGATATTAATGAAGAATAATAGATAACTTGACTATGCAATACTAATAATGGAATGACACTTTGTACAGCTAGAGGTATTGGAAATCGTAATGCATCTGTTAAGAAAATGTGCTTTACTAACCTGCATTATGTTTTCTGGAATGAAGTCAGGGGATAAATATCATTGTTGAAGGATTTAATGTCATTTTGGCCATGGTAGCTCAATGGTTAAGAGCAACCAGATGGAGACCGGGAGATCCATGGTTCAAATTCCGACTATGGCTGAATTTTTCAATCTGACTCTACCTATCCAAACCTTGGCCTACACACAGGTAGTGTGGGAGAACGATTAAATTCCATCAATTAACGTAATATGGTAACTGGGACTTACACTCAGAACAGAAAGTATTCATATACCACTAAAATTTTAAGGAAAATTAATATTATGGTGAGTATTTAAATGATAAATTAAAGTTTACTGACTCAAAAGAAGGCATTCTCAAAATAATTTAAATGTTATACAAAAATAGCAACACTGTACAAACAAAATGCCACTTATATAAAAATAAATTAATTTGCAAATTTTTCGGGCACAAAAAGTATTCGTTCACTCACAAAAACAATACACAGTACAACAAAATGCTGCTATTCAGTACTTCGTTGTGTACCCCTTAACCTTAATTAGAGCCTCTAGTCTCCTTGGTAAGGAATGGACAATGTTTTTAACCTCCATCTTTGATATTCGGTTCCATGCTTCCAAAGAGCAGTTTTCAATGCTTCTTTGTTGGAAATTGTCCCTTTACTTACGCATTTTCCAAGGATAATTCACACTTGCTCAGTAGGATTAATATTTGGAGATTAGGGAGGGGTATGAAGCTGTTTTGAAATACTGTATAATATCCAAAGTCGTGTACTAAGCGTAGTATGTTTTGGATCATTATTCTCCATAAACAGTCTTCTTGCAGGCGCATTTACTCCACATTTGCATGCAACTTTTACTTAAAAATGCCCATGCACTTCCTGTGATCCATTATTCCCTCGATAATATGCAGACTGCTGACACCTGATAGGCTTATACAACCCCAGACAAGGACGGATCCTCCACAGTGCTTTACTGTGGAAACAAGAATTTTTGGCTCCAGCTCTATATATTTTTTTCTACATACTTTGCGACTGCGATCCACACCGAATATCTTGAGCAAGCTCTCATCAGTTCATACAACTTTTTCCAGAAGTCCACACCCTTATCACGGTACTTACAAGTGAATTCTAGGTATTGTTTCTTGTTCTGTGGGCTGACATAGAACTTCTTACGCACTACTCTGCTGTTCTTATGCACTACTCTGCTGTTGTACCCTTTCTTATTGTAAAGAGCTCTTAGAGTGCTCGCTGAAACATTAATTCCTGTCTTCTGCAACTCAGCAACAATCTGAAGAGCAGTCTTCATGGATCTTTTTAATGCAGCGAAGAATGCTGTCATCTTTAACCTTGAGGACTTTGGGTCGACCACTCCTGGGTGTATTTAGAACGGATTTTCTGGTTCCTACACTGTCAATGATAGATTGAGTTGTTGACCATGATCTCCCTGCTATCTGAGATATCTCCGAAAATGTTCTGAATTCATTGTGTAGTTTAGTTACTATTTTTCTCTCTTCTGGCGCAGTTTCTTCCCTCTTCGGCCCATTTTACGTTAACTCTGCAACCTACTGTGTTCGATGTCAGACTGGTGTGTGCAGACCACTTGCTGTGAAACAGCTAAATGCTGACTGTCCAAAAAGGAGATCTAGCTTATAATGTAACCACAGTATTCAATCTAGATACCTTTGGTGTACAAATACTTTCTGTGCCAAGTTTACGGTATCATCCAATATTACCGTATAAAACTACTGATTCTAGAAAACTTCCAGCAAAATTATGATAGGAATAGGTAAATAAGTACACAAACCATGTAATTTTACAAGTTTACTAAGTTTCATAAATAATTATGTTGCAACAACACATTGTTTCTTCATTTACGTGGTGTATGAATACTTTCTAGGCTGACTGTATGTACTTACAGCATATCAAGTTGCCACAAACACTGCGTATCTCATTGTATAAGACAACCCCTAGTGAATCCGTGAAAAATATGAATCCTTTGGAGGATTTAATGTCATGCTGGCATGTTGGCCTTAGTAGCTCAATGGTTAAGAGCAACCGGTTGTAGATCAGGAGATCCATGGTTCATATCCCAGCTATGGCATCGAATTTTTCAGTCTGCCTCTATAGATATCATACCAAACCTTAGCCTACACACAGCTAGTGTGGAAGAACAATTAAATTCCATCTATCATAGTTCACTTACAAACATGTGACATCCCAGTATGCAAAATTGATTTTGCACTTTAAATTAATAAAGTCATTGGTATGCAGTCCCATTCTCATTACCAGTATGTTGTGGACCATAGTGTAGTATGCTGTTTTGTTTGCTCAGGTTATTGTGAAGCACTTGTCATAATTTTTTTCATCAGTATCAACAATTAACCCTTCCCGAGCGGACATGTTTTACGGCTCTGAGCGGAAGGTAATTTTATAAAAATATGTAACCCTTCAAAATACAAATAAAAGTATAATTTCATGCTTGAATGTATTAAAAACGTGCTGTACCTTGTTTTTTTGTTGAATTCCACCACTGTTGTTCGACAGGAGTGAAGATTTGTTAAACTGCGTAAAAATGTTCCTGCAAAATCGGCATAAGTGCCATTTTTGGATAATGCATCACATCTTGTAGTTCTAACACACACATACACACGTGTTCACACATAAACTAGGAACAGTTCAGGAACTAAATACTGTCATATAAGTATATGTAACATATGTTTTGTAAAACCGATGGTAATAATAGATAATAATTCATAACTTTGATAGAAATTTGAGGTTACACCTAGCTGGAGCAGGGTATCTACGGTTTCAGACTGATGGTTTTATCTCAGGATTATTCACACAGGGGAGCAAGGGAATAACAAACATCATATAATGTTCAGGGGTGTGAAAATCTTTCCCTAATATTGTTCTTTTGTGTGATATATTTTGAAACACACATCTGGATGCAGGGGAGGCTTGGAGACGCAGGTTTCACAAAAATATATTGTTTTCTTTATTTGTTTTTGGGCCTTACATACCACACAAGGATTTGCCCAACTTCCTTGCTCTCTTCTCCCCATGAAATGTGGAAATCCATTTAGCCTTTCCAAAGTTGGGCCCTGTGAAATACGACCCTTACTTGACGTAGCATTGTTTTGCCGCGCACCCATTCGCTCCGCCACCAGAGATCTGACGAGATGCTTGCGAAATTTTCTATGTGACAGGATCGGTTTACATTTGCTTGTCATATGCATTGTATATAACAGGTACGAATTTACAATGCAAACTTCCAGCAACCAGAAAAACATTTTTCTATACCACTTGCGTGTTCTCCTGCAGAACTGATACTGCGCAATATAATTATCAGTTCTATCGACACCACCCATGTGTCGAGTGTAGTCCAAAATAATGTTTGGTTTCAATGTTGCTGCCTGGTTTGGAAATTTTGAAGGCACCTCTGTCATTTCGTTTTTATCGCTCTTGTGACTGGTACTGAGAACTGTTACAGTTCTTTTGTCTTTCCAGCACAGAGCAAGCTTTTGCTGATTGCGGAAGCTTTTTATCTCACCCCTCTTCATTTTCTTTACGTTTCCTGGCTTTAGTTGGTGTGGCATATTTTTTCTGTTGCCCATAACTGTCCCAGTAGTCACCATATTCATTTTCCACAATTCATCAGCCAATTCAGGTGATGTATAGTACCTGTCTGTATACACATGGAAACCTTTAGGTGGGTCTACATGATCCTTTAGGAGGGAAGAGCACAGGTCTTTTACAACAAGGGTAGTTTTCAGGAGATTAGAATTTGATTCAGTTTTGCCCATGTAGGGCTGGAAATTGTATAGATACCCATTGGAAGCATCAGATAAGCTGAAAACTTTGATCCCAAATTTTGTTGGTTTATTTGGATTATACACTTTGAATTTTACTCTGCCCTTGAAACTGATGGTGCTCTCGTCGACTGATACAAATGGACCTGGGGAATAGTATAAACTGCATTTTTGCCGTAGTTTTTCCATTAAATTTTGAATAAATTCTTCCTTAGTTAATTTTCTGTTTCCCTCAGCATGCGCAAAATGAAGATTCCAAAACAAAAGGAGAAATTCGTCGCGAGAAAATACATCGCTGAAAAATGGAAATTTATCTACCCAGCTTGTAGAAAAATAGTCTGTGACGTCAGAGGTAGGGTGAAGCCCCATGTTAATAATCACCCCAATTAGTGCTTTTATGTCAATAATTGTTGGAGGATTCCAGGATGCAATCCTGGCTTTCTTTGTTGGAGGTGTCGCCAGTTGTTTTTTTGTGTTTCCTTGAATGCAGGTTTCATCCGTAATTATTTTCAGAATTTCGTCATCAAAAAATAGTCCGAAAAAGTCTATGGGAGGAGTATTCTCATCAAAGTGAGAAGGAAGAATCGGTCCCTGTTGAATATTGTGCACTGGTATAACAGATGTAGGGCCAGGGTCAAAATTACTCACCTCTATCCAGCTAGGAGTACTGTTGTCTGCAGTATCACTTGAGTCACTCTCGCACTCACTCACACTTACACATGAATTCTCACATATTTCGCTCTCATTGTCACTGAACACAAAATCTGACAACTCACTATCACTCTGGTTCAACAAAGCTTCAATTTCCTTGTCCGTCAATCCTTTCTTTGCTGCCATTATGCCAAAAAACGAAACAAAATGAGGCTTACTAGTACCAAACACCGCACTGCTTATTGCTTCACTGCTGAGAACAACGAAAGGAATTCCTGACAAAGCAATTTCGGGGATTTACCGACCACCAATGTTTCAAAGCACATTTCCTGCCATCTGCTGGCACTATATCTTAATTATATGAACGTAAATAGCCGACTACAATAGCTCTATAGCTGCGCACCCATATATGGGTTTCCGCTTGTGGGCGACTGGACGCGTCACCCATATATGGGTTTCCGCTCGGGAAGGGTTAACAATAGGCACTGTATGATTTTAAATCGAGTGAAAAACCAATTACAATAATTTTTATCAAATTTGAGTGGTTGCTGCACTGAGTAGCTCCTTTGTTCCCACTCAGCTGTGATTTTTTTCTGTAAAAATATTTTGGTCTGTAATGAATTAAACATACATTCAAATAAATATAAATAAATATGGAACTATTAACTATGAAGTTGGTTCCCCCTGCCCCTCTGCAAATGTTCTGAAACAAATATTTTAAATTTGGCATAAGTGAAGCTTAATTATGTACTTGGTAATATTTTTAAAAATAAAAATGCATTCAAATATCCTAATAACATTTGAGTCAAATTTTCACACTTAAATTGCTTCATTATCCTTATATTTATTACAGGAGAGTGTGTAGTGTTTTAGGGCCAACAAGGTCATTTGGGCTATTACAGGAGATATTTCACAGATGTGTGCTGTCCCATTTCAATTTGGACAGCATTTAACCTTGCATTTTTATGGGGTTCAATTTTCTGTCATCTAAAGTAGATGCAATATTAGATTGAAAAAACTATTTGTAGTTTTTTTTTTTTTTTTTTTTGACACTTCGTCACTTACATTTTTGTATTATTGAGGAACTACTGTCCGGCCACTGTATCTCCGGCTCTGACATTTAGTGGCTGCAGGAGGTGGAGGGGGCAGGTTACTAGTACCAACATATAATAATGAGTAATTGAAAACATATCGTCAGAATTATCTTTATAATGAGAGTATAGGAATCTATTAGCTTCAAAACATTGAAATACAACTTGTAATTTCATTATCATGCAAGATATTCTTTACAACATCACTGTATTCAAATATTTCGTTCACACCTTTCACGCACACCAACTGCTTCTGTTGCTGGTACTGGGAGTCTGTACATCCGGTGTCGTGGTCAGGAAGCTAAAACTGTCTGCTAGCGCCAATCAGCGTTGTCGCTGGTAGGCGTGGCTCCCGAACCCAACACCGTGTTGCCAGCTTAAATTTGTTTGAGCCACGTGGCCTAATAGCGGCTTGCGCTGGTGAACTTTCTTTGGTATAATTTTCGTGCGTGAACTCCGATGTTTAGTGTTCGTAAGTCCTATTATTATCGCTATTATAATAATATGGCTACTGGTTCGTGAAATATGCAAATACATGAAATATTTAAAATACGCATTGTTCCTCTGCTTGAAATTCCCGCTCAAGAACTGGCAACAGCCTGCTTCCCCCTCTCGAGAAATGTCAGAGCCGCAGATAGAACGGCCGAGGTATAGTTTTGGAAGCCGCCGTCTCCATTTTCAACCAACGTTTGTTGGCATCTGCTCTCTTCTTTCTGGCGGTGGGACTTCTTTGTCAAATTATCTATTGGTGGGATTTCAAAGTTCATAACTTGATCCTAATTTTTCCATATGAATATGTTCTCCCATGTCAGTTTATTTTGGTTTATCACTCCTTTTAGTAATTTTGGATTTGGATCAATGTCATAACTTTTGCTCCAAAAATGAAATGCTGCTACTGCTAACTTCTTGTTTCATTTTGATGTTTCTAAAGTGCTCTTTGACTCCGGGTTTTAGGTTCCTTTTAGTTTGACCAATGTGGTATTTTCACAATTCTTACAACTTATTTGGTATATTCTGTATCTGATAATTGATAGGATTTCTTTTGTTTTTGAATTTTAGCAATTTTAAAACAGTATCTATCAGTAGATGCCAATATGATATTTTGTTCCTTAAAGATCTCTTTGAATTTACTGAATGTTTTTGGGTGGTATGTTAATGCATTGAATATGCTGTTGCTTTCTTTTTCTTTAGTGAACAGGGTTGCTTCCTTAATGGTTTTCTTTAGTTTAGCCTCTTTAATTTTGTTAAGCACCAGATTTTTGTTCTATCCATTTTCTTTTGCTATGTGATGGATGCCTTTTTGTTCTTTGAAGCATTCTGCTTTATCCATGGGTATGTTGATTAGAAGGCATACAGTATTAGAAGGCACATGAGGCAGAGCTCGAGAGGGTTCGCCTAGAGCAACTGTCCATCATAGTCATGCAGCGTTGCCTAGTTCGAAATGCACAGCACAAGCATGAGCAACAGAGATTTTTTTTTTTACATGCGCCCAAAATTATTACTGGCAATTTGACATTGTAATATGCTGGTATATGCAGCAAGAATTTTTTAGGGAACCTGTACAAAGACCATTTTTCTATGACGTATGGTTTTCGAGTTATTGCTTTGAGAATAAACAACTGACTCCCGCATTTATGCTTATGTATGCAACTTTCAATGTAGCTTGTGTGTTGTATTCCTTTTCATTATGCAGTTACGGAGTAAGGCATTGCGAAGTCTCATTAGGAACTACGTATATTTAGTTCATAAATTTACTGACTACGGATCACTGCAGTTGCATGCAAATATTTTAGTTCGGTTCAAGACCAGTTAGTAATGCAAATTGAGTATTATGTGCTTTGTGTAACTGTGACAATAAACAGAAAATTCAGAGAAACTTTCTTTTGTGCGATGCAAGACTATTTTCTAATCCTTGTTTCACATAAGCTTACCCCATATCTCTTAACGGTCATGTGACCTAATCCCCTCTCATTGGCTGCTGTTGTGGTATAGACTGTTGTGCGGTAAAAATTAGTCAATTATTTACCATGGTGATATATCTTTATATCTTGGAAGAGAATTGTGAAATTTACATTTTCGTAACTATTGAATTAAATATATTATGCAACAGTGTTAATTTATCTAAAATACATGTTAATTCCTAAACAAAGTAAAGAGGAAGTTCCTTTGCTTTAGCCCGCCATTCAGATGACACAATAGCACGTGCACTAGTGGTAGTGGTGACATATTTGTTTATATGACGTTTATCACTGACCTTGTTTTGAACTAGATTAGTCATATATTGCCATTCGAAGGAGTGTTGTGCCGAGTGCGAGAGCTAAATTATTTTACTGACCGTTTATTGCGCATGTACTTATTATATGTATAATAGCAGTCTACTGCCAGTTTTTTGCTGAAGCATCGCAAGGGAAATTCTTTACAAAGCAACGAAAAAAATTGTGGTGCATGTGTTTAATGCACTCACAGAAAAGAATCTGTCTTTGTGAGGGAGAGAGTGAGCTGCGCTCTGAACTTACAGGTGTGAATGTTAGGTCCATAGGAACACGACGTGAAATTAAGACAACAGGAGAACTTATCACTTCCGGCAAAAGCAGGAATAAACAAAAGCGAATGCTCGGAGAATGCAATTTGTGAAAAGTGCTGTATGTCGTCATGTGCATAGTTTTTTCTTTAGAAACGAACTCCCTAATATAAATAAAATTTTGTCTGCTGTAAATGAGGATGCAGATTTACCAACTTTCAGCAGATCTAATCTGTATAGATTGCTTATACAGTTGGGGTTTGTGAATGAAAAAAGGGGCAAGAAAAATGTGCTAAGAGACAGAGGCGATATTGCTGTGTGGCGAAGACATTATTTAAGGACAATCAGACTATACGGGTATACAAATTGCCTTGACAAGACTTGGATGAATGAAGGACACATGAAAAGTAAAGTATGGCATGACGCAACTTTTAAGACTCAAAGACACACATTTTTGCAAGGTATGTTTGCTGGCAAGGCTGAGTTGAGTTTCATTACAAACTAGTATTTTTGCATGCCTTCATTTCCCTATTTGTATGATTTTATCTATCTTACTGGCAATTATTATGACGTTTACTGCAGGTTTAAATGTGATGGGATGACACCGCCTATGACCTATGGCACGAAAGCATTAGCCAATTAGAGCGAGGGGGAAGGTAGTTGCATGCAGAGTGATACATGTCAATGGGGCAAGGTTATATGAAACAGAGTAAGTCCAAAGGTGCATGTATACGCATGCGCAAGCAGACAACCTGCAGGTTCTCGCATTGCAGCCAACATGAGAAAGATATGTAACATTTGTAGCCAACCTCTGCAAAAATGCCCCAGACATCTGTCCTATACCGGTGCAAAAGAACATGTGGATGTAATTAGCGCAGATCAGTTTTAGAAAATACTGATTATGTTTCCTCTCAGCTTTTATTGCTTTACAAAAGTAGGCTTGCTGTCCAGCAAAAGTACTTCTTGTACTGTTAGAAGTGAAGGCAGTTTGTTCTGTGCTTTCTTCAAATATTTAAGATTTGTTCAGTACGTTGTTGAAAATCGGAAAATGGCTTGACAAATCAGTAAAATGTATGAGCTCACGGACTGTATCGGACTGGTTCAGCTACTGCCGCAAAGCGTGCATGATGTCAAATGACACTATGCAAGGGGGATAATTGGCAGTCCCGGCCATGTTCAAATCAACGAGTGCAAAATAGGATGACGCAAGTTTCATTGTGAGCGCATCGTAGAGGCCAACTGGATCTGGGAATGATCAATGTGGAAATGAATGAGGTGCAGATGACAATTATGCTCCAACAACAGAAGGGTAGCAAATAAGCTCTACAGTCTAATTGCAGAGCACGTAAAGTTCACCAGCACCATTCACATCAATGCCTGGCTCGTGTACTATGGGTTGATGGGTGGAGGGTTTGCTGCACACTTCGCAGTGAATCACACAGTGCACTTTGTCTTTAGTCACACTGGCGAGGACTACGGCTAACAAGGGGCAGCATTCATAAGGACAGTGTAGATGCTCACATTTCCGAGTATTTGTGGCACAATAACTGCAAAAACTGGTAAGCAGACCCATTTCAAGAATTAATTGAAGACATTAGGCAGGTCTACCCTGTAGTGTAATGACTGCACTTAGTGTTTAGACTAGGGATAGCTATGATTAGTGTAATTAGTGAGCTAGTTGGTGAAAATTAGGGACTATTAGCTAGTTAGTGTAAATAGAGGAGTACTGTGTGTGTTTAGTACAATTAGTTAGCTGGGTGGTGCAATTTAGGTACTACTTTAGGTTAGTTTGCTTGATAGTGTAATTTAGGGACAAGTAAGATGGTTGGCAGCATTGTGTTCAGTGGAGTAACAAGGATAGTTTGGCTGCACTGAATTCTTCAATATGGCTACATATGCAGTAAGGAAATAAACAGTTAATGTTAAAAGAATGCCCTCCAGCACGAAATTGCACTAAAAAGTAAAGAAATTATATTAAAAGTCATGGTTGTATATAAAAACATCAAAAAGTGTGAAGGATTTAATCTCTGTTTCATATAACCTTGCCCCGCTGAAATGTATCACTCCGCGTTCAACAACCCTCCCCCTTGCCCTAATTGGCTAATGCTTTCGCGTCATAGGCCATAGGCGGTGCCTTCCCGTCACATTTAAACCTGCAGTAAATGTCTCAATAATTGCCGGGAAAATAAATAAAAATCCTACAAAAATCATACAAATAAGGATATGAAGGCATGCAAAAATACAAGTTTATAATGAACTGAGCAAATTGAAACAGAATGAAACTGAAAGAGTTTATAATGAAAGGCCTTTGGCCTTTTCCACTAGGATTTTTTAAACCAGCACACATACCTTTCAAAAATGCTTGTCTTTCAGTCTTAAAAGTATGTCACACCATACTTTACTTTTCGTGTGTTCTTCGTGTATATTTAGCGATTTGTATCTCGGTGCAGTGTGGTTGTCCTTAAATAGCGTCTTCGCCACACAGCAATATCGCCTCTGTCTTTTAGCATATTTTTCTTGCCTCTTTTTTCATTCACAAATCCCAGCTGTATAAGCAATCTGCTGAAATTTGGTAAATCTGCATCCTAATTTACAGCAGACGAAATGTTACTTATGTTAGGGAGTTCGTTTCTAAGGAAAAACTACACACATGACGACGCACAACACTTTTCACGTATTTTCTCCGAGCACGCACTTTTGTTTATTCCTGCTTTTGCCTGGAGTGGTAAGTTTTCCTGTTTCCTCAATTTCATGTCGCGATGTTCCTACGGATCTAACACTCACACCTGTAACTTCAGAGCACAGCTGTTCGACTTCTCTCACTGACACATGCAACACAATTCTTTTTTCGCCTGTTTGTAAATAATTATCCTTTCGATACTTCAGCGAAAAACTGACGGTAGACTCTGCCATTACACACATAATAAGTACATGCGCAATAAACGATCAATAAAATAATTTAGCTCCCGCACTCTCGAATGGCGATGCATGACTAATCCATTTCAAAACAAGGTCAGTGATAAAAGTCATATAAACAAATGTCACCACTACCGCTAAATCACGTGCTATCGTGCCATGTGCTTGAGAGCAAAGGAACCTCCTCTTTACTTCGTTTAAGAATTAACATGCATTTCAGATAAATCAACTCTGTTGCGTAATATATTTAATTAAAACAGTTACGAAAATATAAATTTGACAATTCTCTTCCAACATATAATGATATATCACCATGTTAAATAACGAACTAATTTTTACCGCACGACAGTCATTACCACAACAGCAACCATTGAGAGGTGATTAGGTCACGTGACCGTTAAGAGATACTGGGCAAGCTTACATGAAACAAGGTATAGAAAGAAGAGCCGAAAATTCACATGTTTACATTGTGTTTAGTAAAGTGTTAACAATGTCACTTTCAAAGCCTGGTACCAGTGGCACAGGTACTGAGGGTAAAGTACTCCGCTCTCAGGCCAGAAACATTATTTTTAAAGTGTACAATTTTTTTTAAGGAATTGTCATCTGAGAAAGTGTGTGACCGGATCAATTGTTTACAAAGCCGGGATCTCGCAACCAGAGCATGCAATGTGAGTATGCATACTGTGTCGCATATTATGAAACAGCAGAACTTGTAGCCCAGAAATTGGTGAAACTTTATTTAAATCTCTAGGAAAGTGTGCCAGAAAACAAAAAACAGTTTCTAATTTAGATGATTTTGAAAAAGATGTACTTTGCCAAACAATATGTGAAATGTATGACAGTAGTGAATACTCCACTATTAAAATGCTGGTTCATGTTATCAGGGAAAAAATAGACTATATGGGTTTCTCTTCTTCAATGGGATTAATATTTAAGAATTTGGGCTTCAAATAGAGAAAAACTAATGATGGCCATAAATTCTTACTCGAAAGAAGTGATATAGTTGTAGCAAGAGTACAGCTTTTAAGAACAATGCACATGCTTAACCGCTTCGCCGATGGCCATTTAAACGCTTCAGTGGCCGGAAACGGATACCCAATAAACAGAACAGGACATTTAAATTGTTAAATGCTGTAAAAATGCATCATAAATACAATTCCGTATCTTCCGTATTTATTAAGTTATTTAAACGAAACAAAAACTGGTTTAAAGCTCATTAAAGGCAGTATAAATATACAGTAACAATAAAGTAGAGACTACATTAATAAATTGTTGAAATTTCACTACTTTGTTTCGCTGTAGCAAAAGCCATTCTTTGTGCCGAACGCGCCTAATATGTGAATCATTTTGTTTTGCGTATACGAGCCATAGTATGTATGTATAGCTACGCAAGCGTCTTCTCAGGTTCAAGTTTAGTTTATTTATGCTATGCCAAGCGATAATATGACGAGAATATGTTGCGTCACACACTCACACACTGGAATGAAAACTCTGTCAGCATCTGTTATTACAGTGTTTCTCAACCAAGGTTTCTAGTAGCCTTATGCAGCAGTTTTCGCTCTGTATTTCAGCTATTTATACTCTCTCTGTGTTCAGAGAGATTTCTTGTAGCTGTCAAGAACTAAATGAACGGCACATTTGAAATTGTTAAATTTCAATGTTAACCATGGCTTATCCCGGTAATGTAGCAAATAAATTAGCTTGGGTATGATGTGTACAGGCTTCTGATATTACTGTAGAAAATCTGGAAGATTTGTTGTACGATTATGAAGGAGAACTTTAGGACATACGTAGCAGTGACGTGTACTGGTCTACAGCTGGCATGTTAGCTACTCCATTGTTTGGGGAAATGGCGGGTCAAATATGGGTGATACGGATCAGCTATTACCAGCTATCCCTCTTTACGGAAAACAGTTAAATGGTAAAAAAAAAAGTATTTTTATACCACTGGATGTAACTATGCACAGTTGTTTAGTAATTATCAGAGCTGTAAAAGACATTCATCTACCTGTACTTGCGCGTATAAAGAGCTCGTAACCTAATTGAGCATTATAATACTCAGAGGCCTCTTTATACTAGGGGGTAGCAAAATTCACCACATCATCCCTCATACTTGAGAGAAAACACTTTCCTAAAAGTATACCACCCACACCCAAAGACTTGTAACCATTTCGAAAATGTGTAGTGTGTTGCGAAAAAGAAGTTCGCAAGGAAACCAATATTATTTGGTGTGAATCTGCAGATGTGCCCTTGGGTGTTTATCCAGGTTTGGAGGTGTACAATTCAAAAAGAAACCTTTAAGGATACGTTTACATTCCTTATAGAACTAATTTAAATTGATTGTAAAACAGCAAGATTAAAATAATTGGCGTTAACTGAGCATTAAATGCATGTATGCGCAGGACGTCTATACACGTCCATATCGGTTTGGGGCACTTTAACTTGGACGTCATATGACGTCCATATCGGTGAAAGGGTTAAGGTATATGGAGATTTGCGCCAATTTTTTATATACTGCTGAGATGTGGCTAAATCAAAACCTTTGCAAACAAAACATAGGGCAATATACTACATACAAAACATTCATCAAGCCAATACTTCTGTATAATGCAGAGGTAACAATACCGCAAACAGTTCTAACATAAATCACCTAGAAGTATGCCAAAATCAGGCCCTGCGACTAATAACCGGTGCAGCAAAATCAACTCCAATCATGGCAATGCAAGCCTTAACTCGGAACTATCCAATACATTTAACTTGAGACAACATGAAAAAATGTTGCAGTTAAAAACAACAAAATGGGAGAAAAGATTACTACAACCATAGCCCGCTCACATCCCTTTAAGACTCGGCACTCGCCAGCTGGAGTGTTATGACTAAAAGTTAGATTTCTCCACTACCCACCGTATGGCGCTGGCTGATGACCCCTCTGCAACCCTGTTCCAGCGTACAGCTGCAATGTGTTGACATTACAGATGCAGAACTTTCCGATGCAATGGTTTACAGTTTAGGAATTTACGTTTTTTAAACACTTCCGCTGTCGCAGAAGCAATGCACCTTAATATCACAGAAATATAATGTTTGCATATCAGTTTACTTAGCAGTTCTGAATGCTTTCAGTTCTCTGCACACACGAGTTAAGAACAATGTTGCTTTGCTGGCATTATGTATTCCTCTAGGCTTTTTCTCACACATACTTTAGGTAGCTTAGGTACAGCAGTTGTGATAAATTTCTCTATAACTGCCAAAAGAGAAATAAATTCTGGATATGGGTAATAGAATGTGGAGTTTTTGTCCCTTTTGAATATTAGATTTACAAGGGATGTTGTGCACTTGGCAGTAGACACTTTAGTAAGACAGGTGGCACAAGAGAATTCGACCGCTATTTTTTTTAACTATAAAACCTCTAATATATGCCAGTGATAAGTGGACTGTTGCATGAAACGAGGCTGTCTAGGAAGAAAAGAAAAAAAACAACTAAGTAAACAGTTAAAAGCAGTTTAACAATATACGTTAGTAGGTCTTATAAGATGGAAATTCACAGTACTTTTAATGTTCAATTCGCCCAATATTACGATTATTGTGACTGGAAGCTGCATTGCAGTGTACAATGGTGTCTTTTATGAATAATTGAATTGATTTATGAAAATTATTGGTTTCATAATAAAGAAATCTTTCTTCTTTTGCTTGCTGCTTGTTTACAAGCTCTTTGTGTCTTATTTGCTCTCCATAATTTACATCTCAAGGTGTTATTCTCCTTTTCCAATCTCTTTAATTTGGAAATTATGTCTTCCTCAGTCTGAATTGCAGTGCAGTTATATGTATGTGCATCTGTGACATAATCCAGCGCATTAACATCAGCAGCACTGTTAACGCTTTCTCTGCCAGAACTGCATCTCCATTTTCTGCTTTCTGTGTGTAAGCGTATTTTTTAAATTTGTCGCCTTGGTGTTACTTGTTTCACTAATTTATAATCTGAATAGTTCGGAAAAATGCTTGGAATACTTCCGGTTTTCAGCAGTTTAATTTTACAGCCTGGCTTATAGTCGTCCTCAGTAAAATGCAAACTGCACACACTGTTGAATTAGATTTATCATTTACCACGAAATTAGAGCGCGATATAGCTTTTAGCCTTTGTTTACGTAGTTCTTCTTCTACTGGAAATTCATGGAAACTGATCCCTTTTGATATTCCTCTCTTACTTTTACAGAAGGGTACACCACAATACACCATCTGAAATACAATAATTGCTGCTATGCTGTTTGTTGTAATTATTGCTACTACTGCTGTTATAATGATGATAATGATGATAAAAATAATAAAAATAATATAATACGTAATTCTTACATTTGGAGCATTGCTATGTATGGTTATGAGACCTGAATTTTGGAAAAATGGAAAGCTTTGAAATATAGTGCTGTCTATTGTAAATGTTTTTACTATAAAGCTGCCATGGAAAATCTACCTTCTAAGAAAATGAACTGCCACCATTTACGGCACACCAGTAAAAGTAATAATAATAAACAATGACATGTTGTGCTCATACTTATGATTACTTATATTATCTCTTATTTATACCCAGTTTTCTTATTGTCTCTTATTTATGCCCAGTTTTCTTGTTCATTTGCTTTAGATTGTTGTTAACAGCACAACGTGTAAAATTCACTTTCAATACTAATTGAGACCATAAAATTTGTTCAACTGTCACCACAAAACTAAATGTCGGCTAGACCACTGACGGCTACAATGGGATACTTTAGGGGTCAGTTTTGAGAGCTCCAAGCGGCAAAAAAGCAAACAGCGCTTGGTTGCTTAAATGCGTAGGAATCCGACTGAGTGCCGAGGCTTTAAGGGATATGAGCGGTCTATGCTACAACCAAGCAAGATGAAAACAAACAAGTTTCCTACACAAAGTTACGGAATTAAAAACAGACCTGAATCTTCCTAATTCTAAAGAAAACATTTTAATCAAAGAAAACCCACTAACTTTTGAACTTTTGAACCAATATTCAATTAGATTTAGAATAAATAGTTACAAAATCTGAAACTTCCAAACCTGTACTAAAACCACTAGCATTAGAAACTGTGAACAATAGATACCCACCTGAAGAATGGTTACCTATCTACACAGATGGATCTAACTTGGACAACAACTCAGGAGCAGGAATTAAGTGTGCACTGTTCTCATTCTATCAACCAGCAGGATACCACAACAAATTTTGATACAGAAGTAACGGCTATTCATATTTCACTCCAACACCTTCTATACAGAATAGATATTCAAAAATGCTGTCATACTTTCTGATTCTAAAGCAGCATTATGTGCAATAATTCATATAAAATGAGGTCAATCCAAATTAATGAATGTTACAAAATGATCCAACAACTTCAAAAACTACTGAAAAGAATTATATTACAGTGGATACCTGCACATTGTGGAATTGCTGGAAATGAATCAGCTGATTTCCTTGCTAAAAAAAGGTGCAAATTTAATTCAGAACAAAAGTAAAAACTTAACCTTTACATCAATATTAATCAAAAGCAAATATAAAAACAAACAAAACCAATCAATATCTAACAAAGCCAAAGATAAAAAATGGAACATTTTAATTAAAAATCCAGAAATTATTCCAGAAATCCCACGTAAAGCTGCAGTAGCAAATTTTAGATTACTTACGGAACATGATTATTTGGCCAAACACACAGAATAGGAATTTATACAAGTCCAAATTGTCCTCTGTGCAACAAAGAAGAGGAAATGACTGAAGAACATCTTTTAACCTGTGAAGTCCTACCTGCCGGACTCACTACACAGAAATATTGAAGAGCAAGAGAGCTAATGGCTTCATTGCCAAAGCCTAGCATTTGAAAACAACAACATATTCATGGGAAGAGGTGGTCTCAAGATAACCTGTAGGGAAAGAGAACAGACTTATAATTTGCCATGCAGGTTCTGCACAAACCGGATTCATTTCCCTGTTGGTTGCATTTCTCTGTGGCTCTATGGGCATTTGTCCCTTACTCCATAGAAAATGGATCACACTTAGTTGTTCGTATGCCTTGGACATGTTAAGCCTACTTGCCATTTTGAATGCAATAGCAGCAGCTGGTAACTGCTGAGAACCGGTCCAAGAAGCCCACTACTTCGAATGTATATGGTTTTTTTTTTTATGCTTGTAATTTGGCTGAAAGAAGATAGGGCAAAGACTTTTTAATTTGCCCTTGTAGTGTGGTGGGTACAATATCTGCAAAAAGTGGATTATAACTAAAAGAACATTAAGAGACCTTGGATAATTGAATTCTTATTGACACTTATTGGAGAACTTGATAGTGTTGAAGTAACACTACTTCATAGCATTATGTCAACATTTGTACTACCAAGAAGCAAAAAACAAGCTTATTATCAAAAGAAATTGCTGTTTTAATGGATTGTTTTGTCACTCATTTGTCATCCAAGATGAAATTTCTGGGTTTAAATTAAATACCCACCTGGTACACCCTTTTAATTTCTATGATCATGGTGCTTCATCATTTGTATGTTATTTGTTGCAATTTCAGATTATTTAAAACACTATACCAGGTGAGTCACCTGCCCCTATTTATTTTTGAATTTATGCAACTTGCTAAGCAGCATATGTGACTTAAGCCTTTCTTGAATGTCTTCTAATGGATGATTTGTAGAACAGTTTATAGAGAATGGTTAGATAACTCAGTGCATAAGTGTTGTATGGGACAAAAAGCAGTCATATGTATGCCAATTCCAAAACATCATATGCAGATAAGAAAGTTGCGGTAATAAGTTTAGAGAGTTTACAAACTTTTATTCATTAGTGTGCAGTCACGCACACCTTTAAACATGCCCCTGAAAGAAGAGCCTGTCACTTGCAGAGTTGACAATAACAGTGGAGCACAAAATGGCAGATCTAGACAGTGGGACCAATTGGATTTGAATCTTCTGCCAACACTTGTTTTAATTGTACAGCCATGTCAGAAATGCTAAGAATTAGGTAGATTGTTTTCGCTTCTGTCACAAATTATGACAGTTTTTAACTCATATAGTAATTGTAATGGAAGATGCAGTTTTTTTGTGTTAAAACTACCAAAACGAGCTCAAAACACTGTATAAAGCTGTAGAAAGCATATAAAAATTTGAGGTAGGTCTTAGGTTAATTCATATATACCTTCCCTAGCAATGTAGCGTTGGCTAAGTGGTATCATACAGGCTACTTCACTAGTATGCACATTTGACGTGGGTTCAAATCCTTCGTGATTAGCTCAAAAATTTTATTACCCTTTGTTTTATAATACAAATAACACTTTTATAACATTATAGGTGTTTACAAAATACAATAATAGTCATGTTTTCTGCTGGCAGATAGTTATAAATGTGTAGTTCGTAGTAGATATCATATTATGGTGGGTATTGTGCTTGACCCATTCAATCAAATTTCAAACATTTCACAAATAAAAAGTGAAACATAAGATATAAGCATGAAACAAAAACTATTCGATTTAATGTGTTGACATGCTCCTAAACAATGAAAGCCGACTACATAAGATGGTTTACAACACATATACCATACAGATTATAAGCGTCAAAAAGGTAAACATGATCCCAAATAAAAGATAAAGATAGCCAGTAGTTACCCTTTAAAAGTCAAGGGTCTCGACTACCTACATTAGGATGAGCTCAGCCCAACTTATATGGCGAGCAAATCCCTATAGATCCCTAATTATTGGATTGTAATTCTTTTGTCTTTTGCTCACAAGTGAAGCAATAGCAACAATAAACAAATTAGTAACTAAAATACAGGCAATAAAGATTGGGAGAAAGGGGGGGGGGAAACGAAACTATCTGATGTTTCGAACCTAGCCATTGTATCACCACATTCCAGCAAGTTAACCCACTCCACCAGCTGCCACATACTCTCTAGTGCCCTTTAGGAAAGCATTCGTTTATCACCTTGTTAGTACTATATGTATGAAAAACCGTTTATTTAAGCTTATTGCAACCTCATTCAGGGCTGTAAGTATTAATGCTCGGTGAGTAGAGTACTGAATAGAAGGACAGAGCTGCAATAATGGCTTTTAAGCTAAAAGACTCATTGTTTTCACATTAGACTATAAACTGTGGATTGCATAGATCACAATAAATAGGGGTAGAAGACTCACCTGGTATATTGCAGTTCACTTGTTTCAGAGATATTTAATAAAGTTTATGAAAGATAAATTTTGGAATTTGGTAAAATAATTTATTTTACTGATGTCTCATCTCAATAAGAATCAGATAAACTTTTTACATTTATGCAGTCATCCAAATATTTTGCGATCAAGAAGAATGGCACATAACATCTCATGCAAAGGGGCCATGTGAGTGTCTGGAGGAACTATAAAGAGCAAGTCTTCAGTGGGTTGGTCTGGGTGGCTCATTTGGTTAGGTAATGTCCTACTGATCCCAAGTTGACCTAACCAGACAACCAGACCAATGGCTTTCTTAAGTGTGCTTAAAAGTGACAGCTGCATGTCAGTAGTCATACTGGCATGTGAAAGAACTTTTGTGGGTATAAATTCCAGCACAAAGGCAACATTAAAATGGTCCTGACAATTACAGCATTGTTACCAAACTAAGTATTTTTATATGTGTTTGGAGGAATTTAGTAACAGTGACGTCAAAATTAATCGCAAAAACTATTTTTACTTGGTTTATTGATACTCATCACTTTTTTATATTATTGAGGGACTAGTTTCAAAGGCAATTGCCTCCATTTTCAATCTCTTTCCAACTGGAATCTGTTGTTTGCTCTTTCAATGGTGGTGGAACTATGAACTTTTTTGTCAAATTATCTACTGGCAGGATTTCGAAGTTCATTACGCGATCCTTATTTTTCCATATGAATATATTCTCCCATCACACAGAAAATTAAGCTAGCCACAGTGAAGCAACAAATATTACACAAATAAAAATATTTGTAAAATAATCTTCACTTAAATTAAGAAGTTGATGCTAATACTTCCTTCTTTATAATATCGATTTCAAAAGCACATTGCTTCCATCGTCAGTTAATTCCAAACTCCGTTGTTCTCCCATGTTGTCAATTTATTTTGGTTTATCACTCCTTTTAATAATTTTGGATTTGGATCAATGTCATGATTTTCATTCCAAAAATGAAATGCTACTGCTGACTTATCTTCTTGTTTCAGTCTGATGTTTCTAAAATGCTCTTTGACTCTGGTTTTTAGATTTCTTTTAGTTTGAACTATGTAGCATTTTTCACAATTCTTACATCTTATTTGGTATATTCCGGATCTGTTAACTGATGGGATTTCATCTTCTGTTTTTGAATTTAGCAATTTTAAAATTGAGTGTCTATTAGTAGGTGCCAAGATGATATTTTGTTCCTTGAAGATCTTTTTAAATTTATTAAATGTTTTTGGGTGATATGTGAATGAACTGAATATGCTGTTGCTTTCTTTATCTTTTGTAAATGTGGTTGCTTCCTTAATGATTTTCTTTAGTTGAGCTTTTCTAATTTTCTTCAACACCAAACTTTTGTTGTATCCATTTTCTTCTTCTCTGTGTAGTATAACTTTTTGTTCTTTGAAATATTCTTCTTTTTCCATGGGTATGTTGACTAGCCTGTGTGTAAGTTTGTTTATTATTGCAGGTTTATGTGTAATTGGGTTGTGGCTATTATTTTTTATGTAATTTTCTGAATGTGTTGATTTCCTGTAAATTCCAAATTTTATTTTTGTATCCAAGAAAGAGAGTTGTCCATTGATTTCCTTTTCTGTTGTGAATTTGATAGTCCTTTCTTGCAGATTGAGTAATTTTAATGCATAATGTAAATGTTTATTCGGTACAGTTGCAAAGATGTCGTCAACATATCTATACCAAATTTTGAAGATCAGTGGGAAAGCCTTTTTAATTTAGTTTCAAATGCACTCATAAATAAGTTAGCCCAAAAAGGTTAAAGTGGGTTGCCCATTGATAACCCTGATTTCTGCTTGTAGTGTTTTCCATTAAAGCTGAAGTTTTGTTCAATGCATATTTTTGTTAGTGAAATGTATTCTTCTGCTTCTATTGCTTCCATTTCTATTGTAGTTAGCCAGTTTTTTTAATACAGTCTGTAATTTTTCTGTTGGTATGCTTGGAAATAATCCCATCATCCTAAAAGCAATAGGTTTCATGTTACAGTATAAAGGCAAGGTTCTCATATGATTTTAACTAGCAGGTCGTAATTTCATCTCTAGAAACAGCAGAGCTTCACACTCAAACAACTACATAAAGAATAATGGCTTCAACACAAAATATCACCAACTTAGTCTTCAGATGTTCAATATGCAGACTACTTAACACTGCCCTTAGTTTTGGTACAACTACATATATTCCTTACAGGATCCGTCAATGGTTTCAGGCCGAAAACCATACAACAAAAGATCAACAAGCATAAAAAGTCAAAACCATCAGTGAGATTACCACATTAAAACCTCAAAAAGAAATTTTCAGTATATGAAAAATTCACCTGTCATTCTTGGGCAGACCAAAAATTTAAGAAAATTTCCAAACCACACGCACACACACACACAAAATCTGCAGAAGTGTTATTTTGTATTTATTGTATTGTCGTCTATAATTTGTCTATTGTGCAAGAGGCCAACCAGTGCTATAAATAAAGAAATTTTGAGGAAACATTTTGTCAAAACACTTAAGAGCACTATTGCATTCTCAATTATAGCACAAAGTTCGACTGCTCAAGCATCTTCCTTTAGCATAGAAAGAATTCTTTCTTCCATTGATTTAGTTTATTCAGAGCTGCAAAACAGACTAGGAACTGAAAGGGGCTCAAAATTTGTATTTAAACAATTTTAATTCTAGCAATACTTTGTTTTGTCTAAGAAAAGCATTTTTCTTTGTTAATTTTCTGCGCTTAAGGCTGTTTAACTGTTTAGTTCTCATTACAACCAAACTACAAAATATAAATAATAAATATTTGTAGTCATTTTCATACATCATTTTTTATTTTTGCTATGAAAACCGAGTAAAATTATCTTTTTCAGTTTAGTTGAGTGCTCTGCATATCCTCCCCTTTTAGCAAGAATCACTCATGCCGAGCCTGAAAATTAATAAAAATGTTGAAAGGTGGATCAGACTCTTCAGAAGGTATTCAAAATATTTGAGTTAGGGAGAATAATTGTGTTTTATTTCAAAACCTCAATGCATATAACAAATTTTGAAGAGATCATGACTTGGGGTTCAAAATGGATGTGTCACTAGGCATGGGCTTTTCTTATATTGCTATTTATGTAGTAACTAAATCTTTTAATTAGTGAGTTCCAAAAAGTGAGTACAAAAAATTGAATTGCATACAGTCGCTGTGATAAAAGGCTACCTCCTGAGCTACCGTTTGAGCAGGTCAGTCTTGTCTTCTTGGCTAATCCTCATGGTAAATAATAGCTTATACAGAACAAAAGCTAATGTGTACCACTTCCCAGCTCCAGAAGATTTGCTCAGGGTATTTCAAGCAATTACCATTTTCAGAATGTTCACTTTGTTTGGGCACTAAGTACTGCCTAGTGGATCAGATCTTTTTCAGTAGATAGTTGACAATGAGAGTTCAACTGAATGCAGTGGACAGTGTTGAGTGCAGTTCAGTTGCACTTTAATTTTGATAGATCAGTTATATTTTGTTCTGGATGCTTGCAATGGTATGTTGAATGTAACGTTTATGCTCACTACAACATAAGTTATACTGTTAACTAGCAACTAGTGTTTTCATTTGTTACAACATCCATGGCTTGACTTTACTTGTTTTACTCTAAAGGAGGAGTCGGGTTCTATACCCTTTACGCTGAAACCTAAAGGTTTATTGTATTATCTCCTCACTTTATATAAACCCAGAAGTAGAGCTAAGAATTTAGTTAATAACCTACTGACTCTCATTAGAGGTACAGGGCTATTTAACTAAAAAGGCCTGTACCTTTAACGAGAGTCAGTAAGTTATTAATTAAATTAATTCTTAAATATCTACTTCTGTGTTTATTAAACCCAGTAATTCAAATCTTTTCTTAAATTAGGCTCAGGACCTCCAGATCGCCATCCCGTACCTACCATAGTATCCCTGTGGATAGTGATCCTCAACCTGTAAAGATTGAAGCTTAACAACAAATACATTGAAAATGGCTGAGGTTTTGGAAGCAGTAATTGGATATGAAGTGTGTACCTAGTTGTACATTTTTCCTATAGGGTTTTGTCTATTATTGTACAATTTTAAAAATTTATATTCTTCCTTTTTACAGAAAATTCAGTTTGAGTCCTTATCACAGAATATAGACAAAGTATTTTAACTAAATTCATTGAAACTATTTAAGAAAAAAACCATAATGATATTTTCTTCCTCATAAAGGATTGTTTGGAATGGGAGGAACTGCTTGGAAATGAACAATGTTGCCTGAATTGGCATTTATGGGATTTTTTTGTGTTTATTGGTGTTATTTTCTCCTTTCCTCTCTCTCTCTCTCTCTCTCTCTCTCTCTCTCTCTCTCTCTCTGTCTCTAACTTTTTTTGGTAGGTAAGCCATGGAGAAAGTACAAATTTCAGTACAGTTTCACATTCTTTATAAATTATGTTATTTTAGCATTACCAGGAGCTTTGGGGCAAACATAGCTTTTGTGGTGAACAATGATTAAACCATAGGTTAACAGATGCAGCTGTGTCTTAAGCCACAATATAAACTAGAGTGCCTTATGAACTGAAAAGGGGGGAGATGTTTCTGTATATCTTTCTTTTGCTTCAGCTGTTTAAATAACATCAGTATACGTGTAACAACTGTAATATAGTGTGCCATGATTTTGAAGGTTAATATAATACATATTTGAGTATGTTCCTCTGAGAATATTAACTGACCCTAGTCACGGAAGAAAAATACATCTTTTTTTTTTCTTTTCTTTTCCTTATTTAACCATTTTTATTGTTTCCATTTATTTTACTATCTTTTTCCTTTAGTTTCATGCATATACATGATAGACATACACACCCATGCCCAAGGCGGGACTCGAACCTGCGACCCTCTACGCGGCGGAATGCTAGAGACATATGCTCTAACAACCGTGGCTACGAGGGCCGGCGATCTTAATAGGTGCAGATTATTAATAAATTTAAATAATTTAAAATTTTTCATTTTAAATTTCATTCATTTTAAATAACTATTTAATCACTTTTGGTCATATATTGCACTTAATATGATTGCAATCTTTTCTAGGATACAAGGTATCAGCTCTTCATGCTTCGTCCAACCCAGCGTGCCTCATGGATTGGCTTTGGTATGGCATATCATCTTCTTCAAGATTATGACACTGCCCTTCGAATATTAGAAGAATTTCGCAAAACACAACTGGTATGCTTTATGTTAATGTAACTAAAATGTAGGAAAGATTTTATTCAAAACTTGCACAATATGATTATACTTAAAATGCAACTGTTACTTTATAAATTTCTAATGCTCTAACTGCCTCTGTAACATTTTACTTAGATTAGCTTACTCTTCCTCTGATGCTAAGGCAGTGCAATGATCAGTAGTATCTGAATTCAATTTTTAAAACTCCTAAAAGGATGCACTTGTAACTCGCGTACTTATGCATAATATTCCTTATTATATGACCTTTAATGTCACCAACCCGAATTCTGCTACTAAAATATTCTTTAGTTTTCATGTTTTTTAAAAATATTTCATTCTGACAGCGCACATTGCTTTTTCATAGCACCAATAACAAAACTTGATATTATAAGAAGCATTTTTGATACATCATCCCTTTCCTTCTTGACCCCTCTTAAGGAGCTATACGTCACTTGCTATAGTTAATTTTGAGAAATGTTGGCATTAGCAGAGAAAGAGTTATAGGCCCTTTTTTTATGTAGTTAACAGTTGATGCCTGTACATATGTGAATACAATTTTGCCTCTTTTTTATAATGATAATTAAAAGACGGAGCATGATTTTGCCTTTTTTCAACAAGGCTGTGCAACAGCTCGTACAGCCTTTGTTCTTGCCTTTGCCTAAAATGCTCTTTGACTTGGGTTTTAAAAATATCAAATTGCAATAGGAAAATAAGTCAGCAGTATCATTTCACTTTTGTAATGAAATCTGTGACCTCGACACAAATACAAAATCATTAAAAGAGGTGATAAACCAAAACAAACTGACAAAGTGGAAGAACATCTTAATATGGAATAAAAATAAAGGACCAGGTAATGAACTTTGAAATCCATCCAATTGTTAATTTGATAAAGAAGTTCATATTTTACCACCAGAGAGAAGACAGCAGACAGCATTTATAACATCATTTTAACACTGATTTGCAGATGTCACAATCCCGCCCCACGTTCAACTCTTTCTTAATTACAACTTATGAATTTTTGGAAGCCCAATATATGCAATTATGTTTGTTAACTGTTCCATTGAAATTAAAACATGCTTCATCGACCAAAAAATTGTTTTGTAAAAGTTGGGATATCTTTCACTATGCTTCACATACAATTCACACCTTGGTACAGGGTCATCTTTGTTGAGGTCCTGTAATAACTTGGCTTGTAAAACTTCACATGTAATGTTTTTAACATTCTCCTTATGCTTCTGTCAGAAATTTGTAGTTCCTTAGAAAGTCTTCTTGCTGATTTTCTGGGCAACTAAATGAATGTCTTTGCAACAATCTGCAGATTTTGTTCATTTACTGATTAGGATGGTCACTGCATGGTTAGTCAGCTACAGAATCTGTCAATTGGAATCTTTGATTTAATTTGTAGATAGCTTGCTGCATGTTGGCTGAGAATGCAGATACCTTTTAATGAAATGTCTTCATAATTTCGATCAAGTTGTTACCAATTGTGTAAAAGAGCATGTGCATGAGGACAATTTTCTGTTAAAACTTCATTTTTGTTTAACTTATCCTATCAACATTGGCCACTTCAAAACAATTTGTGATTTGTTATTAACTAGCCAGAATTGCCACTACTTCTGTACGACTATTGAGTTACTGACAATATCGCGTGCAGTGGTTAACTGATTTATATCACATTCTGTACTTAAAAAGTGCTTTATGCAGTATTGTCCTTCATTGATTTCTATCACATTTACTATCTATTTTCTACTCTTATCTATCTTGTGTCTTGCTTTTCCAATTCTTATTGAAATTGTTTTTTAACTTCATAAACTCCTTCGATCTTCCTCCTCCTTTAGTTGTAGATAATTATCTTCTTTTACCAATGGCTGCTTTGTTTGATTTACTGTAATCCTCTTGAGTTTACAAATCATAAATTGCAGTTTGCTGTCTGAATTTACAGAATAATTGCAACTGCAAGACAGTTTTCTTGATACTGTTCATGGGAAAAAATTATTCTTGTTAGATGGTATGTAAAGCAAAGCATCCTTTATCTCTAACCTTTGTCATATTGTCAGTACAAGGTTTTGCCTCACTTTCAGTGGTTATTTGAACAACTAGCACATCTGTTGGCATTACGACTGTGAAGTATTTCTTTTCATTATACCTCATTTTCCTGACATATCTGTAAGGTTAACGTTTACAACACCATTCATTGCAAGTTAATGCTTATGTTTACAGTTGAACCTTATTTGAGAGAGAGCAATTAATAAATAAGTAAATAAAAAAAATATTTAAATTGATATTTACTTTCTCTGATGCTTTTATTAGGTGGTTTCATAAGTAAAGTCAGTTTTTTTATTGTGGTGTTCTGGAAAATTTATTGGATCTTTTTGTTCGGCAGTGCTATTGACAGGATGCCATGACTAGTGTTGCATACATTGCGAGCATGTATCAGTCTTCATTTATTAATAAATAATCACAAAATGGAGATAAGAGTTTGAACTTAAGAGTCCTTCTAAAACACTACTGGAAACAAAATTATAAAGTCGCTGTCGCAGAGGATACACACCAAGTTTCGCAAGAAGAACATAGTGCATCAAAAGATACCATACATTGCCACATTAATTATTTGGAAAATCACACAGAAGCTGTAGATCTGTACCTCATGAAGTGAAACCTCAACAGGCTGAACTTAGAGTGTATATCTGTCGTCAGCTTATCTGTGATTACATGGATGATAGATTTGTCAGGAGAATTGTCACTTGTGATGAAAAATGAGTATGTTACCAAAACCTTGATGCCTTGAAACAGTGGCTTGATCCCCGCCAACGTGCCGAAAGTTCGATATCAAAATAATCTTGTGTGTCTGGTGGAACTTTGAAGGTGTGATTCACTGTGAATTTGTTCCAAACAGGCAGGAGATTGATGCAGATCTTTATTCTTAACAACTGGAACGAGTTCATGAAATTTTGAAATAGAGATACCCAGCATTACCTAACCGAAATAGGGTTTTATTGCAACAGGACAATGCAACACCCCATATTGCACGAACAACCATGGAAAAAATTCAGGAATTAGGAGGAATCGAATTGCTACCACACCCAGCATACAGCCCTGATATCACACCATCAGATTATCATTTTTTCTTTTTTTATCCATGGTCCATTTTCTACATGGAAGAAATTTTGACAACATTGAAGTATGCACTACTTTGGGTGTCACCAAATTTCTTTTCATCAAAAACGTGGGATAACCTCACTGAACGATGGCTCAAGATCATAGAATCTAATGGTCTGTACTTTGAAAATTAGTTAATTGCTTTCAGAACACATTTCAAATAATTGTTTTTCATAAAAATGACATAACTTATGAGACAGTATCTATAGCTTTTATTAGAATGATACATTTTTTTACTAATAAAGTCATCATGTGCACAGACAAATTCTTGTTCAGTTCATGAACACAGAGAAACATCATCCCTGGTTCAGCTTTTGGGTTGTGTTCTACCTCCTCCTTTGTTCATTGTTTGTAAACTTACCATTCTGTTTTGTAAAAGTTGAATCAAAATTGATGCCGGCAATTTTGGTCCATTCATCAGTAAGTCCATCACCAGTATCTTGGAGATCAGGCAGGAGAGAGAATGAATTGCATAACTGATGAATATTATTATTATTATTATTATTATTATTATTATTATTATTATTATTATTATTATTATTATTATTATTATTATTATTATTATTATTATTATTGTAGTGCGTAGGCTTTCACGGCTGGAGTCATTTGGTAGATATTGATTATCCGGGCTTGTAGGCCTTGGTCTATTGGAAAATAGTCTTCCAGAAGCTTCGTTCGAAACTGTGTCGAACATCTTCAGTGGCATGGCCGTAACACTCACGTTGTACTTTCGGGTGCAACTGATACAGAGCCTCTCGATTTCACAGGATTTTTATATGCCTTCTGAGTGGGCAGAGCCATCTTCCGGCTGGTGTGCTGCTTCGTGATAGGTTCGGCCATTGCGTGGGCTGGACTATGGAGGGGGCTGCTTTTATCAAAAGTGGTCAGTGCCAATGAGTGGTTGCTTACTGTTAATACTGCTGTTGGTGACATACGAGCCTGGGTTTGTGTCCGGTTGGGTTTTGTACGTGTGTTCCTTAAAGCTGGATACCAAGCTATATTTAATCCCTTGGTTTCTTCTTTCTTGTTGAAGTTATTTTTATGTTTATAAATTTCTATGGCTTCCCGACGTAAATGAGCAAAGTAATGGACATCGGTGGACAGAATGGCCATGTTAGCGTATTGTATGATGTGTTGTCCTGGAGCATGTAATGCGTGTTCTGCGACTGCAGATTTTTCTGGTTGTCCGAGACAGCAGTACCTCTTACGTTCCATAGTGCGCATGTTTATCGTGCGCTGAGTTGTCCCTATATATACAGAGCCACACGAGCATGGAATTCTGTAAACACCCGCAGAGGAGAGAGGTTCTTTTTGGTCCTTAGAAGAGCGTAAATAGTTTCGTATTTGTTGTGTCGGTTTTTAGATGATGTGAATCTTATGTTGTTTGAGGATTTTTCCAATGCGGTCGGTGATACCTCTGATGTAAGGCAGAAAGGCTTTAGACTTAGGTTTTGAATCAGTTTGATCGAGTGTTGACGGAGGCTCTCTGTTGGGGTGTATGGCACGCTTAACTTCATGGCTAGAGTTTTTATGGCAGCTCTCTTCTGGCCGGGGTGGTGATTCGAGAGGTTGTGTAGGTATCGGTCGGTATGCGTAGATTTGCGGAAGACTGTCTGAGCGTCCCATCTGGTTTCCTGGTTACTAGTACGTCCAAAACTGGAAGCTGTCCGTTCTTCTCTATTTCCATTGTGAACTGTATGCGTGGGTGAATACTATTAATGTGGTGTAGAAATTCTGTCAAGGCTTCTTGTCCGTAGTTCCAGATAGCGAATGCATCATCTACATAGCGAAGCCAGCACATGGGCTTCAGAGTAGCAGAATTTAAAGCCTTGGTCTCAGTGTTCCATGTAGAAATTGACAATAACTGGGCTCGCCAGTGTACCCATAGCCACTCCATCGTTCTGTTCATAGAACTCCTGATTCCACTGGAATAAGCTGGTAATGTCTTCAGGAAATAACTCTTGTAGGAGAGTGATAGTTTCTTGGATGGGCACCATTGTGAACAAAGAAGCAACATCAAAACTTATTAGAAGATCGTGGTGCAGCACGTTCAAGGATTTCCGCTTTCCAACAAATTGTGAAGAGTTTTTTATGTAGGAATCGGAGTTTCCAACATGTGGCTGTAGAAGCTTGACAAAATGTTTGGCTCCTAGCCAAACTAGTACGTTGGGGATCCGATGGCACTCACTATGGGGCGGTGTGGTATCTCCGGTTTGTGAACCTTCGGTAGTCCGTACAGTCTAGGAGGCTGGGCTTCCATGCTCATCAGTTGCCATTTTATATCCATGGGTATTGAAGACCGCTTGATGAGCTGATAAGTTTTCCATAAGATGCATGAAGTGGGGTCACGAGGAAGTTTTTTGTAGGTAGCTGGATCCAGTAAATCAGAGATTTTCCGTTGGTAATCCCAGACTTTCATGATCACAGTGGAGTTTCCTTTGTCTGCTGCACTTAATCTATTTTCCAATAGACCATGACCTACTAGCCCAGATCATCATTATCTACCAAATTATTATTATTATTATTATTATTATTATTATTATTATTATTATTATTATTATTATTATTATTATTATTATTATTATTATTATTATTATTATTATTATTATTATTATTGTTATTGTTATTGTTATTGTTATTGTTATTGTTATTGTTATTATTATTATTGTTATTTTTATTATTATTATTATTATTATTATTATTATTATTATTATTATTATTATTATTATTATTATTATTATTATTATTATTATTACTGTTATTTATTATCATTATAATCATTATTATTATTAGAAGAGAAAATGATAATGCAGGAACCTGAGTAATTTCTTCTTGCATTTGCACACCTATTTCCAATAGTAACATGTGTTCTATACAACCTATAGCAGATGGGTGAGTAGCATTTTAGTCTAGACAGTACAGTAACTTAGAAGGTGTCAACAATGACTATACAGTTTATAATTACTGCATCAATTTATTCCATGTTTAAATCTATTCGAGAATAGATTGACTGAAATTTCTGAACAAATAATTCAAGAAAAAAATTGTGTGTGCTTAAGATCACATGACAGAAGTGAAAACTTAAAAACTACTCATTATAAATTATTCTTAAAAATTATTTTCAAAAATTTAATGTTGACACTCATTCTTGCACAAAGAGGCCAGTTGCGAGCTAAACATTTCATGCCTTATGCTAAGTGTGCTCGCAAATGAAAATACTCTGAAAAAACTGAATACAAACCTGCAAACCTGCAAGAGGGTCTTGCAAACCTGTGAAGAGGGTTATACATGAAGGATGTATAAGGAAGTAAAATCAAATCACATAATATACTATTTTACATGTATTTTATTTTATATTAAAATATTTTATTTTATATTAAAATACATGCTATTTCACAATCATTTTTTCATATTTTGTTTCTTGCTGATACACATATTTCATTGCATTTCTATTTTTAATAAAAATACAAGTTTATATATATATATATATATATATATATATATATATATATCATAACATGATTATATGATATTCATTTGCTTATTTGCATATTTTTTTAATATTCGGAAATGTTTGGTTACGTATACATTTTACACATGTTATTACATATCCGTACATATACTCATTACTCCATATTTTATTACACGTCATTCATTTCAAATGTTTTGTCACAATTGATACTGATATTAATTCTGTGACTTTGTGGGTTCGTAGAATTAAAAGTCCAATTTGCCGAAATTCTAAATGTTCTTTATTTCCGTAGAGATACACTGTTTAATTCTCACGTAACAACGTTACATCGCCTATACAAGTCTTCCAAAGTCGATGACTATGACAAACAGTGACAGCTGATTACAGTAGCTCTCGTTACAACAACACTCTTGTTACACAACTGTCTCTTCAACAACAACACTCAGCTGTTCTCTGCTTACTCACTCCGTTTACAACTCTCCGGCTGGCGTGTCACAATCGCTTATATATCTAATTCATAATTCGAGAGACTTCTCGAGCAAATAAGAAAAACAACTATTCTCTGTCAATCGAGATATCGCTAAAACCTTCCAAACGTGAAATCCTAACTGTGCCGGCAAGTCCTTTATCTTGGCTATCATTGTTTGCCGGCTTTGTAAACACTAGCCGCGCTATCGTTAACTGCTTACGAAAGCTCTTTGTCACTGTGAAACAATATCCGCCATCTGTTTTCTATTTGTGCCGAAGCTTTTATGCCTGTTGCCGCGACACTGCTCCCTCCTCAAGGCTGATCGTCCCGAACAGCACCATCGTAGCGGGCCAGACGATCCAGGTGTACCACCAACATCTTCCCTCGGGGCACATTCTGGATGCGAAAAACCACTTCGTTAATCCTCTTCACCATCCGGTACGGTCCTTGCCAAGGTTGCTGGAGCTTCGGGCATCGTCCCTTGGTCCAGGTAGGGCGGTACAACCTAGGTCACCCTGCTGGAACCCTTGGCTGTTGGCTTGCCTGTCGTATTGGGTCTTCATGCGGTCGCTCGCCTTCTGGATGTTCTGACGAGCCATCTCATGCATTTCGTGGAGATGGTCCACCACTTTCTCCACATACTCGCTTGCGGCTGTTTTGAGTCCGGGGGGCTTCCAAAAGCCAGATCACAGGTGAGGCATAACTCTCGGCCGAACATTAAGCTGGCTGGCGTCATTCCGGTGGTGTGTGTGTTGACGAGCGGTAGGCTAGCAAGAACAGTGGCACCTTGACGTCCCAGTCTCGCTGATGGCTGGCCACAACCTTCCTCAGGTGCTCTTCTGAGGTCATGATGTATCTGTCCACCATGCCGTCTGACTGTGGATGTAGAGGTGTGGTGTGGGTCTTGTTCACCCCAAGTCTTTCTAGTGCCTCCATCAGGTTGGATTCAAAATTGGTGCCCTGGTCGCTGTGGAGCTCTAACGGCACCCCAAATCGGCAGAACACCTCCACAAGGCAGTCTGTGGTTCTCTTTGCCTCCTGGTTCGGGATGGCATACACCTCCGGCCACTTGAAGTAGTGCCCGACCACCATCAGGTACTTATTGCCTCGGTCGGACACTTGGAATGGTCCAGCTATGTTGACGGTGATCCTTTCGAATGGTGCTCCGACGTTGTACTGCTGCATGTGACCCCGGCTCCTAGTCTGGGGGCTGAAACTCGCTGCGCACGCGTGACATTGGCAGCACCATCTCTCAGCATTTGCTCGGAGCCTCAGCCAGTAATAACGCTGCCGAAGTTTGTTGATCGTCCGGTTTGTTCCCAGGTGTCCTCCTGAAGTGCCGGCTTGCACTTCCTCCAAGACTTCCGGGACCTTACTTCGGAGAAGTACCAACTGCTCACTCTGCATCTTCCCATCAGGCAATTCCCATACCCAGAACAGCATGCCCTCTCTTGTCTTCGGTGAGTCCCATTGGGCTCAGTATGACTTTTAGGGGGCGCTCCTCGGTACGATGTCCTCCCAGGTTGGTATTGTCCCTGCCTCCACTTCTCTCAAGAGTGGCCCCAAGTCTGTGTCCCTCCTCAGGTCTGCGCTATCCCAGCCATCCGCAGGCACTGCCGTGACTACTCGGACTGCTGCGGCACGCTCCTTCTCTTCCACTCTTGTGCATTGGCCGCACTCTTGGCAGGGTCTTCGATACATGGTGTCTGCTTTACCGTGGCTCTTCCCTCTACGATGTTCATAGGTGAAGTCGTACTCCAGCCTCTGGACCCAACGTGCTGTCTGGTCTTCCAGGTTCTTAAAGCTCAATAGCCAGGTTAGGGCGGAATGGTCAGTCCTCAGGTGGACTGGCTGACCTTACAGGTACTTGTGGAAGTGCTCCAATGTCTTTACTACCGACAGTAATTCTCGCCGCGTGACGCAGTAGTTCTCTACCTTGGATAGCGTCTTGCTGTAGTAGGCTATCACCCGCTCGTTGCCGTCCTGTTCTTGCGATAGGACGCCTCCAATGCAATGGTCGCTGGCATCGTCCACAATGAAATTGCCGCCTGGTTGTGGAAATCCCAGAATAGGACCACTACACAGTGTCTTCTTCAGCCGCTGGAAAGCGTCTTCGGCGTCCTCCGTCCACACATCGGGCCGTTGATCCTCAGTCAGGCGGGTGAGGAGTTTGGCGATGTTGGAGAACCCCTTGATAAAACGGCGGTAGTAACTGCACAGCCCTAGGAAACTGCGCAGTTCTTTCTTGTCCTTTGGGTGAGGCTAATTTCTCACGGTCTGTGTCTTCTCCGGGTCTGTGGCCACTCCGGTTGGTGAGACTAGTGGCCCAAGTAGTTAGCTTCCTTGCAGAAGAGCTGGCACTTCTTCGCGTTCAGCTTCAAGTTGGTTGCCTGCAGTCTCTGTAACACCTTGCTCAGGTTGTCGAGATGGTCTTCGAACGTCTTGCCGACGATGATGACATCCAAGTATAGCAGGCATGCGTCATATGTCAATCCTCTCATTACTGATTCCATGAGGCGTTGAAATGTGGCTGGTGCATTGCAGAGGCCAAAGGGCATAGCTGTGAACTGTCAAAGCCCTTGGCCTGTCGAGAATGCAGTCTTCTCCTTGTCTCTGGGGTCTAGAGCCACTTGCCAGTAACCTGACTTCAGGTCCAGGGTCGAGAACCACTGCACCAGCTAGCGTGTCCAGGGTGTCGTCAATCCGGGGTAAGGGGAAACAGTCCTTCCGGGTGACAGCGTTCAGCTTCCTGTAATCCATGCAGAAGTGTAGCTCGCCGTTCTTCTTTGTTACCAGAACTACAGGAGAACACCAAGGGCTGTCAGACTCTTCAATCACTCCCCTGGATTTCATGTGGTCTACCATATCCCATACCGCCGCTTGTTTTGCCAGCGGAACTCGCCTAGGAGGTTGCCGAATAGGCTGAGCATCTCCGGTGTCGATGTGGTGGAGCACTCAGTCCGTGCGGCTGTAGGCACTGCCATCTTGGCTGAAGATGCCCTGGTATCGCCTCAGCAGTTGTGGAACTTTCTCCAGTTCTGCAGTCAGGTGATCGGCCGCCCTCTCCAATAAGCATTCCAGCCGGGGCCCCAGGTGTTGCATCGGCATCGGCTCCTGTGTCTTGTCCACTGCGGTTATGCAGACCATGGGCTCGCACGTCCCCAGCTCCGTTCCGGCTTGGACGTCTTGATCGGTGTCTGCCATGTTGAGCGGCCTCACTGGCACCTCCTCTCATCATGGCAATAATGTCCTGGCTACACAGAGTCCGTGCACAGGCGTCATCTGGGCCAGCATCATGTTCTTCGTCCGCTGGCCTTCCAGTTGCGCCGCCACCACCACCTCGCTTCTCGCGGGGACCACCTCCTCTTCCTTCAAGATGACCTTTGAGATTCCCAGGCGCTCATCGGGTTGCCGGAGTAGCACCTCTTCTCCATTGAGCCGCAGGACCTTCCTGCCGACATCGACCGTCACCTCGTGGTTCCTGAAGGCATCCAATCCTAGTATAACCTCTTCAGCCACCTTCGCGACGAACACCCACAGACGTACGGCACTCCATCCCAAGGTCAACTTCAATAGAGCCTCCTCCACAGGCAAGGTGTCACCCGATGCGTCACAAGCTGGTATGGTCGGCTCGGTTTCTTCGACGGCAAACCCTTGGCCACGTCAGGTCTGATGATGGTCATGGCTGCCCCGGTGTCTACGAGTACGCGGCACGGCTTCCCTCTGTCCCATCTGTCTGCGATGAGGCTGTCATCCATACGTCGGCTGAAGGTGCGCAGTGTCACTCGAGGGGATGGTGGTGACGGCGCTGACATGCTGCTCGCCACGCCGGTGCTTACTCATTCCTCCGGCTGCTCTTCATGGTGTCAGTCATCTTCACGGTCATCGTCACACCCAAGTTGCTATTTGTAGCTTCCGTCTTCGTTGTTAATTTGGTCTTCATTTCTTCCATCTTCCCGGTGATGTTGTCGTCATCCAATTGTGACTTTGTGGGTTCGTAGAATTAAATGTCCAATTTGCCAAAATTCTAAATGTTTTTTATTTCCATAGAGATACACTGTTTAATTCGCACGTAACAACATTACATCGCCTATACAACACAGTCTTCCAAGGACGATGACTATGACAAACAGTGACAGCTGATTACAGTAGCTCTCGTTACAACAACACTCTTGTTACACAACTATATTTACAACAACAACACTCTCGGCAGTTCTCTGCTTACTCACTCTGTTTACAACTCTCCGGCTGGCATGTCACAATCGCTTATATATCTCATTCATAATTCGAGAGACTTCTCGAGCAAATAAGAAAAACAACTATTCTCTGTCAGTCGAGATATCACTAGAACCTTCCAAACGTGAAATCCTAGCTGTGCCGACAAGTCCTTTATCTTGGCTATCATTGTTTGCCGGCTTTGTGAACACTAGCCGCGCTATCGTTAACTGTTTATGCAAGCTCTTTATTACTGTGAAACAATATCCGCCATCTGTTTTCTATTTGTGCCGAAACTTTTATTACTGTTGCCGCGACAATACATTTTCAATTTAATTCATATGTGTTTCTTCAATGTTTTGTCTTTAAATTTTTATTTTCCAAACTAAATAATATATATGTACATATTTTTTTCTATAAAAAATCAAATTTATATATCAAATCTTTTGACCCTCAGTCGGTATTTCAGTTTGTGGAAAAACATAACCTATAAGTTGTCAATGAAAATAAATGCTAAACGTCATTTCAATATGTGATAATTTTATGATATACATGTTATTACATTTTATTTATTGATGTTGTACATTTCACTACTCACAATAAAGAGAAATTTATCAATATAAATAACCAGTTCTTAAATGAAACATCTCTTTCACAAATTCCTAACACTTTTATTTCCAATTAACACACTCGTTTTATTTTTTGTTATTATGGTTTTAATTATCCAAATACCGAACTTTGGTAATATTATCTGTTCCTTTTGACTATTATTGTTTAAAGTGGAATTTGACAGGCTGTCAACTTGTTAAATGACAGAAGGTTATCTGACCGGATCGGTTACCAGTCTTGACAGACGTTTGTAAGAATGGCCCTAAGACAATTATTTTTTTAATGAAACTCCTGTAGCGTTTCTGAATTTTTCACAGTATTTGAAATATGTTAAAACATAACTGGATGCGTGTTGTTGATACGCTGTTGAGTGCGACAGAAAATCTATGTGTATAACGGTATGGACATTATAAGACTGAAAAAATAAAGAATGAGTGAGTGGGATAGCTAGTTCGGATTGAGCCGACTCGAGCCAACTTCGCCCGAATGAGCGTCACATATTCCAGTGTGACGGCTTAGTTTAATTCACTACCCGCTAAAAGTGCTAAATGCGCCTAAAGAAGTTTTCACTTCAAAAATTCAAAGACCAATAAATGCAGGTTTCAGTAGCAAACAGCTTAGCAAAGCTATAACAATAAATGCAGCAAAGCTATTGTTCCAGGAATTATATTATGAATCTTGGTTCTGCTCTATAATATGCTGGTTGCAATGATATCATAAATCATATAGTTTAAAGAATTGATATTCTATTGTAATACTGTAATTGTGCATTCTGTTGTTTTATATTGGTGTGGCAGAGAAAGATTATCAGTGTCCATATTGAGATTTTTCTATGTTTTTCTTATGTTTACAGAAAAGTTCTTTTGATTATGAACACAGTGAACTACTATTATATCAGAATATGGTTATGCAAGAATCTGGAGCTCTCAAAGAAGCACATGATCATCTGGTGCACTATAGTGATCAAATATGTGATAAGCTCTCTGTTAATGAAACATTAGGTATGTGCATTTTACACCTAAAATCTTTGCAAAAAAGTAATGAAATAACATAAATTGTACAACTGTACTCATATTTGCTGTGTTGTAGAACAAATTAACTTGAAAGTATGTATATATTGTTACAGGTAAATTGAATTTGGAGTTAAAAAGATATAAAGATGCAGAAAAGAATTACAGAGAATTACTTGCAAGAAATCCAGAAAACACAATGTACTATGCAAAGCTGCAGGAAGCTTTGCAGCTCACAAGCGATAGTGAAAAGCTAGAAATGTTCAGTGAATTCCAAGAATTGTTTCCTAGAGCTCTTGCACCAAGAAGGCTTCCACTTAATTTTGCAACAGGTGAAGGCATTTGTTTCTCTATTTTAAAAGTTGAAAATCCTGGAAAAGTGTACTTAACTACATATTTAATTAGAGTAGTTCCAGCTTGTAGCATTAAAACGTGAATTTTTTAACAGTAATTTTGTTTAAAGTATAAAAATTGAAAGAAGCGTAGAAACAGTGAAGCACAAGTTAAAATAAAAGTGAATCAAGAATATCCGGTGGTGGACATCTTTGACAATTATATCAGGCCATTTATCGATGATGTGGAGAAAGAGGAAACCACTACAACCTGCTTGTCGAGATGATGGGAGCAACAGCTCTTGAAACATGTCCTGTGAAAAACAATGTTCGTGAAGCAATGTGTCAGTATCTTCTCAATTCACTTTTATAGTAATTTTCTTATTAGTATTAGGCAAATGAGTCAACCTTGTGTACAGTTTTCTCCACCTAAAGTTTTTATGAAGACTAGCTTCTGGGAACTTCTTCCCAGTCCTCAGTTCTGTGGTCAACTAATGGTGCAACCGGTGCCTGCTTGGTGTTGTGCTGCCATCTGATAATCTGGTAAGTCTGAAGACATCATGTGTGGCGGGAATTTCAAAATTCATCAGGAGATTCTGTTTCTTAGTAATGAATGTTTTCCCAAATCTGCAGTTCTAGAGGTTTCTTTCCCTGTTTGATCAATTCCATTTCTTGCTTGATATTATTCTCCGACCAAAAATGATGTGCTATGGGACTTGTCCATATGTTTGAATTTAATATTTCTGAAAAATGGTAAGTGCCTGATAATTGAGCTTTTGGTGTGCTATTTTGCAGAGGATGGTTTAGAAAGTTGCGGATGTTGTGTTTGTACTGAGAATATAATTAAATGGATTCAACCCAGACATCATAAGGAACATGATAAACAGAAAGGAAAAACTGAAGATATCAAAAAATACCACTCTCACACCATTTAAAAACACAAATTGGCAATATAGAAAATTCACCTACCATCCATGGGCTTTTAGAAAATTTGAACGAATCTTCAAAAGACTAAACTTAAAACTAGCACCCCAAAACAAATTGTCTGAGGAACCTGCTAAATAAACCATTAAAAAATTCAATCCCCAACAATTTGAAATCGGGAATTTATCAGATAAATTGTGAAACATGTGAGAAAAGCTACATAGGAAAAACTAAGAGAAACTTGTTAACCAGGTAAAAAGAACGCCAGACGAACATTAAGTTGAAACAAACAGAAAAATCTGCAGTTTCACACCATTTTTGGACATGAAACCCAACATTGGCCACAACATTAAACTTGTTAAAATCTTTAAGTAACCCATAGAATTGGATATTTGGGAAAAAATATTCATAACCTAAAACCATGATAAAGTTATAAATTTTGAAATCCCGGCATTATATGAAGTATTAAAACTTAGTGCCCCTAACACCAGATGGCAGAGGGATCGGAGCTCCTTAGTAGTGGAAGAAGAGGAATGTTCATTTAGTCACCAAACAGCTGAGGATGAGATCGAATGATCTTGAAAACGTTTCAATTATACAACAAGTAAGTGAAGTTTGAGTGTAAACATAGTGACTCATAAATCAAACTCAAAAATGAAGAATACTTCAACGTTAATGATGCTTCTGCTTTTAATATTTATCTAATTTTATGTTGAAGTTCTTAAGTATCTTTTCAAATTTCTTGAAGTATTTTGGATGAAAGGTAAATTTGCCATACCTGATAGTTATGTTTTCTAGTTTTTTTAACGTAGTAATTTTCTTTAAGATTTTGTTTCTTTTATGTCTGTAGATCAATTTTGAGAGAACGTAAGCTTTCACGGCCGGAGTCCATAATACAATTGGTTGTTTCCGGGCTGTTTTGCCGTGGTCTGTTGGAGTAAGAACCAAACGTTTCGTCCACAACTATAGCAGACATCATCAGTGGCGCGGTCGAAGCTTTCTTGCAGAGAGTTTGGCTGCGTCTCTGCAAGAAAGCTTCGACCGCGTCACTGATGATGGCTGTCGTAGTTGTGGACGAAACGTTTGGTTCTTACTCCAACAGACCACGGCAAAACAGCCCGGAAACAACCAATTGGATTATTGTAGATCAATTTGTTGATGAATTTTGTTTTGTAGTTGTTCAATTTGTCAATCTGCTGTATCCTTTCACGGAAGTGTTGAAAACACTGTTGTTGTATAAATTAAATTAATTGGGAGTCGATTAATGACACAAAGTGAGTGTTGTTTTGTGTCATTAATCGACTCCCAATTAATTTAATCTGCTGTATGTTTGTGTAATCCTGTTCTTATTCTGTTTTTGTTAGCAATTTGCTGATTAATCTGTGAAACAAGCTGTGGAAGATTGCGTACTGATGTTGTGATGGGTTAAATGAGTTAGGTTTAATGTAATTGTCAACATGTGTTGCTGTTCTGTATATTCCACTAATCCTCTTTGTGTTCTTATGATTTTCAAATCTAGAAAAGGTAACCTGTCGTTCAGTGGTGTAAACTATGGATTTTTCTTGTAAGTGTAGCAACTTTATTGCATCATCGGTTAATCTTTCGGGAACTGACATATCTATGCCAACATTTGACAATCTGTGGAAAGGCTTTAGTAATATGCGTTTCTAAATTACTCATGAACAGATTAGCTAACAATGGAGAAAAAGGGTTACCCATGGCCAAGCCTGCAGTTTGTTGGAAAATCTTGCTGGAGAATTTGAAGCTGTTTTGTTCAATACACAGGATGGTTATTACACAAATGCAATTATTTGTAACAGAAACTTCACTTATTTTAAAAGAAAATGGTGTAAATTTTCCTATTAATTGAAATAAGAAAATTTACATCATTTTCTTTTAAGATAAGTGAAGTTTCTGTCAGAAATAATTATATTTGTGTACTATTTGTTGCTTTACTGTAGCTTCATTTTTTACATAATAGGATGGTTAGCTTGTTGTATTCTTCTATTTTAGCATCTGCAGTGTTGCTTTTGGATTACCAACATTTTATCGGTCTTAGCATTTTTCACTTGGAATACTTGTGAACAGAGATTTGATATCAAAGAATACTGTCACCTCTCCAGTTTTTACAACAGTGTTGTTTTTTTTAACCGATCCAATGAATTTTTTGTGCTTAGTGATTCAAACTTTTCAAATTTTTCTACCAACCATTTTGCACGTTTGTAAGTCGGAGCATCTATATTGTTAATTATAGGTTGCATGCTATTGTCCATCTTGTGGGTCATTGGTAGGCAGTGTAATTTGGGCAAATTACGGTTGTTTAGAAATACACTGTTTTTTATCTTATCTGGAATTATTATGGTTTCTTTTATTGCTTTTCTGGTGATTTCTATGCATCTCTTTAATGGATTTTAGTGAAGAAAAGGTTGACTCATTTGCCTAATATTAATAACAATGGCACTCCACTTTCTGAAATACTTATTTTTATTCTATGTTAGTAATTTTCTTCTTCCTCATTTATTGTAAATGATTCAGAATTGTTAAGTAAATTATCAAACTTTTTTTTTAAATAAAATGCCCCACATATGTTAAATTCATAATTTTATTATTTGAAATGGTATTTTCTTATAATGGAAGGACGACAAACCTAATAAGCAGTTTGGGTTTTCAGTAAATTGAGATTCACACTTTTAGATAAATTAAAAGATTTTAGTCGCATTTTTTAGTTGGTTTGCAATACTTCTATAGATATTTAGGTCACAGTTTTTTCTTTACAAAATGTAAATGGGGACATATTTCCGCTTATTTCCTAGATTAACTGCATGGTAACACTCACAAAATGTAAAATGAAAATATTTTGGTAGTTCTTTGGCAAAGCTATTCTTGTACATATTAAGAATGAAGCCCTTACTTGCTTTGTTATTTTCTCCTTTAATAAACCAAATTAGTAATTCCTAAGTTGATCTTCGTATCAAATCGTGCAGTATTAGTTCACTGACTGTTTATGGTTACCTGTTTATGGACAACCTTTATGTTTTGAAAGTAATCAGTCGGTAATTCAAACAGAAACATCACTTGTGTTTGAATTACCGACTCATTACTTTCAAATGTTAAATACATCAATGTTTCTAACCTTTTGTTTCAAATAACCTTTATCTTTTTATAAATGGATTATTTGAAATAATTTTATATTCCATCATGTCAAAATTTATAGTTTCCAAATTGAAAACTTAGATGAAACTAAAATTCAGTAAGTGAAATTAAAATTCATTGTGTACGTTACTTAATTTGAAATTCTGAATTAAGTCTGTTGTGGAAGAATAAATTCTAAATATGTTCTCTTGTTTCAGGTGATAAGTTTAGGATATTGGTGGATAAATACTTGAGACAAGGCTTGCACAAAGGAGTACCACCTTTATTTGTTGATCTTAGATCATTATATAAAGATCCAGAAAAAGTAGACATCATTCAAAGGCTTGTTCTTCAGTATGTTGATGCATTACAGAAGTGTAGCCGATTTAGTGAAGATGGTAATTAAAATTACACAATAAATGATTTGTCATAAACATGTGCTTTACACCTGAGTAATGGAAATAACTAAGGTTTATAAGTTAAAGAGAAAAAGTATAATTCTGTATGGTAACAATGATAAAGCCTAATGCTCTTACTACTTATGCAAAGAAAGGTGCAGTTCTGCATAAGTTAAAATCTGTATGTGAGAAAATCTATAATTATGTATGTATTTACAAACAATTTGTACAAAAAGTTTTTACAATTTTAATTACTTACACATTGAGTTTCTATTTTATCTCTTAGTCTGCCATACATATCAATGCTGTGGTTATTTATGGATGGTGAACCTTAACTTAATTCATATACTTGTCTTTATTTTTTGATACCGTTTTTCCCTCTGCTGCCCGTTCCTTGAGGCTGGCTATTAGCTGTGCGGCCTCTTCTTCTGTTGACCACTTGTGCTTGGCCACTGTGTCGAATTGGCGGCGGGCCCAAATGACCTCACTGTCGACGGGCCTTTTAAACACCACACACTCACTCACTCGAATTGGCTCGTCCGATATGACTAAATGTTGGAGAACGTAAATTACAAAAAAAAAAAAAAAAAAAAAAAAAAAAAAAAAAAAAAAAAGACTCAAATTGGCGGCGCAAAACTTCGAAAGTTGACGTGCCGCCGTACTTTGGTGACTTGACGCGCGCAGATGTGTAGTGTCCCGTTGCGTCGGCCTTCATATCCTTTAATCTTTTGCCGACGATGTCCTCCACCATGGCGTTCAAGGACTTGGTGTTACTGTCGGCCTTTCCCTTTAGGTCATTAACACCTTTCGCCAGGTCTTCAGCGCGCTCGTCCAACCAACTCTGTAACGTTCTCCTTCACGCAGGCCAACTGCTCTTCCAATTTAGCGGCCAGGACCTCGTTCACAGCCTTCATTTTGGTTAATTCGACCTTCATTTCTGTAGCCAGGCTGTCATTCACCGCTTTTATTTGCCGCTTCCGTCTTCGCGGCTAGGGCGTCATTCGCTGTCTTCATTTGTGTTAGCTCCGCTGCCAGGTTGTTAATTGCTGCTTCTGTTTTTGCAGCCAGGATGTCATTTGCTGTTCTCATTTCTTTCAGCTCTTCTAAAATCTTCTATCGTCGTGTTCCACTCCTAACACCAATTGTGACTTTTTGGATTCGTAAAATTAAAAGTCTAGTTTTCAGAAATTCAAAATGCTCTTTCTTTCAGTCGAAACATACTGTGGTCGACCCTTACAGGCTCGAAAAATTGGCTTGTCATACACACAGTAGTCTCCGGTTGCTTCACCACATGTAAACGGAAGAATTCACCCGCAGCACCCTTCAAATAGCTGCACGCACATAACTAACAGCTCAACTCGCAACTGCGGTATAGTTCAAATGTCAACACACTGCACAGCTGCAACTCCATTCACTGACTTGCTGCTCCGTCCACATGGCGGTGTTTATATCCGAGCCTCTATTTCTTGAAAGCTACTGAAGTCACGCGATTCTTCATCGCGTAGCAAGAACACATAGAACTATCTCTGTCTCTTTCTCCCTCTGTTGCTCTCTCTTGGCAAGCGTGCTGCTCTGCGCCCATAAGGTGGCTGCTCTATCAATCTCTTTCTTTCTTGCCCGCGCGTAGCATTCTGTCTCTTTTGCATGGGCCCGCCGCGCTCGCCGCAACAGTGCCTCGCGACAATGCTTTGTACAAGGGGGGACCCAAAAGAAAGCGGATTGTTGTCATAAAAACTTTATTGTTGAACCTTTTTACAAAATTACTTCAGTCACCTTCAAAATACTCTCCATTACATGTGATGCACTTGTCAAGTATATTTTCCCACTGTTGGAAGCATGTTTGGAACTCCTCAAGTTTGATATTGTCCAATGCCCTTTGCAAAGCTGTTTTACTGCCTCCATATCGTCATAATGCTCCCCTTTTAGCGTTTTTTTTTTTTTTTTTATTATTTTTTTATTTTTGGAAATAGGAAAACGTCGCATGGGGCTAGGTTCGGCAAATACTGAGCGTGGGGAATGACAGACGACCTCTGAGATTCCAAATAGTGGGTCACTCGTAAGGCCGTGTGTGCTGGAGCGTTGTTATGATGCAGAAACCAGTCACCTGATCGCCAAAGTTCCGGGCGTTTCCTTCTCACATCTTCTCGCAGACGCCTTAAAACGTCCAAGTAAAAGTGCTGGTTAATGTCTGTCCAGGAGGTACGAATTCCCGATGCACAATTCCACGAATATCAGAAAAGACAATGATCATCGTCTTCACATTTGACCTCACTTGCCTTGTTTTTGTTTTTGGTCTGGGAGAGTTGGGAGTCCTCCACTGGCTTGACGCTTGCTTGGTTTCTGGGTCATATCCGTAACACCAACTCTCGTCTGTAATGACTTTGTTCTTGAAGTTTGGATCACGTGCAATATCTGTTTCCAAGTCCTGACACACATTCATGCGGATGGTTTTGTGCTCCTGTGTGAGAAGGTGTGGAACAAATTTAACAGCAACACCTCTCATGTGCTAATCCTCCCTCAAAATCCGCTGGCGCGAGCTCCAACTGGTTCCTGTCGCTGCTGAAATTTGGTCGATCGTTTGGCAAAGATCCTCATTGATCTTTTGTTGTACCTTTTCAATGTTCTCCTCATTTCACGATGTTGAAGGGCATCCAGAAAGAGCTTGGTCTTCAACACACATCTCACCATGTTTAAAGCGCCCAAACCACTCGAAAACCTGTGTGCGGCTCATAGCGTCCTCTTGGAAAGCTTCCTGAAGCATTTGGTGTGTTTCCGTTGCAGTCTTTTTAAGCAGGAAACAAAATTTCACACACACTCTGTTCTTTTAAAGTTGCCATAATGACTTTGCAGAGGTAACCCGCCAACAGTCAGTGAAACACAATACCACACTTGCACGTTCAGCTCTACACTGACGCCGTCTGCACAGCTGTTTCATGAAGGTCTCTACTAACATCATCTAACGTGAGAACCCTGCACTACGTCTACAAGTGGCAGCGCCCTCGGAGTCCGGTTTCTTTTGGGTTCCCCTTCGTACATTATTATTTATGTCTTGGTCTATTTCATATGTGACATCACAACCCAAATAATTAAAATTCGACACTTGTTCAGTTGGTCTGTTTTCTATGCATATTTTTGTTCTATTTGGATGTTTGCCATGAAATACCGTAACCTTGGTTTTTGTTTCTGAAATTTTTGTATTATAAAGCTTGCTAACTTTCTTTAATTCATATATTGCTTTGTGCAGTCTATCCTCTGCATAAAAAATTAAAACAGCATCATCAGCAAACAAAAATATGTTTATTGAGCTTTGTCCTATGTTTATGCCTCTATGTACCTTTAGGATCCATTTCCTAAGAATGTCTATAAAATTGGGGACAAACTGTAACCTTGTTTAACCCTTTGGTTAATTTCTATGTCATTTGTTAATTGTCCTTCTACTTCCATTATTATCGTATTGTTATACAACTTTTTATTTCTTTAACCAAATCTATAGGGAAGCCATTAGTGAGTAAAATATCCCATAATTTTTTCCTTCCCACTCTGTTGAACACTTTCTCCAGATCTATGAAAGCCATATGAGTTTCTTTATTAAACTCCCGGTGTTTTTCCACTATCTGTTTAATTGTAAATATATTATCGAAGCATAACCTGCCCTTCCTAAAGGCCACACCGTGGCTCAGTGGTTAGACCGCTTGGCTCTCACCAAGGTGGCCCGGGTTCGTTCCCAGGCGGCCACAAAGTGAGATTTGTGGTGGACAACACAGCGTTTGGGCGGGTTTTCTCCGAGACCTCCGGTTTCCCATTGCCATCTCATTCCACCGGTTCTCCATCTTCATCTCATGGATCATCAGTGTCATCGCCTGCGGTGCCGTATGTAATAAAAGCCGGCGTTAAACACTACACATTTCAGTTAATTGATGGAAATTAATCATTTCTCCACACTAGCCGTATATCGGCTAAGATATTTGATGGATAGAGTCAACATGAAAAATTCAATGCCATGGCCGGGATTTGAACCACGGATCTCCTGGTTTCCGTCCTGGACGGAAACCAGGAGATCCGTGGTTCAAATCCCGGCCATGGCATTGAATTTTTCATGTTGACTCTATCCATCAAATATCTTAGCCGATATACGGCTAGTGTGGAGAAATGATTAATTTCCATCAATTAACTAAAATAATATGAGTTAAATGATGAAGCCTGGGACTTAAGTACTTACAATAGTAAGTCGCCACAAACGGTGTATCTCGGATGCGAGAGCCCCTAGTGGTCTACCGGGGAAATATACGAGTCAACTGGAGAATTTAATGTCAGGAAGGCACGTTGGCCATGGTAGCTCAAAGGTTAAGAGCGACTGGACGGAAACCAGGAGATCCGTGGTTCAAATCCCGGCCATGGCATTGAATTTTTCATGTTGACTCTATCCATCAAACTACACATTTCATTTGCCCTTCCTAAACCTTCTTTGTTCTTCCATAATTTTAGTCTCTACTATTACCTTTAACCTACTATATATTATTTTTGTATATATCTTATAAGCAGTGTCCAGTAAGCTTATGCCTCTATAATTTTCACATCTAGTCCTGTCTCCTTTCTTAAAAATGGAAACAATTTTGTTTACATACCATTCCAGTGGTATATTCCTAGTTTTCCAACACATTCCACCATATTTAAATAATTCAGCTGGGAGTCCATCAACCCCAGAGCTTTTCTATTTTTTATTTTTATTAGGACGTCTAATTCTTCAAGAGTTATCAAGTCCACAGATTCCTCTATTTCTTCATTTTCCAATATTGTATCTACAATAGTTTTATCGCAGAGCAGGCTCCTATGATATTTTATTCAATCATCCTTTGTGGTACAATTTATTCTGGCCATATCTTGTTCTCTTAAATTCAAAGTTATTACTTTTCAAGCAATCATCTGCCTTCCATGAATATTGTGTTCTATATTTGCTATAAACCTATCCCATGATTCATTGTGTGCCTTTCTTACTATTTCTTTAGCTACATTTCTTTTTTCTATATATATTTTCCTTGTTTATTCATTTTGATTTTTAAGAATTGCTCACATGCCTTCTGTTTATTTCCTACTGCTTCACTTATTTTCAGTCCTGAATCTTGAACCCCTCTTACTTCTACTTTAACCCTTTTTTGTTTTAAATTTTGGCCTTTAGGAAAAACTTCTTTTCTGATGTAAATTCCTTACACTTTGTTATGGTAATGTATTTTGTATATTTTGTGCTGATTGCTTCTAATTCCACTTAGCCATAATATAAATCTTCGATAGGATTAAATAATGATATAACTCACTGCCTCTGTATACCTTAGTATCTTTCACAAGAGATTTTAATTTTTCAATTACTATCACAATCTATGATCGATCTAGAACCTCTTGCTGCCCAAGTATACATATTAAAGTTCTTATGAAAAAAAAAATGTAGTTATCTTTAGAGCATTATAGATAGCAACAATTTTCCACTATCATTTAGGACTTCTTCTCCAAAAGGAGCCACAAACACTTGGGATGCATTTATTTCCTATTCTTGCATTCAAATCTCCTGCATTCACTATATCTGTTTTAATATATTTATCTAAGATACTTTGGAGCTTTTCATAAAATATTTCCAGCTCTTCTGTTTTCTTTTTGTCAGGTACATATACCCCAATAATTAACAATTTACCTCTTTCTATTCTTAAGCATGCAGTTACTATTCACTCTTCTGTAAATGAATAACTTTCAATATTTCTTTCCATTTCTTATCTACCCAAATGGCTGCTCCTTTTGCTGCTCTTGAAGCTTGATCCACTCCGAAATATTTCATTGTATGGTTATATATTCGGGTGTTCCTTTTAATTTCTTTTTTGTTTCAGTATAACAAGAAATTTAATTCCTTTTCCAATTCTTCTTCCTTGTTAGATAATTTTCTGACATTCCATGTGCCAATTTTCAGCATGTCCTTTCTACCAAATCTTATATCCTTTTTCATCAGTGAAGGTCGAATTCCAGTTCCGTCCAGCTTAATTTTTATGTGAGACTTCTGAGTAAAGAGTATGTTACATGGATTACCAGTTCATCACAAAACCCTCAACCTGGGAAACCAGGGTTTTATTTTAGGGTGTCCTTCCCATAGATAAGATGCCTTACTGGGCTCATGGGTCTTATCCACCCATGGTAGTTTTGGTTCACCCTGAGTATTTCATTTCGGCGGTACCACCCATATCTGGGAGGCGTTTCCCTATCCACCACCTGGGGAGGTGCCTGATGGGGGACTAGCAACCCCTAGTCCTCCACTACCTCAACCTGAAAACTTCTATCTTTCTTTATAAAAACTCCCAGACTCCCTGATGTTCTCCCCCTCTGACTGCTTCTTATTGTCTCTTGAGTGTAATACTCATACGCCTCTATGACAATGTTCACACTTTTCCACAACCAAGTCTCCACAACATCAAGTATATCAGCCACATTTAATAACTGCTTAATTTCACCACTACTCAGCTTGTCCTACAGAACCTCGACATTCCAAAATAACACCACCAAAGGTTTGCTCTATGTTGAGCCTTTCTTTTCAAAACAGAACCTGTCCAGCTTACCTGTTATACGTCATTCTGATTTCTTCTTCACCTACAACAGCACCCTTCACTTGCATTATACTACCATCCAGTCCGGCCATTGCATCCCAAGCTAGCCTCCTCAATTCATCTGCTTTGATGGCTTAACATGGTTCTCCAGCAGTTCCATCAGCTGTACTCCAAGCCCATTTCCCCTTTTGACGTCACATCGTGCATCATTATCTGTTGTCCCACTAGTCTTCTCTCTTACGTCAACTCACGTGTTTCTGCCATTTGTCTCTCCTCGCTCCAGTTCCAACATTCATTGTTACTGTCATTTCCTGCATATGTGATTCCTGTGTCAAATTTTGCTGACCCATATCCTGCCAGAAATCATCAATATACAAAGAAAGTCCTCTAACAAATGCCTTCCTTCTTTGTTCTTTCACTAGCTTCATCTCACATATTAAAACTTTTCTAAATTCCCTTTCTTTTTTGCCATAGTCATATTCAATAAAAAAAATTTGTTCAGTTTAACTTGGATGCAGTATTTAATATATTTTCCATTTAAAGTTAGCTGTTGTGATTTTCATAATTACATGCCTTGGGTTTGCTCCTCTTCTTCCCACTCTAAATGAGTCAGTTGTTTCCCATTCTGCTAATTCAATCTGCAGATTATTCTCCACAAGATCCTCCACCTTTTGCCAACACCTGTCCCACTCACATCTGAAAATTATTATGTTCCTCTTCCTGTTGTCTTCTATTTTTTCTAAATAAGTCAGTCTTTGATATATTTCTGATACACGTTCTCCAACTCTTCTTTCAAAGTTTCCCATTTCCCATTTCTTCTGTGTTTGCAACCAATCTTGCATGGATTCTTTTTTCCATTTGCTTTATTTGTACCATGTTCTCTGCAATTCTCTTTAGCATCATTATTACATCTTCTGTCTCTGCCCTGGGGTTTAACTCCACTCCACTCCACTTGATCAATAGGACCACCAGAACTACTGTCTTCCATAACCATGTCGATAATGTCTCTTTATTTTTATTCCCATTTTTCCACATTCTCACTCTTTTAAATGCACCGATTTGCGCACAATAACTTTCAAAACACCCATTGCAGAGCTCGCCTAAAGCACGTCCTCTCTCTAACACTTCTTGCCAGCAACTCCATAATTACTTGTAAGAAGTTTTTGATTCTAAAAGTGTTATTTATTGCCATATTGGATAGCTACATTTTGTTTACAAAAAAAAAAAAAAAAAACTTAACGAGATGTGTGTCTCTTGGCAACAAGGCAAAGATACAGAGTATACAAAAAAGATCTAGTTTGCTTTGGTTTATATACATAGAGCAACGAGGTGCTATAGTACATACTTCCCTTTCATTTCCCCAAATGACCAAACTGTCAATGGGACCTTAAACCCCACACACTCACTCATTTATTAGCCCGCCTTTGTAGCGTGGTGGTAGTATGTCTGCCTCACGTCCAAGAGGTCCCGAGTTCGAATCTTGGTCAGGGTGCGTTACCTGGATAAGGTTTTTCCAGGATTTTCCATTATCCTGAAAGACGAATGTCTGGTAACTCTAAGCTCTATGGACCCCAGGCTCATTTGAGCATTTCACCCATTCCATTCATCGTCCGATATGACTTAACGTTGGAAGACCTAAGCTACCAAAAAAAAAACAAAAAACAAAAAAAAAACTTAATGAAGACAGAAAGTATCAAGGTTGATCATTTCTTGGTGCTGTGACTTTGTGGGTTAGTAGAATTAAAAGGTCGAGTTGCAAAAATTAAAAATCTCCTTTATTTCCGTAGCAATACTCTTATAGATTACAGCAGCATTACGTTACATACACCATCAGTCTACCAAGGTCGATGACAATAACAGTGACAGCAGATTACATCATTCGCTCTCGTAACAATAACACTTCCAGCTGTCTGGTTTCACAACTGTTTCACAACTACAACTGTCCTCCTGGCACGTCACAATCCCTTTATCTCCATTCATGATTACCAGACTGTTCTGTCAATCACTAGAGGTTTCTGGAAAACAAGGCATCTAATTACATAATTCGAACATTCTATCACCTTCGAGAAACGTAACTTAATCTACGCCGGCGAGGCCTTTGCCTCAGTTATCTCGCTTGCCGGCGCTATCTGTTTACACAGGTTCTTTATTTGCGTGAAACCTATCCATCTATTATCTATTTGCGCCGAAACTTTAATGCCCGTTACCGCGACATTGCTCCCTCCTCAAGGCTGGTCGTCCCGAACAGCACCATCGTAGCAGGACAGATGCTCCAGGTGTACCACCAGCAACTTCTCTCGGGGCACCTTCTGGATGCAGTAGACCACGTCTATAATCCTCTTCACCACCCGGCACGGTCATTGCCATGGTTGCTGGAGCTTCAGGCAGCGTCCCTTGGTCCGAATAGGGCGGTACAACCAGACTAGGTCACCCTGCTGGAACCCTTGGCTGTTGGCTTGCCTGTCGTATCGGGTCTTCATGCGGTCGCCCGCCTTCTGGATGTTCTGACGAGCCATCTCATGCATGTCGTGGAGATGGTCCACTAGAAGTATAAACTTGAAAGAAGCGTAGGGACAGTGAAGCACAAACTAGTACAAAATTTAATCGAGAATATATTGACACATTGCTTCACTCACCTGTTTATTCACAGGACATGTTTCAAGAGCTCTTGCTCTTATCCTCAGCTGATACTCGACTAGTGCAAGTTGTAGTGGTTTCTTCTTTCTCCGTATTGTCAATAGATGGCGTGATGTACTTGTCAAAGATGTCCGGTGGTGGAGTTTCAAAATTCATGACTCTATGACGATTTTTGTTAATGAAGATTTTTTCCCATACGGAAAGGTCTATGGGGTGATTAACGTATTTTATTAGAGATGTTTCCAAATTGATGTCATGTCTAGTATTCAAAAAATGAAAAGCCACTGCTGATTTTTCTGTTTCACCATTTTTAATGTTTCTCATATGTTCTTTAGTTCTGATGTTAATATTTCTTTTTGTTTTTCCTATATAAATTTTAGGGCAAGTTTCACATTTGATCTCATAGATTCCTGGTTTTTCTTTGGTAGTGATTGAATTTTTGGGAGGGCCTTTTAACAAATTTCTGATATTAAACCTATTTTGAGGTGCAAGAGTTATGTTGTGTTTTGAGAAGATTTTTTGGAATTTGTTATAGGCTGATGGGTAGAAGGTGAATTTTTTAAAAAGTTTTTTCTCTTTTTCTCCTGTAGGTTCTAGGGTGGTGGTTTCTTTTATTTTCTTAGCTTTGTTGGGTCTGTTAACAGTTTTGTCTAATAGTAATATTGGACGAAGAAGACTATCGCAAAAAAAAATGGACAACCTTTTAAACGGAAAAGAATTTGTTAAACTAGAAAACAATCCATTAAAGAAAGCATGCAAATCTGTGGAATTAGCAATTAAAAACAGTAAAATCATGACTAAAAGAGATAAACTGAACAACAAAATAGACAGTCCAAAAACACCATACATATATGGTTTACCCAAAATACATAAACCTGAAATTACCCTCAGACCAATAATTAATAACATTGATGCACCCACTTACCAACTATCAAAATGGCTGGTTCAAATCTTCAGATCCTTCACAAAATTTGAAAATTTAAGTATCAAAAACTCGTTTGAATTGTTAAATCTCCTGAAGGACAAAGATCAACTCTACAGATGCTTTAGTTTCCTTTGACGTCATTTCTTTATATCCAAGTATACCTACCAATGAACTTATTCCACTTCTCAAAAAATGGCTGGAATCAATACAAATAACACCTGAAGAAATAGAAGAACTTTCACAACTTACAGAAATTTGTATCAATCAAAATTTTTTCAGCTTAAATGGACAGATCTATAAACAAAAAACGGGCCTAGCTATGGGCAACCCATTGTCTCCCTTCTTGGCAGATTTATTCATGAGTGCTTTTGAAACACATATCACAAAAGCTTTTCCAAATTATTTCAAAGTGTGGTATCGCTATGTTGACGACATTTTTGCAATAGTACCTAAAAAACTCATACAAGATGGTCTTAAACTTTTGAATATACAAAATCCAGCTATAAAATTTACATTGGAAACAGAAGAGGATGGTGTGCTCCCCTTTTTGGACATCAAGATCAAAAAAATGAACAACAAACTCACTTTTGGTATCTACAGGAAACCGACACACACAGATAATTACATTAAGAACAACAGTTTCAACCCAAAACAACACCAACATGCCATTTTCAACAGTTTAATCTTTCGGATGATCAACTTTCCACTAAACAGAGAAGATTATCAAGAAGAATACCTACACATAAAAAAAGTAGCTATATCCAACGGTTTCAACCCAAATTTAGTAGACAAAACTGTTAACAGACTCAACAAAGCTAAGAAAATAAAAGAAACCACCACCCTAGAACCTACAGGAGAAAAAGAGAAAAAACTTTTTAAAAAATTCACCTTCCACCCATCAGCCTATAACAAATTCCAAAAAGTCTTCTCAAAACACAACATAACTCTTGCACCTCAAAATAGGTTTAATATCAGAAATTTGTTAAAAGGCCCTCCCAAAAATTCAATCACTACCAAAGAAAAACCAGGAATCTATGAGATCAAATGTGAAACTTGCCCTAAAATTTATATAGGAAAAACAAAAAGAAATATTAACATCAGAACTAAAGAACATATGAGAAACATTAAAAATGGTGAAACAGAAAAATCAGCAGTGGCTTTTCATTTTTTGAATACTAGACATGACATCAATTTGGAAACATCTCTCATAAAATACGTTAATCACCCCATAGACCTTTCCGTATGGGAAAAAATCTTCATTAACAAAAATCGTCATAGAGTCATGAATTTTGAAACTCCACCACCGGACATCTTTGACAAGTACATCACGCCATCTATTGACAATACGGAGAAAGAAGAAACCACTACAACTTGCACTAGTCGAGTATCAGCTGAGGATAAGAGCAAGAGCTCTTGAAACATGTCCTGTGAATAAACAGGTGAGTGAAGCAATGTGTCAATATATTCTCGATTAAATTTTGTAATGGTCCACTAGGTTCTCCACATAGTCGGTTGCTAGCTGTTTTGCACCCAGGGGGCTTCCAAAAGCCAGATCACAGGGGAGGCGTAAGTCTCGGCCGAACATTAAACTGGCCGGCGTCATCCCAGTGGTTGTGTGTTGACGAGCGGTAGGCCAGTAAGAACAGTGGCACCTTAATGTCCCAGTCTCGCTGATGGCTGGCCACGACCTTCCTCAGGTGTTCCTCTAAGGTCTTGATGTATCTCTCGACCATGCTGTCCGACTGTGGATGTAGGGGTGTGGTGCGGGTCTTGTTTACCCCAAGCCTCTCTAGTGCCTCCTTCATCAGGTTGGATTCAAAATTGGTGCCCTGGTCGCTGTGGAGCTCTAGCGGCACCCCAAATCGGCAGAAAACTTTCTCCACAACACAGTCCGTAATTGTCTTCGCCTCCTGGTTCGGAATGGCATACACTTCCGGCCACTTGGTGAAGTAGTCCACGACTTGCTGCCTCTCCAATAAGCCGTCCTCTTCAATACGCCTTCCAGCCTGGGACCCAGGTGTTGCGTCGGTACCTGCTCCTGTGTCTTAACGATAGCTGTCACGCTGACGACGGGCTCGCACGTCCCCAGCTCCGTTCTGGCCTGGATGTCGCGATCGGTGTCTGCCAGGTTGAGCAGCCTCACTGGCACCTCCTCTCGGCACGGAATTAATGTCCTGGCTACACAGAGTCCGTGCACAGGTGTTATCTGGTCCAGCATCACCTTCGTCCGCTGACCTTCCAATCTCGCCGTCACCACCACCTCGCTTCTCGCGGGGACCACCACGTCTTCCTTCAAGATGACCCTGCAGATTCCAAGGCGCTCGTCTGGTTGCCGTAGTATCACCTCTTCTCCATTCAGACGCAGGACCTTCCTGCCGACATCAACCGTCGCCTCGTGGCTCCTGAGGGCATCTAATCCCAGTATCACCTCAGCCACCTTCGCGATGAATCCCTATTTACGCACGACACTCCGTCCCAAGGTCAACTTCAGCAGGGCTTCCTTCTTCACAGGCAAGGTGTCACCCGATGCCGTCACAAGCTGGTATGGTCGGTTCGGCTTCCTTGTCGGCAAACCCTTGGCCACGTCAGGTCTGATGATGGTGACAGCTGCCCCAGTGTCTACCAGCACGCGGCACGGCTTCCCTCTCACCCAACCGTCCACGATGAGGCTGTCATCCATACGCCGGCTGACGGCGCTTAGTGTCACTCGAGGGGATGGTGGTGATGGCGCTGGCATGCCCCTCTCCATGCCGGGCCTGACTCGTTCTTCCGGCTCCTCTTCTGGGTATCGGCTGTCTCCGTGTGTCCCGGCTGGCCGCACCCACAGCACACGCCACTACGTGTTCGCTGGCGTCCCTGGGCTGGTCTTCTGTCCCCGGTGTAGCGGACACTCCTCGGACACTCCAGCTCGTTAACGCGGTTTGCCAGTTCTTCAAGGGATTTGATGTTATTGTCAGCCTTTCCCTCTAGGTCGTTAATGCGCTCGTCCACTTGACCCATCCGCTTGCCCAGCTCCGTGACGTCATCTCTCACGCCGGTCAATTGCTCTTCAAATTTTTCGGCGAGGACCTCGTTCGTAGCCTTCATTTCCGTGGTCAGTTCGGCCATCTTTGTAGTCAGATTGGGATTTGTCGTCTTTGCGACCAGGTCGGTATTTGCTGCCTCCGTCTTGGCTGTTAATTCGGCCTTCATTTCTTCCATCTTCTCTGTGATTTTGTCGTTAGCCGTCTTCATTTGTTTCAGCTCTGCGGTCAGGTTGTCATTTGCTACTTTCATTTCCGTCATCTTCTCCAAAATCTTTTCCAATGTAGCCTCCATGTCGCACTCTTGACACCATTTGTGACTTTGTGGGTTCATAGAATTAAAAGGCCGAGTTGCAGAAATTAAAAATCTCCTTTATTTCCGTAGCAGTACTCTTATAGAGTACAGCAGCATTACGTTACGTACACCATCAGTCTACCAAGGTCGATGACAATAACAGTGACAGCAGATTACATCATTTGCTGTTGCAATAACACTTCCAGCTGTCTGGTTTCACAACATCTGTTTCACAACTACAACTGTCCTGCTGGCATGTCACAATCCCTTTTATATCTCCATTCATTATTACCAGACTGTTATGTCAATCACTAGAGGTTTCTGGAAAACAAGGCATCTAATTGCATAATTCAAACATTCTATCACCTTCGAGAAACATAACTTAATCTACGCCGGCGAGGCCTTTGCCTCAGTTATCTTGCTTGCCAGCACTATCTATTTACACAAGTTCGTTATCTACGTGAAACCTATCCATCTATTATCTATTTGCGCCAAAACTTTACTGCCTGTTACCGCGACAGTATTAATGTTTTGCAGGGCTAGTTTATCTGTGAAAGATTTGTTTCATGCATGCAATAGAGTTCCTGCAAAGTTGATTGTGTGGTGAACTGTTACTTCAGCAGAGTTGAAGTTCAGCTGCTGAATGAGGCGGTTAGGAAATTTCTTTAAATCCTAATATTTTTGCTGTAGATCAACCAAGAGCACTGAACTGTTTTGTTGAATTTATGAAGCCGTGTAGTTATTTGAAGTTGTCTCTCAATTAGCAGCTTTAATATCTGTCATGAAACTAAACCCAAAGTATCCGTTCCAGTAACAGGCTGGCAGTCTTAGTTAGAAGAAATGACCTTGGAAATCTTGTTTGAAGACCAGCAAGATAAGTATGCATTTCTCAGAAGTTTGTGTTATGGAATTGTTTCTTGCATAAAGTTGTAGTTTCTGAATGTTTTTGTGTTCTAATGTAGTTGAGGATAGAATAGAAACATCAGTTCCAGAATTCAATAAAATCTTAGACCAGCATTGCACTGTATAATGAACAGATAGGGAGATAATTCAATTTCCTCTCTTTGTACCACATCAAGTGATACCCCAAGGGGTTATGGCAAACATGTTACTGGAAGGTTTGTTGACAAATAAATGAGCATGCAGATGTGCGTTCTTAGAATTTTGTTTTAACTTAAAGTGATACCAGCAAATGAAATATTTGTGCTTTTGCCAAGAGGACTTATGTCTGGTCTGTAATAGCAACTGGATTCAGAGCTCTGGAATATAATTCTCTGCTTGGAAAGTTGTGAAATTGTTCATTTTGAGATGTTTGAACAACTACTTCAGTGCTACTCGTAGATTAATTAGGTGGTGTAATCTTTAGAATTTTATCATCTATCAATGACATCACCTTGAGACTTGCTACTTGACTGGCACCTAGAATAGATTGTACATTAGTGGGAAATCATTACAAAAATATAGTTTTTAGAATGTTATCTATTATTTGTGATACAGCAAGGGCATGTATTTCTATAAGTCAGGAGGATAGTTTTCTGTTTCTCTTTTTTTTTTTCTTATCTCCTAATTCTACATCCATTACTAAAGGATCCACTTTTCAATTCTGTTGCCCCTCTTCTTTGTGATTGAAGAGGTCGTCATGTTTAAATGCGAGGCATGTTTTTTAAGTCAGTACCGTTTTGCAATTCTGCCGCCATAGCGCTACAGTCGGCGTTCCGCGCATGCGCGCTGGTTACCTACATCTCTTGTCTATGCACTGATGCCATTACAGTCTGATTCTTCATTGTATACGTTGGTTACTGAGATGCCTCCGGCAATCGTGAGTCCCGCCATTTGTGAAGTACGGGCTGTTATACAATTTCTTAGTGCTAAAGGCGTAAAACCGATCAATATTCACCGTGAGATCTGTGAAGTTTACGGACAAAACATTATGAGTGATGGAATGGTAAGCAAATGAGTGAGAGCATTTAAAGATGGCCGCACAAATGTGCATGATGAAGAATGGAGTGGGCGTCCTTCGGTCGTTACTGAAGATTTGGTGCAGAAAGTGGATGAAAAGGTGAGAGAAAACAGACGCTTTACAATTTCATCATTGTGCGACTATTTTCCTCAATATTCTCATAGTGTTTTGTATCGCATTGTGACCGAGAACTTGAAGTACCGGAAATTGTGTTCACGCTGGATTCCGAAAATGTTGATGGATTTGCACAAAACCCAACGTTTAGGCAGTGCATTGACTTTCCTTGAGCGGTACCACAATGAAGGTGAAGAATTTTTAGACCAAATTGGTACTGGTGACGAAACATGGCTGGCCTACATCACACCAGAATTGAAACAACAATCCATGGAATGGCGACATTCATCATCACCCACAAAAGTGAAGTTTAAGCAAACAATTTCTGCCTGGAAAATCATGTGCAGTTTTTTGGGACAGAAAAGAAGTATTGCTAGTGGAGTTTCTGCCTCGTAATGAGACAATCAATGCGGCGTCTTATTGTGAGACATTAAACAATCTGCGCCATACAATCCAGAACAAAAGACGTGGCAAGTTGAGTAAGGGTATCGTTTTGCTGCATGACAATGCCCGTCCACATGTGGCTGCTAATCGGACCAAAGATCTCATCAAATCTTTTCAATGGGAAACTCTAGATCATCCTCCATACAGCCCTGATCTGGCGCCCAGCGACTACCATTTGTTCCTGCACTTGAAGAATCATCTGGACGGTCAGCATCTTCAAGACGATAACGAAGTCAAAACAGTTGTGATACAGTGGTTAACACATCAGGTGGCAGAATTTTATGAGGAGGGTATTCAAAAACTGGTACCATGTTATGACAAGTGCCTCAATATTCACGGAAATTATGTAGAAAAGTAGATTAAGGGACAGGCTTTCATGCAAAAATAAAATTATTGTGATATCTATGCACGTCTTTTTGTAATTCCAAAACGGTACTGACTTAAAAAACATGCCTCGTATTTCAATTGCTTCTTGTTTCAAAGGTTAGTGACTTGTCCTAGAGAGCGCTACAGAGTCACTATATTTTATTAATGACTCAGTAATTGTGGATATTCTGCCTTTCATGACTTTTTTGTCTTATGTAAAAGACTATATCTTCCGATCTTGAGCTTATGGTCTGCGTGGTGGTTTCTATATTCTCTTGACCATAGCATCATGGTATTATGCAGACACCTGCTGAGCAAGTGGATGTGCAAGTTTTTTTCTTTTCAGGTCCTTTATTTTCCTTGGTTTATAAATTGTTCTTTGTGTTGTGAGTGCAACAGTTTTCCAATTTGGTCTGTTACTTTGTTGATATGTCAACTATATAGTTATTATTATTCCTTGTTATCTTTATGTACTGATGGATAGTTCAGATGCAGGCATTTGTGATTTCTTTGTAGATGCAGCTGTTGCTGCCAAGGGTCTTACTAAATTATAGATTTATTAGTCTGTTTTATGGTTCTTGGCTTGCTCTGTAAGAGTCTTAATTATGTCCAGATTTTGTTGGGGATAATGGTTTGAGGATTTGTGTAGATATCTGCCAGTGTGTATGAGTTTCCGTTACACAGTGTAACCTGAACTACTAGAACATCCAGAAATGGAAGTCTATTTTGTTTTCCAGGGTGAATTGTGTGTTGCAGTTTTGACTATTTAAATGATGTAGGAATGCTTCCAGTTTCTCTTCCCCATGGTTCCAAATGACAAAAGCGTCATCCACATGTGTAAACCAAACTTTGGGCTTGTATGTTGCTGTCTTAAGTGCATCCTCTTCAGTCTTTTCCATCAAGGAATTGATGATGATTAGACTTAGTGGGCTACCCATAGAATGTGCTGTCTGTTTATTCATAAAAAGTATTGTTTCACTCAAAATAGTTTGTTGTTGTGAAAGAGGCCGAAATGTAGGTGGGAAAAGTTGAAGTAGAGTTTTTGGCAAACAGTGAGAGATGTCAAGGATGCCACAGAGCACCAGGCGATCTTCTGCATCATGCCGAATCCAGTTTCTGTAAAGTAGCTCGAATCCCTAATATGAAATAGAATTAACCACGTGGGGAAAAAATCTTCATAAAGAAATATGAAAGAAAATTGTTTAATTTCGACACTACCTATGAAGAAAACCCAAACTTCAAGTTCATCAAGATACCGACAGAGACACACCTATCACTTCCAGTGAGTTCACCAAACCAACATTCATTAGTTGACAACAGCGGATGATGTTAGGAAGATCCTAACGAAACGCATTCTAGGTAAATACTAGCAATAAGTGGAGTATTGAGTATTAGTTCGACTCAAAATATATTAATTTTGTGCCTCATTGTATCATAGTCCTTACACATTGGAATGAAATGGAATGTTGTCAATGAACTTTTGCAGTAGAATGGTCAAATGTTTAGAGATGTTGATGTAGGGTATCAAAATAGTGCTGATGATGGGTCTCTGTGGCACATTGTTTATGGATCTTGTGCAATCCATAAACTCTAGACCATTTGGATTTACTCCTGCAGACTTGATATTTAATGTTGTTTGCTAATAAAAAACTTTTTATAACATAATTAGTTGTCCTGAAAATCTGAATGGTTGGGTTCTTCTGAAGTATCCTGCAGGTGTTTGGGTCGAGTAGTTCAGAGATGTTTTCTGGTGTATGTCTCCTTTGACTACTACATCTGCCTGGGGAAGGACAATACTGTCATCATTTAGCATTTTGATGGCCATCTCCTTTAATGCAGATAGGTTGCTTTTTTCCTTAAAATGTTTGTTTAGTTGGTACAATGTAGCAGTAATAGTTTCAACGCAGGCTCCATGTTAGCTATTATAGCTTCTCAGGAATATGAGGAATGTAAGGTTTCCTCCTTTGGACAGAAATGACATTTCTGCCTCTGTATATGTGTGGTCCATTAGGTTTATCACAACACACCATACCATAAATCCAACCCAAACATGTGAGGAGTTTTGGCACAGTTGAATTTCTTCTTATACCGGTTCACAGATCATTCTCCATAACTACTAAGTAGAGAAACTGACAGCGTGGATACTAGAGAAAGTGAAAATGATGTTCACTACTGTGATATACACCAAATAAAATGAGTTCAAGCTGTAACTGTTTTATTAACATTAGCACCTGAGATATTACACATATGTGTTCGTTACTGTTTGTAACTGTTGCTATGGTAATGACAGTATATATTAGTTGCCATGCAGTGCTGCCTTCATGTTGTGGTGGTCAGTGCATGGTATGGGCTCCTGTCACACCATCATATTGCATTGATGTGGTGTGCGATTGGCCTTTGCTTCCTGCAGTCTGGTCAGCTGCAAGTGGACTCTGCATATTTTCAAGCTGCACAATATAAGCAAAATGTGCAAGGTTATCTCTAGCATTTCTTCCAAGTAATTATGTTTCACAATAAACAGAAGATTCTATTGTATAAAATGAAGTCAGCAATTATGTAAATATTTGTGCTGTATTATAAACCATTTAGTTTTAATAAATATATATGCAAGAAAAAATAGTGTGAAAGTCTGAATATGAATTGCAAATCTTGAAATAGGCTATACATTCAATTTAAAGCTACATAGATAATCAACATGAAAAATTCAATGCCATGGTCGGGATTTGAACCACGGATCTCCTGGTTTCCATCCAGTCACTCTAACCCATTGAGCTACCATGGCCAACTTGCCATCATGACACTAAATTCTCCATTTGACTAGTATTTTCCTGGTAAACCAATTCAATGCCATGGCATTGAATTTTTCATATTGACTATGCATCAAAACCTTAGCCTATTTATGGCTAGTGTGAAGAAATGTTTAATTTCCACCAATTAACTAAATTAAAGCTACAAGTTTACCATACTGTGTTTTGACAGATTTATTGATATCAGTCTTTCATTTTATGAATGTAGATGTACAGGTTTAACCACTTTCAAACTATTATTTTGGTTAGTATAAGTTTGATTCGAAGTAGTACTCAGTGCACCATATATTGCCAGTGTTTACCTAGAACATGTTTCGTTACGACTTTCCTAACATCCTCAGCTAGTGTCGACTGTTGAATTTTATTTGTTGAACTCCTTGAAGATAATAGGGGAATCTCTGTGGATATCTTGATGAACTTGAAGTTTGGCTTCTTTTCAAAGGTGATATCCGAATTGAATAGTTTTCCTTCATACTTTTTTATGAATATCTTTTCCCACATTGTTAATGTAGTTGGGTTCTTCACAATTTTTAAAAAATGGATTTCTAGTTCTATATCATGATTATCATTACAAAAATGGTTTACTACAACTGATTTGTCTATTTCTTTGTTATTCTTCCTAAAATGCTCTCTAAGCCTAATGTTCAAATTCCTGTTTGTTTTGCCAGTGTATAAGTTGTCACAGCCTTTGCAATTTATCTGGATGCACCTGAGTTTTTGTATGTGGTTTTCTTTTTGTATTACGTGATTTCAAAAGATGTTATACACTGAATTTGTTCTGTGGGGCCAAAGTAATGTGTTCTTTGAAGACTTTTTGGAAAAGGTATGTAGCTCTGGGATGGTATGTACATTTTCTATATGAATTGAAAAAACAATTGGTCTTTTGACACTGTCACTTATTTTTGAGGGACTAGTTTTGGAAGCCATTGGCACCATTATGAATCTCTTTCCAACTGTCTTTTGTCGATTTTCTTTTTCCTCAAGACTTGGTCTAATCTATTATTTCTTTTTAAGTTTTATTACCGATTGGCGAAAGAGTAGTTATTTGTCTGCATCTCTGTTGTCTTTTGAATTTATCAATTTTCTTTTTGCCCAATTCAGCACTGATTCCATTGTATTCTGAATACAGAATTATATGTTTGCACTCTTTATATATTCCATCTTGTTTAAGCGGACATTGACCAGCCTGTAAGTTAAACTGATACACTAGCTGCTGCTTTTATATGTGAGCCATCAGCACATGTGTTTATTTTTTCTACTTTAAAGGTACATATCCTGATGTTTTTAAATTTCTAAGTTTAAGTTAGGTAACAAAAATGTCTGTGGTAATTATAAGCCAATATATCAGCTATCTCAAAAGCTTTTGGTAGTTTAATTAATAAACAAATTACTTCATACTTTGAGTCCAATTTCATACTGTAGACTGCCAATATGGCTTCATATTATTATGGCACATGAGGTGAGTGAACATCTCAAAACACTCTCCTAAAAATAGTAAATATTGGAGAAGCAGTAAGAGGAAAGAAGCTAAGAATGATATACCAGAAGTGGTGAGTTCTACGAGGGTTGTTCAACAAAGAATGATCACATTTTTTTTTTTTTTTTGACAATGTACCTTTACTCATCCTCAATGTTGATGATCCTTTTCAAAATAGTCTCCCCTGAATGTGATGCACTTGTCCCAGTATTTCTGCCAGTCTTCAAAGACATGCTAGAAACCACTTTTTTGAGAGATCCTTCAAAATTGCCTCCGCAGCCTTCACCACTATTTCTGATAATGAATAATACCTCTCACGAAGGCATTTCTTCAAGTTAGGGAATAGAAAAAAGTCAAATGGGGCTAAATCCGGAGTATAGAGAGGGTGAGGGATACACTTCACGTTGATTTTTGCAAGATATTCAGCAACAACATTGGCAATATGTGGCTGCGCATTATTGTGGTGCAGCATCCAGCCTGCTTCACGGAAATGTGGTCTTTTGCACCTAATATGGACTTGCAATGTTTTCAGGACATCCCTGTAGTATTGTCCAGTTACTGATGTGTGTGCAGATACAACATGCTGATAAACCATTCCATGAATATCAAAGAATGAGATGACAATAACTTTCCCAGCAGAAGCAACCACTTTTGCTTTTTTGAAGGTTGGTGATGGAGATTTCCACACTGAGCTTTGCTGTTTGCTCTCAGCATCAAAATGATGTAGCCAAGTTTCATCAGCAGTGATTACGTTTGAAAGAAACTCCGGATCTTACTCTAACATCAACTTTAACTGCATGCAAACCTGTATGCAAATGTCCTTTTGTTCAGGAATCAAGTCTTGGAACCCATTGCGCACAAACACGTCTCATGTGTAATGTTTCTGTCACCAACGTGTAGGTGGCACCCAATGAAATGTTCAGTATTTCAGAAAGTGATCTTAAGGTAATTCATCGATCCTCTCTCACAATGGCACCAGCAGTGTTGATGTTTTCTTCCGTAAGAGCAGTAACTGGAGCACTGGGTCCACCTTCCTTTGAAATTGATTGTCTCCCCTCTTTAAACATTTTAAACTACCTTCGGGCTGTGCTGTAGGAAAGAGCAGACTCTCCATAGGCCTCCTGTTACATCGTATAGGCCTCAATTGAAGATTTGTTGAGTTGAAAGCAGAATTTCAAAGCCGCATATTGTTCCTTAAGTGTTACCTCCATTGCAGTGGTAGGCGATACTGAACGTGTTTGACTTAACTGGTTCTCACAGGCGGGAACTAGGAGTACCAACAATGAAACTGCTACGGCGTGTTTGTTTCGCATTAAGCTAACAGAATATAATAAGATTGAATTTTAGTATGAAAAATTATGACCATAAAAAAATTATGATCTTTCTTTATTGAACAGCCCTCGTATCAAGATATGTTTCATTACATTGAAAAGTAAATATATAATATAATTAAAGGAAGCATGCAGACCCACAAAGAGGTTAAGGAATCTTGCACAAATGCTACCCAGGACACAAACGACAACAGCTCTGCATGACAAGTGGTGCCATCTACTGGCCCAAACCCTAAAACATGGAGCAATCACCTGTTCAACAGCACCCTGCTGTGGTGAAGCGAACCACCAACTACTGACATTTCGTGGAAGAGAATAGAACTTCCTCGCCAATGAGAACATGAAGATGGAGGAGAAAGTATCAGAAAAAAATAAGCCTACAAATACACGACATGATAGAAACACTTTCATGCAACCTCAAATCAGTGATAAAGGAAGAAATGACAAAATGCACAACTGGAAAATGCAAAAAACAGAGAGGAGGAAATAATCAAAGCTGAAACCAACCCTTGGTGGAAAGATGAGATCAAGGAAACTAGAAGCCCACCTCGGTAGTATAGTGGTAGCGAGTCTGCCTCACGTTAAAGAGGTCCCGAGTTCGAATCTTGGTCAGGGTGAGTTACCTGGATAAGTGAGTGAGTGAGTGTGTAGTGTTTTAGGGCCCATCGACAACAAGGTCATTTGGGCTGGATAAGGTCTTTTCCAGGGTTTTCCCTTATCCTGAAAGGCGAATGTCGGGTACGTCTAAGCTGTATGACCCTGGGCTCATTTGAGCATCATTTCATCCATTCCATTCATCGTCCGATATGACTTAAGTTGGAGGATGTAAAACTGCCAAAAAGAAAGGGGGGGGGAAACGAGGTGAAAGAGAAGAACATTTTCCCCTGAAGCAACAGCCAGTCGCTGAGAAGCAAAGCAGTGATGAAGGAACATGGGCAGAAGTCATAAGGAGGAGGCGTGGCAACAAGCCACAAGTCGTCCAGATACCCACAATTATAGGTACTAAGCAATCCTCCCACCACAGAGGAATGTGCAAATGAACTGCAAGGTATCTTATTTAAGATTATGAAGCAATTTTGATAAGTTGTAATCTCCCTAGGAACGCAAAAGTATTTGCAAATATAGAGAAAAATATTTTAAACTTAATTTTCCAAGCTTTAAATCAAATTCAAGTTCATATTTTGCCTAAGTCTAAGCAAAACAATTTGTTGTTAAAGGGAAAGAGTGCAGTAAATGTACAAATATTCAAACTTACGGAGAGCAGTGTAAAATATAATTAAGATCAGTGTAAACAATATAACAAAAAAAAAGGGAGGAGTCTTTTTCTTTCTTGAAAACGAGGGAATTCTTATTTATTTTAATTTTCATTGTTAAAATATGTGATTTTATGTGCACTCCTGTATGGGAGGGGCATAAAGGGTGATCACCTTGGTGTGTTCCAAGAATTGTACAAATTGTTTATGCAATATTGCTTTGTGTATTTCAGAAGAAAGTTCAGCGAAAGAACCAGCATCTGCGCTACTTTGGGCATATTACTATTTGGCTCAACATTACGACTATCTAGGAGACACAGAAAAAGCTTTATCTTACATTGATGCAGCAATTGACCACACACCAACGTTGATAGAGCTTTTTGTTACGAAAGGAAGGATATATAAGGTAAGCGCTTCAATTGCACAAGGTAGCATTTATAATGCAACTCAGAGTAATTCAGAAATAATATCACATTTTATTTTTACTTTCTCTACTATGTACGTACAATAAGTAAAATTATTACCTTCCACCCAAAAATTTGATACCAAAATTGTAATGGAAATGCACGTTTAGAGGTTTTGTAAATTTAAAAAGGTATTTTTAGAAAAAGATTTGCATGAACAGTGTAACTCAAAAACATAGTTTTCAAGAAAATTACCTCACAGCAGACTATCCTTTACATGTAACGCTTTTAGAAAATTTTGATTTTTCAAAAATGATTAACAATTTTTTTAAATAGGATACGTTTAAGATATCTTTATGACACATGAAATGCATATCTTGATTTTTCTGGGAATATTCTCAGAAGTCTTCTTTATTCTTAATAACTTTTGCATTAGTGATAAATCATTGCAGATGGATAAATTCTTAAAATAAAAGTAAATCGAGAAGCTATTGATACATTGTTTCACTCCCACTGTTTTTCATAGGACATGTGCAAATTGAAGTTTTTTCTACAACGCTAAAAAAAACCACTACAATTTGCACTTTTCGAGACTCAGCTGATGATGGGAGCAACAGCTCTTGAAACATGTCCTATGAAAAACAGTGTGAGTGAAGCAATGTGTCAATATCTTCTTGATTCACTTTTATTTTAACTTATGCTTCACTGTCTGTATGCTCCTTTCAATTTTTATATTTTGGAGAAATTATTATTGCACAAGAAATGTATATGTCATTATTATACACAATTTATATGTAATATTTTATATTTGTGGTGATGGTATGAATTATTTAGGAAATATTCCTTGTTATTTGTCTACATTTTCAATAGTTATACTTTTCTCCAATGGAAAGTCATTCAATTTTTTTATCTACTGGCCTGCAAAGAGGACAACATTTTAAAGACATTGCGCGGTGACCAGGCTTAAAAGATTTGCCTGGATGAAAGCTTCTGTTTATGTCCATATTGCCTTTGCACTAACATGCCTTTGCACTTACAAGAAAATTAGCACTAAGATAATTTCAAATAACATGATAGAGGAGCAAAAGTTTGTAAGAATATTATTAAATTTTAGATGAGTCGTATTTCTTACACATCTGCTTCACTTTCGTACCTATTTTGAGGACATGTTTCGCAAATCTTCGTTTGCATCTACGGCTCTTCTGCGACTGACGCTAGATCCAGCGGTGTGGGTAATTCTGGGGTTGTTGCTGCCATCTCTTGATTTAGTGATGAACTTAAATGTGGGATTCTCTTCTAGCGGGATTTCAGAGTTCATTAGTTGGTTTTTATGTTTTTCTATGTATATCCTCTCCCATATGACGAGTTCACTATGTTTTTGTACGTATTTTAGTAATTCTGTACTATCTTCAATTTCATGATTTTCAGACCAGAAATGAGCTGCTATTGCGGACTTATCAATATTTTTGTATCTTAAGTGCCTGAAGTGTTCTTTCTTTCTAGTGCCTATGTTTCTTTTTGTCCTCCCTATGTAAATTTTTTCACAGTCTTTCGATATATTTGTAAGAATAGTTTGTACAAGGGTACAAAATTTCATATGAGTGAGATTCTTTGTCTCTTGAATTTCAAGGCTTCACATAGTGGTGAACTAAGTAAATGTTTTACTATGTTTTACTACTGCTTAAAGCCTACTGCATTCTCATCTAGTATCTATAAGAAAATTATTAATATAATTTCTTTGTATGTTTATCTCGATTAATATGAAGTAGATAAGTAGGCATTTGTAAGAACAGTATGTGTAGGAGTCAAAAAAGACATGTGAGTGCAGCACATCTGATTTTATGGTTTAATTTACTATTTCTCAATGTTCTGGCAAAAGCTAGGTGCCATCTTAATTCTTATAAAGTGCAACTTCGAACTCATCACTCTTAAGTGTATTGAAGTCATTTAACATTCATTTGTACTAAGCCCTTTACAAAATTCATGTGGCAAGGCTCTATTCCTGGCCATATGAGCGAATGTATGACTATTCTAATATTACTGTTAAGGTTCATACCAGGGTGGTTTGATAAGTCTGGTAAATTTCCATTAAAAATGGAAATTTTTATTGCAGGTTCATGGTTGATAAAGCTTTACTATTCAAAAGATCATATAAAGAATTTTGGCAAGATATAGCTTACAGTTCATAGTTTACAGCCATCTGAATTTGTGAATCTGTTGACTGCGATTGAAAATAGAGAAAACCAAGTTTGGTACTGTTCTTAAGCATTTTAATTTGAAAGGTTGCAGTGCTGCACTAATCAAAAGAAATGTGTCGAGATTCAACTGTATTGGAACACCACAGTGAAGCGAAAAATTATTAAATTTTAGATGAGTCGCATTTTTTACACATCTGCAAGTGAAGCAGATGTGTAAAAAATGCGACTCATCTAAAATTTAATAAAAGAAATGTGGATGAAGTTCATATGGATTCTGCACTTCGTTGAAGCCATTTACTTTTGAATTAATGAATTTAAATTTGGTCAGACAAGTACCAAATGCAAAGAATGTTCTGGTCAGGCAACACAGGACACCATTAACAAAATATGTGATATGGTAATGCAAGACTAATAAAATTTTGTGAGATTGCTGAGACTATGCATTTCAACTGAGTGAGTGCGCAATATCCTGCCTGTGGAACTGACTGAAGAAGTTGCGTGGTGAGGTGGGTGCCACAATTGCTGAGAGAGAGCGGGTTAGTACATATGTGAATGCCCTTTAACTGCTGTGGTTCTCAGCATTCAATTTTGTATTGGGCAGGAAATACAGCTTAATTTTGCTCAGAGTGCTCTTTATAAGGCGTGAGTTCTTTTTTTTTTTTTTTTTTTTACCTGCCATAAATCTATGACATTTGATCACTGCCTTTGTTTTACTTCTGAAGGAAGGCATGCTAAGGAATTTTACTCCCAAAAAAGGTTCATTGCTCTCCGTGGTTTTGAACCCACCACCTTGGGAACCAAAGGTTAGCATGTTTCACGTAGACCACGGAGGACAACTGATTGCTCACAGACTACCAAAAGCACTTCTGATGTTTCATTGCAGTCTACAGATTCTTTGTGCCTATTTGTGACTTGAGACCTAGATTCATCATTATACACCAGGGTCAGTGGCAGTCAAAACAATGGAGAGAGGCTGGTGAAAGTTCACTGAAGAAGTCAAAGAACATTTTGTCTGCAGTTAAGGTGATTACACTTTTTTTTGTTTATTTTTTTTTTTGGGGGGGGGGGGATTTCCAAGGAATTATCCTCATAGATTACTTGGTAAAAGACAAAATCATAATTGGACTCTTATTATGATTCATTGTGGGAGCGTTTGAAACTGTATTAACTGAGAAAAGGACCAAGGTTAATACGTAAAGACCTCTTTCACCAGGATAATACACAATCCCACACATCAGCTATAACAATGGCAGAAGTGTATGAAGTTGTCTTTGATTTGGTTCGGTTCCTCATTCACCCTATTCATCAGACTTTAGCCTCAAATGACTTCTTGTACCCTAACTTGAAACTTTGCCTTGCTGGAATGAAATTTTCATCAAATGAGCAAGTGATAGTTGCAGTAAACAAATATTATGTAGAGTTTGATATAACCTATTTTTCTGATGGGATGAAAAAGCTAGAGCATAGGTGGACTAAGTATAAATTTTTCAAAGGAGACTGTCGAGATGCAAGGTGAGTTATGAGACAGACATTTTTTTTACAAACTTACCAAACCACTCTTTTGCATTGCTGTTACCACACTAATGTGGTTTCTTAACTTTGCATTGGAATACCAATTTAATGGCATTTATTTATGTTGCTTTTATTGCTATTTCATCGGCTTAGTTACAGTCAGCAGGCATTTGACTATTTGTTCCCAAGTCGTGGTCTCGGAACGATGGTTATATTATGGTTAATTAAAATGATACTATCTTTTAAACATTATTGACAATTCTTTAGTGTAAAATATTTCACATTTATATAGTAAACCTTTTAACACTATCTTTAGCCATTAATCTAATTCTCCTGATACAATCTATTCATCCCCTTTTATCTTGTTTTGGAAGTCCTCTCATTAGCGAGATAACCTTTTATGATCAATTATATTAATATCCTTAGTAACTCATGCTTAGCAATTTATGCTTTCCTTTTCTTATAGTGTTACAAATAACATGAACCTTCCAAAATTCTAACAAATTAACACCATTAACATACAAATATTCTATAAATATCAATGAACAATTTCTGATATGGTTTATTTAGAATAACTGTATCAAAGGCCTCTCATCAGAATATATGTAATTTATATTTACTAACAACATTATGATTCAAAGTATAAAATTGAAAGAAGTGTAGAGACAGGGAAGCACAACTTAGCACCAAAGTGAAATGAGAAGATACTGACACACTGCTTCACTCACACTGTTTTTTCACAGGACATGTTTCAAGAGCTCTCGCTCCTATCATCAGCTGATACTCTACTAGTGCAAGTTGTAGTGGTTTCCTCTTTCTCCGTTTTGTCAATAGATGGCGTGATTTACTTGTCAAAGATGTCCGGTGGTGGAGTTTCAAAATTCATGACTCTATGACAATTTTTGTTAATGAAGATTTTTTCCCATACGGAAAGGTCTATGGGGTGATTAACGTATTTTATTAAAGATGTTTCCAAGTTGATGTCATGCCTAGTATTCAAAAAATGAAAAGCCCTTGCTGATTTTTCTGTTTCACCATTTTTAATGTTTCATATATGTTCTTTTGTTCTGATGTCAATATTTCTTTTTGTTTTTCCCATATAAATTTTTAGGCAAGTTTCACATTTGATTTCATAGGTACCTGGTTTTTCTTTGGCAGTAATTGAATTTTTTTTTTGGGGGGGGGTGGGGCCTTTTAACAAATTTCTGATATTAAATCTATTTTGAGGTGTAAGAATTATGTTGTGTGTTAGAAGATCTTTTGGAATTTATTATGGGCTGATGGAAGGTAAATTTTTTTTTAAATTGTTTTTTCTCTTTTGCTCCTGTAGGTTCTAGGGTGGTGGTTTCTTTTTTTTCTTAGCCTTGTTGAGTCTGTTAACTGTTTTGTCCACTAAATTTGGGTTGAAACCATTGGGCATACTTTTTATGCATAGGTATTCTTCTTGATAATCTTCTCTGTTTAGTGGAAGGTTGATCATCCGAAAGATAAACTGTTGAAAATGGCATGTTGGTGTTGTTTTGGGTTGAAACTGTTGTTCTTAGTATAATTGTCTGTGTGTGTTGGTTTCCTGTAAATACCAAAAGTGAGTTTGTTGTTCATTTTTTTTTTTTTTTTTTTTTTTTTTTTTTTTTTTTTTTTGATCTTGATGTCCAAAAAGGGGAGCACACCATCCTCTTCTGTTTCCAATGTAAATTTTATAGCTGGATTTTGTATATTCAAAAGTCTAAGACCATCTTGTATGAGTTTTTAGGTACTATTGCAAAAATGTCATCAACATAACGATACCAAACTTTGAAATAACTTGGAAAATTTTTATGATATGTGTTTCAAAGGCACATGCCTCAAAATATGGCCACCTCATTTTCAAATCCATCCTTTGCTGATATCAGTTGGATTTTTGCCATTTGCAGCTGCTTCTATAGTTTCTTGTAGTTTACCTAATGAGGTTCCAGTAGTAATCTGCAAACATATTGGGTTTCTAGCTTCCTTGATACTCTTCATTGCATAAATAACTTGGTGGAATCTTTCTCCATATTCATCACTAACTTGTCCTAGATTTTTAGGGAGAAAGCTCAAATGGCATACAGAAAGGTTATTTTGAGAGACATGTGGCAACCTAGGCTCCCAGTAATTTCTCAATTAAATGGTTTGTAATTTTGTGCTGTAATATTACTTAAAAATTGCTCACAAATGGTCTTGAATGATATGCATGCTTCAAGTTCCACATGATTCAGTTTACTTTCAAACTGCTGATCTTTCATTAGTTCATGAATTTGAGGCCCAACAAAAATGTCTTCCCTCAACTTCAAAGCACTGGTTCTTGGAAATTTGACTTCTAGGTACTTGAAATCTGCTCCGGATTTGTCTAACACTTTCACAAAGTAATTCATCAGGCCTAATTTAATATGAAATGGAGGCATAAAGATTTTTGATCTAATAATTAATGAAAGGATAGAGGCAGACTGAAAAATTCAATGCAATAGGCAGGATTTGAATCAGGATCTTCCAATCTCCATCCGGCTGCTCTTAACCATTGAGTTACTGTGGCCAGTGTGCTGATATGACATTAAATTCTCCAACGGACTTGTGTTTTTTCCAGTAAAGCACTAGGAGTTCCCTAAACACATTAGTCAACTACCTTAATGGCAACTTACTAAGGCCCGGGATTTAAAGTTCGGTCCACTATTAGGTACAATTAATGGAAATTAATTGTTCTTTCATACTATGAATTTAATGTCATATCAGCATGTTGGTCATAGTAGCTCAATGGTTAAGAGTGGTCGGACGGAGACCAGAAAATCCATGGTTTAAATCCTAGCTATGGCATTGAATTTTTCAGTCTGACTCTTCCCTTTCATAGTGTGTCCCACACAAGGCTAGAGTAAAAGAAAAATTAATTTCTATCAACTAATGGTTCAGCTGAAATATTCTTTCTCCAGGTACAAGATTCTTCCAGTAATAAGATAAAATTTATATTAAATAAAATTAGTGTTATTGTTTATTATAAAATAAAATAAGTGAGGTAATGTTTGGATTTGACATGGTTGACATTTACACAAAAAGCAGCAATATTTTGTATATCCACTTTGCAACTGTAGTTATTCCAATCATTTTGAAATCATCACACATGAACCAGTTGTACTTGTCATACTGTGCTTTGTGCAATAGTAGCTGCATATTTTGTAACTTGCTTTCATTTGGACTGCATGGCCAATGGGTGTTGATGGTTTTATATTACCATTATGTAAAAGCATAGCTTTTAAACTTAATTTTGAAGCATCTATGAAGAGACTGGGTTGTGAATTTTACCAAGAACATTCATCAAACCATCAAAATTCACAACAGCAACTCAAATTCTCTTCCTTTCTGAAATATTTAGTCAATGCTCTTTTCGGTTTTGAAAAAATGATGTATCTCTCTATAAAATATTCACTCCTTTAGCCTAGAACCTAAAATTTCTGCTTGAGCTTTGAAAGATTTAAGTCTCGGACCAAATCATTTAACTCTCCTTGATTTATGTCATGATGCATGTTGGGATCCAACCTTCAAAGTCTGATCCTGAGCTTGATAGAACTAGTGGGTTATCATTTCTAGACTCGTCTTCTAATGTTCAGATTTCAAGAGGAACAGGAATAGGCATCTCGTCACTGTGAGCAACAGGTCTAATAGCTAAAGGAATGTTTGGATATTCAATGTGCTTTTTTGTCTTTACGCTTAAGCCCTGTTATTTTAGTCATACAAAAATAGCAATCATCAATATGGTTCATTGTTCCCTCCATAACATGGGAATTCCAAAAGGCATAGAAACTTTGTTTATTCTTTAACCACCCTCTTAACTGGCTGGCAGAATTTATGCAAACTACATGAGGAGCCCAACTACGGTTTTGATCACCAAGTTTAAGATCAAAATATAATTGATAAGCTTTTCTATGAGTAGTGTAATTTTCTAACTCTTTGACCTTATTGTATATTCATTGCAATGATAACAAATTATTAGTATTATTTGTACACATTTGCGACATATTTATTCCTATATTAATATGTTCAATAGATTTACGACATATCACCAAGTAATTATACTTTTAAATTATGCTTTTTATATCCTCACTTGGTCACACTACAATGTCTCACTAGTAAAACTTACCTACAAATCACTGACTGGATGAAACTGGTATTCATTTTCAGGTTAAGATAAGATAAGGCAGAAAAAAAAATTAGTAATGTTTGTAACTGTAACAGTATGGGTTGAAAAATAATTAGATGATTCAGCTATGGATCAAACTATACAGTAAAACAAAAGTTATTTAAATTTAAATATTGGAAACTATACTACTCGCCAATCTAGAAAGTGATGACATTTTGTATGGAGAGAGAGAGAGCAGACGTTGTCGCTTATTGCTGCCACGTGGAGAGTGCAATAGGATTATGCATGTGAAGGTGTCAGTTGCAAATGCAATGGGTATTATTATTATTATTATTATTATTATTATTATTATTATTATTATTATTATTATTATTATACACAAAGACAATAGTAAAGTTGTGGATCTACATGCAAGTGATAGAACACGCAAGAACATCAATGTAAAGAGGCATACAAAAGAGTCAAATCTGGGATATTTTGATGCTTATTGAAGTGGGGAAATGCAGCTTATATCCGAATCACTTGAATCATTGTTGTTGCTGCTGCTTGATTGATAAACAATGTTGCCGTCATCATCCGAAGAGCTGTTGAAATCCGCCACGGATATAACAAGTTGTTCTATAGTCTCCTCCAGAATTCCTTAATTTTCCTAAGTGGCCTTTATTATGCCTTTTGTGTAAGTCACAACTTTTTTCCAGTTTTCGGCTTTTATGTTGTTAGACCCTCTTCCGTCAGCTTTATTATTGACGACTAGTGAAGTCTTTATTGTTTTGGCCAACATAACCCTGGAGCGATTCCCCTCCTTGTGGATTGGATTTATATCACATGATGCGGTGACATATCTGAAGTTGGATTTGCCCCACATGCGCAAAAGTTTCACGCTCCCTCGGTTGGGCGACGCATGTAGAAGCCAAACCTTACCTTGTTGTAGAAGCGATGAACCTTTCGTCTAAAAGCCGTGAAGATGAAGTTCTCAAAGATTTCTATAAATCCTCTCCCTGGCAGCTGCGGCGAGCGATGAGATGTGAAACTTCTCAGGCGTGGTATTGATACAAAAGGGATTTCACTTTTGGGCAACTATGGAATAAAATAATTTGCACCGTTTCAATTTACTTGGAATTATATTTTTCGACATCATTTTCTTCTTTACACGCGACTTTTACTATTGATGTATATAGCCCTTTACTATATATTAATTTTCTCCTTTTATTTATAAATGATGCAACGGTTTTTTACTTAAATTATTTATCGTAGCATCGCATCTTCAGTGTATATTTTAAACGTTTACTAAATGTTCATAAATAATGAACTCCAATAACTTCTCGTAGTTACAAGAAGTCTTTTACCGAAAACATGTCTATCCTCTTTGAGAGTTAAAGCCAAAAGAAAAATTTCAAGAATAAAATCATTGGTTCTTTTTTCTGTTTTTGTCGCTAAGCCACCACAATACTTAATTCTGATTGGTCCTACGTCACAATTTGAGATTTCAATAAACCTAAGCATTTGTTGCATCATCTATATGGCCTGCTTGGTTATTAACTTAAGTTGAATAAGAGATGGCCATGTTTACCTAATATGTCCCTGTATGCAATATCGGCTTCAATCCTTTACTTCAGCCCTAATCAACTCGCTTGGAAATCAGGTTTATTTTCCCTCACAAGTGCCAGTAACTCACTTTTCTTCAGTTCCTCCTTCATTGGTATATTACAGCGAGTAAGCAACTGAATAATTTCATTTTTCCTGGTATCCATTGTTGGCACTCTGTCAGAAATTACTAAATGGTATCTGGCATTGTCCATTACTATAACAGATGGTCTGGTTAAATTTGGAAGAAGCTGTTCTGTGAATCATTTAAGAAAGGTGTTATGGTTCATTTCATCATGATAGTCTACCATCTTTTTAGATTTAAAAAGAAGACAACAGTTAGGAACAAAACCTGATGCAGTTCCTGCAAGAAGAAGTATAATTCTGCCTCCTTTGTCTAAGCACACATTCATTGTTCCTTCCAGCGTGTCTCAGTCCAACCTCTGCTGATGGTATGATTGGCATTTACCCATGTCTTGTCGAACCAAACAATATGTCCAAAATCATGGGTAAGAATTTCCCGGAGGAATCTGCAGCGCCAAGCAGAGATGTCAGTTTTTTCCATTAGCAATTTTCTGCCATTTACTTTTTCGTAGTGAAAACCTAATTTTTTCACTATTCTACGCAAAGAAGTCTTGCAACCTTGAAACAGCTTAGCTTCCTTTAAAGAAACGTGCAGCTTGAAAATAGTAGAATGCTCCTTTCTACTGTAATGTGAATTAATATGTATGTATTGCATCCTGCTGGAAAGGATCCAAGTTGATGATACGCTTACATCCTTTTCTTTTTTCCCGGGAGTTTTTAATTTAGTTCCCAATGTCTGACTTTCTTCTTTAAAATACTTTTCTTTCCCAATCTTAACCACAGTGTTCTTACTGATACCTACAACACGTGAAGTCCTATGAAGCACTCTCAGAAACTATTTGTAGTTGGTTTATATACCTATGAAGCACCTTAGAGAATGGAATATTAGGCTCCCCTTTCAATTTCTCCTTATAGAAGTATTCTCTCACAGAGCATAGTACTTCCTGTGCCTGTACTTTAATTGGAATACCTCTACCAAATATAGTTTTATTTGGTTCCCGAACACGTTCTTGTCACTATTTTTAGACATAATTAAACATTCATTAAAACACAATTACAAATGATCACAACACACGCACAGATACACAGACTCAGACACATCTAAACCAAGGCAAATTGCCACAAAATTCAGAAGAACTTGCCAGTACAGGGTCTCTAACTGTTGTATAAAAATAAGAACAGCAACATAATATGTGAAGGCATTCTTTTAATTGCAGCATAATCAGCAGAGAAACAAACACCAAGGTTTAATAGATTGAGTCAACATGAAAAATTCAATGCCATGGCCAGGATTTGAACCATGAATCAAATCAAATTAAAAAATTAGTGTATATACGGCTAGTATGAGGAAATTATCAATTTCCATCAATTAACTAAAATACCAAGGTTTAAGTTAATTGATGGAAATTAATCATTTCTTCACACTAGCCGTATACAGGCTAAGATTTTGGATTGATAGGGTCTACATGAAAAATTCAATGCCACGACCAGGATTTGGACCAATGAGTCAATTCATTTGAATGTCATGACGACAAGTTGGCCGTGGCAGCTCAATGGGTAAGAGCGATGGACGGAAACCAGGAGATCCGTGGTTCATATCTCGGCCATGGCATTGAATTTTTCAAGTTGACTATCTAAACAGATGAGACATTTGATCTTTTCCCCCCTCCGTTTATACCCCCTCTTTTAACTGCAATGGTCATATTGGCGACTTTTTTGGAACCATCGCCCATTGATGATGGTGTTGACTCATATATGTTGGGTTGCTGGTACTTTATTATTAGATCACACACACACACACACACACACACACACACACACACACACACACACACATTTGCACTCTCATTCATACTTCCAGTCTCTGGGGAGGATGGGGAATCATCCCTAACCCCAGTCAGAAATCGAACCCGGGACCCCTTGCACAGCAGGCAGGTGCTCTACTGACTGAGCTACAGGGGAGACTCAAAAACAAAGTAAATTGTCCAAGCAAAAAAATTATCATCACACCATGGCTATTACTAACTAAATTGGTAAAATATTAAAAAATAAATGATGTTCTTATCAATGTTAGGTCTTGTTTATTGTTGTCAATCACTATAACATAAATTTAAGCATTTAGAATCAGTTCTAATTGAGAAAACATACTTTATTTTTGAGACTGAGGGTGCTAGAGAGAAATCTGTTTAAACGCTAAATTCAGGCTAAGATCCACATAATAATCATCCAATTTCATGCAAAAGAATTTTTGGCCCTTGTCCAGTGTAATTATAGTAATTTTTGCAAAATTGTTTTGTTACTTACCCTAATAATGTTAGCATCCCAGTCATTATTGCAGTAAAGATTCTCCATTAAAGATAAATATTTGTCACATAAAATGTTGTGTGTATATGTATTCACACACTATTTTCTTGCACAATGAAAATGTTTTATATATACTTAAAGGTTTTGTATGTACACAAGTGTTTTGAAATTCCACCCTCCTATCTTAATGATAATTGGGGAAGTACCCAGTTCTACATATGACAAATCACACTGTTCGCATTTGTGATTGCATGCCACAACCTGATGGTTTTTCTTTTTCTTAACTATATACTGAGCATGTTTTCCCCAACCTTGAATTTTCTCGAGGATGTGAATGGATCTTGGGGCAGAGGTAGCTGAAAGAGGCTACATTGAAATCCTGTGCATTTGCATGATGCAAAACATGCGATTAGCTATTACACTAAATCTGGGCTGTAGTAAAGAAGTCTGTTGTCATGAACTGTTGCAGCAGGTATAGTTGAAATGTTGAATGTAATGTAACTATTAACAATTACAACATTCACTACAAAATGGAACAAGTAATTCCAACACCATAATTCTCCCTCTTGTGTTCAATGAGGTCAATTCCTACTGTATTATGAGTGTAGTTTTATTAGTGCATTAGAACCACATATCTTTATTTGCAGGGGGTTCTAGGATCAGAATTCGTAAATAATAGAACATTCCTATTAGTTTCAGGTAGATCCCCATCTGCATATATATCAATATATCTAAATAGACCTGTATCTCCTTTGAATTTGTTTCTTTCCATTTTGTATCTGCTGTTTTAGCTTAAGTGTGAGTTGCATATTTGCTGGTTTCTTCTGCAGTTTTGTCACAGAAATTTGAATTTACTTATATAATTAACTCAAAATAATCTGTTTCTGGACTTCCTGGAGGAATAGAATGATTTGTACTTGTAGGGAATGAAAATTATTTGTACTTGTAGGGAATGAAAATTATTTGTACTTGTAGGGAATGAAAATTATTCTAACTCACTGAAAGCCAATTTGTAGGTCCACATACAGATACAAATTTAGTTTGTTTCATCTATTTGAGCTCCAAGTTCTGCTACCTGTCCCTCAGCACACTCACTGCCAAGATCCATCGAAACTACTTACATGATCTAATCCCTTATAAACTTTTGCAAGTATTTTGTCTGATACCAATATTTCTCAATACAAGTTTTTCTAACCCTTGATGTGTTTGAATTGATCTCCATGGTACTAATACGACGATTGGCTGATAAGTCCCAGGCCTCACATGAGATGGTGCCACTGGGCCAGTTTAATGGGCAGCATCTAGACTAGCTTGTATCCATAGTTACAGGTCAGTAGCTTGTGTAATTTTTGAATGACAGCATTTTAAACAGGACAAGTGTAGAGATTTCACGAAAATGGAGGATTTGGAAAATTGGGCAGTACATTGAAAGACTGCCCCTTTATATACAGTGATAAAAAGGTGGGTTACAGAGTTTAAAATGGGATGTACAACCACTAGTGATGAGTCTTGCTCTGGATGCCCTGTGGAAGTCAGAATTCCAGAGATCATTGAAAAAATTCATCAATTAGTACTGGGAGACTGCAGATTAAAGTTGTTTGAGATATCAGACTGTAAACATATCAAAAGAATGTGCAGGTAATATTTTAAGTAATGTTTTGGGCTTCCGCAAGGTCTGTGCAAGATGGATGCTTCATTTAATGACACTTGATCAAAAGTTGCAAAAAAAAAAAAAAAAAATCTGCTTCTGTTAAGAATTTGCAGCTGTACCGCAAAAATCACAGGGAATTTTTGAGATAGCTTATTACCATGGAAGAAACTTGGATACATCACTAAATTCCAGGAAGTAAATCACAGTCAAACAGTGGATTGTACCAGGTGAACCAACTCCAAAAAAGGCTAACACTATTTTGTCAGCTAACAAGGTTATGGCAAGTGTTTTCTGGGATACATAGGGAATTATTTTTATTGATTACTTGGAAAAGGGTAAAAGTATCACTGGTGAGTACTACACAAGCTTACTGCAAAATTTGACTGATGAAGTAAAAAGAAACAGAACTCATTTGGCAAATAGAAAAATCTTGTTTCTTCACAACAATTCTCCACCCATTGTTTAGCCATTGCAATGGAATAAATTTGCGAATTAAAGTTCAAATTGCTTGAACATCCACCCTATTTGCCAGATCTAGCACCCAGTGAGTATCAACTGTTCCTGAACCTCAAAAAATTTCTTGGAGGACAAAGATTTCACAGTAGTGTGGAGGTCATTGATGCAGTAAACAGCTAATTTGAGGACCATGATAAATCACACTACAGAGATGGTTTAATTAAATTAGAATGCTGATGTGACAAATATATTAACCTTTCTGGAGTTTATTTCGAGAAAAATGTTAAAATTCTTTTTATATACATGTTTATATTGTGAGGCCTGGGACTTATTAATGGTTTGTGATTATATTCTGGCATGACAAAATTTCTTACACAGAGCAGTAGGGAATTATTACAACTCCTAAAAGTGGAGGTGAGTATAAACATAATCCATATGAAATGATCAAATTTACTACATTTTATTACGTTTTGCACAGCAGGCTATTTATCATTTCACTACGCCTTACTACATTAATCACCACAAAGGGTTAATAGACAAAATGTCATTACATGTATATGCTCCTTGCAGCATTGAATAATTAAGTTTCTCAAACATGTAATAGAATAATCTCACCACAATAACATTCAATGTTTCTTGTACAATCCAAAGGTTATTATGTATTGTTACATGCTAGTTTAGGTCAATGGGTGCAGAAACAAGTTCATGCATGTGACAGCGTGCACTTGAACTCTTGTAGCTTGCTACAGCACAGGGGAAAAAACAAAAGCATGCAATCTGATGTGCTTATTATATTCAAAAAAAGAAAGAAATAGAACTGAAAATATGTTTAACTTCAATACAGGTAAAAGAAGATGTATAACTCAAAGATATAGGGCAATTAAAATTTTGCATGAAGGAGGACATTCCAGTAGAGTTATTGGAAGAGGAATTGGATAATTGCATCAGATAGTAAACTCCCTGAAGAACCTTAAAATTACAGTAGAAGTGTAAAAAGATGAACATTTGCCCCTACTAAAAGCAAATATCAAGCAATATTACATAAAGCATAATTCACCTTCGACTCTCTTATTATTTTCACAATTTGCTTAAAAAAAAAATTATCAATATCAGTGGTAAGCCATATTTTATTTTCTAGCATGAAAATGCTAGATGTTCCTGAACTTATAGAAGTATCATAACCAGGGTTGGGATATTTAGGTGCAAATTTGAGATGAAAAAAGGTAGGGAAAAGGTGCTCAAATAAGGTAACAAAAGGAACACAATAGTGCTGGTTTATTCAACTAATTCAACAATTTCTTATACAAATAAAAATATTTATTAATTAACTTCCACTTATCTTAAGAAGTTGATGCTAATACTTCTATCTTCTTTATACAAGATCGATTTCATAGACATTTGCCCACATCTTCAGACCACACACTTCGTTGTCAAGGATACTATGTATTTACGTATTACCAACATCTGAAGACGAAACAAACCTAAAATCAGAATCAATTGCCAGTATGTTAAAATTCATTACACGATTTTTATTTTTTTAAAATAAATATTTTTTCCCACACTACTAAATTTATGGGAACATTTAATTGTTTTAATAATTTAACTTTGGAATTTATTTCATGGTTAAATGACCAAAACTGATCTGCTACGGCCGATTTATCAATTTGTTTATGTTTAATGTTACGAAAACTTTCTTTCTTTCTGGTTTCCAAACTATGTTTCGTCTTTCCAATATAAATCTGATCACAATCTAAACAATTAAGTTGATAAATACCAGATTTTTTATTATTAGGAATTTTATCTTTTTTAGAAAATTGTAATAAATTTTTAATACTATATTTATTTTGAGGAATTAAAGTTATACCAACTTCTTTTAAAAAAAAAAATTGAAAATGTTTATTAACCCAAGGATGGTAAGTAAATTTTTTAAATTTATAATCATCTTTTATTCTGTTAAGAATAGAAATATCATTAATATTTTTTTTGATATTTAAATTTTTCAATCTTCTTTTGTATAAAATCTTTATTAAAACCATTAAAGCAGTATTAATAATATGTTTATATTCTTTATTAAATTCTTCTTTATTCAGGGGTATATTTATTAATCTATAAATCAAACTATTAAAAACAGCAAATTTATGTGGAAAAGGGTTAAAACTTATTTTTATGTAATTATCGATATGAGTAGATTTCCTATAAATACCAAAATCTAATTTGTTATTATTTCTTATTATTTTCAAATCTAGAAAAGGAAGAAATCCATTAATTTCGGTTTCTAAAGTTAATTTTATAGCTTTATCTTGTAAATTTAGTAATTTTAAAGCATCATTAATTGGTTTTTCAGGAACAATAGCAAAAATATCACTAACATATCTATACCATGTTTTAAAAGTCAAAGGAAAAGTTTTAGTGACTTGAATTTTGGAAAAACTCATAAAAAGATCAGCAAGAAAAGGTGAAAGAGGATTACCCATTGTTAAACCAGAAGTTTGTTGATAAAATTCACCATTAAAACTGAAAAAATTTTGATCCAAACAAAAATCAGTAAGTTTAACAAAATCAACTATTAAATTAACTATTATTTAAGTCACTAAAGCTTTTCCTTTGATTTTTAAAACATGGTATAGATATGTCGAAGATATTTTTGCTATTGTTCCTGAAAAACAAATTAATGATGCTTTAAAATTACTAAATTTACAAGATAAAGCTATAAAATTCACATTAGAAACTGAAATTAATGGATTTCTTCCTGTTCTAAATTTGAAAATAATAAGAAATAATAACAAATTAGATTTTGGTATTTATAGGAAATCTACTCATATTGATAATTACATATAAAATAAACTTTTTAACCCTTTTTCACATAAATTTGCTGTTTTTAATAGTTTGATTTATGGATTAATAAATATACCCCTGAATAAAGAAGAATTTAATAAAGAATATAAATATATTTTTAATACTGCTTTAATTAATGGTTTCAATAAAGATTTTATACAAAAGAAGATGGAAAAATTTAAATATCAAAAACAAAATATTAATGATATTTCTACTCTTAAAAGAATAAAATGTGATTATAAATTTAAAAATATTACTTACCATCCTTGGGTTAATAAACATTTTTTTTTAAAGAAGTTGGTATAACTTTAGTTCCTCAAAATAAATATAGTATTAAAAATATATTACAATTTTCTAAAAAAGATGAAATTCCTAATAATAAAAAATCTGGTATTTATCAGTTTAATTGTTTAGATTGTGATCAGGTTTATATTGGAAAGACGAAACGTAGTTTGGAAACCAGAAAAAAAAGAACATTTTCGTAACATTAAATATAAATAAATTGATAAATTGGCCATATCAGATCATTTTTGGTCATTTAACCATGAAATAAATCCCGAAGTTAAATTAATAAAACAGTTAAATATTCCCATAGATTTAATAGTGTGGGAAAAAATATTTATTCTAAAAAATAAAAATTGCGTAATGAATTTTGACATACCAGCAATTGATTCTATTTTTAGGTTTGTTTCGTGTTCAGATGTTGTTTTCAAATGCTAGGCTTTGGCAATGAAGCCATTAGCTCTTTTGCTCTCCAATATTTCTGTGTAGTGAGTCCGGCAGGTAGGGCTTCACAGGTTAAAAGATGTTCTTCAGTCATTTCCTCTTCTTTGTTGCACAGAGGACAATTTGTACTTGTATAAATTCCTATTCTGTGTAAGTGTTTGGCCAAATAATCATGTTCCGTAAGTAATCTAAAATTTGCTTCTGCAGCTTTACGTGGGATTTCTGGAATAATTTCTGGATTTTTTTTTAAATGTTCCATTTTTTATCTTTGGCTTTGTTAGATATTGATTGGTTTTGTTTGTTTTTGTATTTGCTTTTTATTAATCTTTTTATGGATGTAAAGGGTAAGCTTTTACTTTTGTTCTGAATTAAATTTGCACCCTTTTTGGCAAGAAAATCAGCTGATTCATTTCCAGCAATTCCACAATGTGCAGGTATCCACTGTAATATAATTCTTTTGTGTAGTTTTTGAAGTTGTTGGATCATTTTGTGACATTCTTTAATTTAGATTGACCTCATATTATATGAACTTATTGCACATAATGCTGCTTTAGAATCAGAAAGTATGACAGCATTTTTGAATTTATCTATTCTGCATAGAAGGTGTTGGAGTAAAATATGAATAGCCGTTACTTCTGGATCAAAATTTGTTGTGTGGTATCCTGCTGGTTGATAGAATGAGAACAGTGCACACTTAATTCCTGCTCCTGAGTTGTCCAAGTTAGATCCATCTGTGTAGATATGTAACAATTCTTCAGGTGGTATCTATTGTTCACAGTTTTTAATGCTAATGCTTTTAGTACAGGTTTGGAAGTTTCAGATTTTGTAACTGTTTGTTCTAAATCTAATTGAATTGGTTCAAAAGTTAGTGGGTTTTCTTTGATTAAAATGTTTTCTTTAGAATTAAGAAGATTCAGATCTGTTTTTAATTCCGTAACTTTGTGTAGGAAACTTGTTGGTGTTATCTTGATTGGTTGTAGTAATCTTTTCTGCCATTTTGTTGTTTTTAACCGCAACATTTTTTCATGTTGTATTAGTGCCTGGTCCTCTAAAGTTAGATGTATTGGATAGTTCCGAGTTAAGGCTTGCATTGCCGTGATTGGAGTTGATTTTGCTGCACCGGTTATTAGTCGCAGGGCCTGATTTTGGCATACTTCTAGGTGATTTATGTTAGAACTGTTTGCTGTAATTATTTCCTCTGCATTATAAAGAAGTATTGGCCTGATGAATGTTTTGTATGTGGTGTTCATTGACTCCCGATTACTGCCCCACTTGACTCCAGCTAATCTTTTCAAAATTGAAATTTTTTTTTGTTGATTTGTTAACTACTGCTTCAATATGTCTCCAAAATAATTTTGAATAAAAAATTATTCCTAAATATTTTATTTCATGTTTGTTTCAGGTTTGTTTTCTTGAACTGCAGATTTAGTTTAGGGATTTTCTTTTTTAAGCTAAATATTTGGAATGTTGTTTTGTCAGTATTTATTTTCATCAAATTCTTGTCAGTCCACTTTTCCAATAGTATCAGAGCCTTTTCCATTGAAGTTTTGGATTTCTCTATTTGTGGGGAAGGTGTCCACATGATCATGTCATCTGCAAAAAGTGCTGTCTTTATTTCTATCTTTGATACAGCCTCTGGAAGATCATTGATGTAGATGTTGAACAAAGTTGTACTCAGTACTGCACCTTGTGGTAGGCCCATTTTTATTTGTCGGAATTTGGATCTACTGTAATTGTATTTTGTAGCACAGAAACGTAGAGAGAGAAACTGAGTGATCCAATTTAACATGTTATCTTGAATGCCTAGTTTTGAAAGTTTCTCAAGAAGTTTATGCCTCCATACTGAATCGTATACTTTTTCAAAATCAAGGAAAACTGACAGCGTCTCTTGATTTTTGTTGAAAGATTCTTTGACATCTTGGGATAGTTGAATTGTATTTTCTTTAGTAGTGTTGTCTGAATCCTGTTTGAGCAGTTGTTAATATGTTATTACTTTCTAAGAACCAATTTAGCCTTGCTGAAATCATACGTTCTGCTGTTTTTGCAATGACACTTTTTAAGGAAATTGGTCTGTAATTATTTATTTTGTCGGGTGCTTTGTCTTTTTCTAGAATAGGAATAATTATTGCTTTTTTCCACTCTGTAGGAACAGTAGAGGTCCATGATATATTAAATAATTTCAGTAGTACCTTTCTTCTCTTTGATCTTAGGTGTTTCAGAAATTCAGCATGTATTTTATCTGGTCCAGGAGACTTCTTATCTTTCACCTCATGAATGGCATGATTTAGTTCCCTTATGGTGAATTCTTTGCTGAATATATCGTTTGTTCTGGGCACTTTTTAAATTTTTGGAGATATTTTTTAATGTCTTTGTTTTCTTTTTGCTTCAGAGGAAAGTTTATGCTGAGAGCTGTAATACTTACTAAAGGCTTCAGAAATAGAGTAATTTGAAGTAAGTGTTTTCCCATTTAGTTTGAGTGGTTCTTTCCTTGTTTCTTACTGAATTTATTCTTCAGATGTTGGTGATATGTAAATACATGGTATCCTTGACAACGAAGTGTGTTGACTGAAGATGTGGGCAAATGTCTATGAAATTGATCTTGTATAAAGAAGATAGAAGTATTAACACCAACTTCTTAAGATAAGTGGAAGTTAATTAGTAAACTTTTTTATTTGTATAATATTTATTACTTCACTGTAACTAACTTCATTTTCTGTGTAATCAACAATTTCTCTTTATTCTAATTTATTGAATTACAAGTACATCAAATTATCACTTATACTCCTCCACAGGAGAGAAAGTCTCCGAGGGACGAGATGCAGGGGAGTTGGCGAAAGTTCCCACACCCTCCCTGGACAGGTTTATGACATCCCATGTCAGTACAGTTACAGACCATTCAAAAACATCGAATCTTGAATCTTCTCGGTTTTAATGTACAGAGTGAATAGGGCGCATGTTTTTTTAACGGTCTGCTCCTTGTATAGCAAGCGTTCTCTGCCACACACATTCGCTGTCCTTGTCCCACAGCACATTCCTTACAGGGATTTTCTTTGCGTTGCTATACTATACATACCAACTCACATTAACAAACAGTAGACTACTGATTCTGGTGAAATTACAAGGATAGAATGATATACAGTAACAATGATCTATATAATATAATATATAATTATCTATATAATATATAAAATAATAGTTACAAAATCTGAAACTTCCAAACCTGTACTAAAAGCACTAGCATTAGAAACTGTGAACAATAGATACCCACCTGAAGAATGGTTACATATCTACACAGATGGATCTTACTTGAACAACAACTCAGGAGCAGGAATTAAGTGCGCACTGTTCTCATTCTATCAACCAGCAGGATACTACACAACAAATTTTGATGCAGAAGTAACGGCTATTCATATTTCACTCCAACACCTTCTATACAGAATAGATAAATTAAAAAATGCTGTCATACTTCCTGCTTTTAAGGCAGCATTATATGCAGTTAGTTCATATAAAATGAGGTCAATCCAAATTAAAGAATGTCACAAAATTATCCAACAACTTCAAAAACTACAGAAAAGAATTATATTACAGTGGATATCTGCACATTGTGGAATTGCTGGAAATGAATCAGCTGATTTTCTTGCCAAAAAAGGTGCAAATTTAATTCAGAACAAAAGTAAAAACTTACCCTTTACATCCATAAAAAGATTAATTAAAAACAAATATAATAAAACAAACAAAACCAATCAATATCTAACAAAGCCAAAGATAAAAAAAGTAACATTTTAATTAAAAATCCAGAAATTATTCCAGAAATCCCACGTAAAGCTGCAGTAGCAAATTTTAGATTACTTACAGAACATGATTATTTGGCCAAAATAGGAATTTAGACAAGCCCAATATGTCCTCTGTGCAACAAAGAAGAGGAAATGACTGAAGAACATATTTTAACCTGTGAAGTCCTACCCGCCGGATCCACTACACAGAAATATTGGAGAGCAAGAGAGCTAATGGCTTCATTGCCAAAGCCTAGCATTTGAAAACAACAGTAACAATGAGTCATTGTCAGTAGCATTATTGCACACTGCTTTATAGCTGTAAAACAAAAGAAAGACAATTTGTTGTACACAATTATTTTCCATTGTTGTGGGTGTGCTTTCAACTCCCCCACAGCGTTTACTGAAAGAGTTAGGCTTACTCTTCACATTTTATTTAATTCATGGAAATTAATCATTTCTTCACAGTAGCCGTATATAGGCTTAGGTCTTCAATAGATAGTCAACATGAAAAATTCAGTGCCATGGCCAGGATTTGAACCACGGATCCCCTGGTTTCCGTCCAGTCACTCTAAACCATTGAGCTACCATGGGATAAAGATATCCAAAAAGGAAAAAGGTGAAAGAAAAAATGCCTCTTTTGGCAACTAGAAACAAAACCTCACACTGTGGTATTTTTCTGAAAAACTTAGGTTTACCCTAAGAAAAAAGGTGCACACCTAAAAATTTTAACCTTGATCATAACCAAATTTTAAAGGTCGTAGTACATTATTCTAAAAATGTGCCTATGATTTATGTGGTCTTATTTGTGATGTAAGGAGTGAATGCAGTTTTGTCATAGGTACAAAACATCAAACTAAAGGTAGTCAGATTTTTAAAAAGCAGATTGCTATCCTATGCCTCTGTAATTTTATGCTCTGCATGACATGAGAAAAAAGTAATAGTGATTTACCATTGAAAAAAAAAGTATGATTATTTAAAAGTTCCAATCAGTAACAATATTCGAAATTGACACACACACACACGCACGCACGCACTCACGCACGCACGCACACACACACGCGCACACGCACACGCACACGCACGCACGCACGCGCACGCACGCACGCACACACACACACACACACACACACACACACACACACACACACACACACACACACACACACACACACACACACACACACACACACACACACACACACACACACACACACACACACACACACACACACACACACACACACACACACACACACACACACACACACACACACACACACACACACACACACACACACACACACACACACACACACACACACACACACACACACACACACACACACACACACACACACACACACACACACACACACACACACACACACACACACACACACACACACACACACACACACACACACACACACACACACACACACACACACACACACACACACACACACACACACACACACACACACACACACACACACACACACACACACACACACACACACACACACACACACACACACACACACACACACACACACACACACACACACACACACACACACACACACACACACACACACACACACACACACACACACACACACACACACACACACACACACACACACACACACACACACACACACACACACACACACACACACACACACACACACACACACACACACACACACACACACACACACACACACACACACACACACACACACACACACACACACACACACACACACACACACACACACACACACACACACACACACACACACACACACACACACACACACACACACACACACACACACACACACACACACACACACACACACACACACACACACACACACACACACACACACACACACACACACACACACACACACACACACACACACACACACACACACACACACACACACACACACACACACACACACACACACACACACACACACACACACACACACACACACACACACACACACACACACACACACACACACACACACACACACACACACACACACACACACACACACACACACACACACACACACACACACACACACACACACACACACACACACACACACACACACACACACACTCTCTCTCTTACCAATTACACAGAAGTAGTTCAGAATGAACAGGTCTTCAAAACTTCCTAAAAAATTCAGTATATATGTATATATATATATATGTCATTTGTTATGCAATTATCTTAAGCATATGGTATTTTAATCAACACCATTAGAGAAAGTATAAAATAAAGAATATTTTTCATATAAAGGATAATTAGGAGTGGGGAACTTTCTTGAAAATCTTCTGTTGCATCCTTGGAAGATGAACTTAAATACCAAGTTGGTGTTTAACCAACTTTTTGTTTTGAGTTATAGTGTTCTGTCTTTCTCTCTCTCTCTCTCTCTCTCTCTCTCTCTCTCTCTCTCTCTCTCTCTCTCTCTCTCTTGATTTTGGGAAGAAGTTTTGATATTAAATTGTTGGATGGATTGCTGTGTACTTAAGAGGGTAAGTAGTAAAGAAAAAAGCTGCAAGATCTCATCATTTTTCAAGTGTTTAGCAGTTGTGCAAAATATAAATGACATCATATTTGTATAAGTGTGCAGTAGATATGCTGGATTTGTAAAATTTAATATTAAGTTTTTAAGACTTGGCTTTGGACATTTCTGAGATTATAGCTATAATATATCATTTGTCTCATGATGTGATATTGGGTATTGAAACTGTTACCAAAAAATTATTTTTGTTAATATATTGTTTAAACACACATTCCCATTAGATCATAATTGAAATCAGATACATGTTTTATTTGCAGCATGGAGGGGATGTCATTGAAGCATACAAATGGTTGGATGAAGCACAAGGCCTTGATACAGCAGACAGATACATCAACTCAAAATGTGCAAAATATATGCTGCGGGCGAACCTGATTAAAGAGGCTGAAGAGACCTGTTCTAAATTCACAAGGGTATGATTATGTCTGCTTTGAAGCGCACAGTATAAAATCATTGATTTGAAAAATTTACACACTAGTTTCTCTACTACTAATGTTTCATGTAAATATAGTGTAAGTAAAACTAAAGCATGTAAATGGGCTCTTTTATCCTTTACAAGATATGTTGATTAATGAAATGTTTTTTTTAAAACTTCTGGTCAACAAAATTTGATATTTAATTTGTAGCTTAATTTAAATAACTTAATATTAAATATTAATTTTAATTTAATCAATATTTTATGTAATACTTAACATATTAATTTAATATTAAGTATTTAACTTAAAAACTATCCAGAATTGATGGAAATTAATTGTTCTTTCACACTGGCCGTGTGTAGGCTAAATTGTGGAAACGTAGAGCCAGACTGAAAAATTCAATGCCATAGCCGGGATTTGAACCACGGATCTTCTGGTTTCTGTCCAGCCGCTCTACCATTGAGCTACTATGGCCAACGTGCCGATATGACATTAAATTCTCCAACTGACTTGTATATTCTCGGTAAACCACTTAGGAGTTCTCATAAACACATGAGACAACTACCTTAATGGCGACTTACAACATGTAAGTACTTTAAGACCGGGCTTTATAGCTAACCACTATTAGGTCAATTAATGGAAATTGTTCTTTCACACTGGCCGTATGTAGGCTAAATTGTGGAAACGTAGAGCCAGACTGAAAAATTCAATGCCATAGCCGGGATTTGAACCACGGATCTTCTGGTTTCCGTCCAGCCGCACTGCCATTGAGCTACTATGGCCAACGTGCCGATATGACATTAAATTCTCCAACTGACTCGTATATTGTCGGTAAACCACTTAGGAGTTCTCATAAACACATGAGACAACTACCTTAATGGCGACTTACAACATGTAAGTACTTTAAGACCGGGCTTTATAGTTAACCACTATTAGGTTAATTATTGGAAATTAATTATTCTTTCACACTGGCCGTGTGTAGGCTAAATTGTGGAAACGTAGAGCCAGACTGAAAAATTCAATGCCATAGCCGGGATTTGAACCACGGATCTTCTGGTTTCCGTCCAGCCGCACTGCCATTGAGCTACTATGGCCAACGTGCCGATATGACATTAAATTCTCCAACTGACTCGTATATTCCCGGTAAACCACTTAGGAGTTCTCATGAACACATGAGACAACTAGACTTACAACATGTAAGTACTTTAAGACCAGGCTTTATAGTTAACCACTATTAGGTCAATTAATGGAAATTAATTGTTTTTTCACACTGGCCGTGTGTAGGCTAAATTATGGAAACGTAGAGCCAGACTGAAAAATTCAATGCCATAGCCGGGATTTGAACCACGGATCTTCTGGTTTCCGTCCAGCCGCTCTACCATTTAGCTACTATGGCCAACGTGCCGATATTACTTTAAATTCTCCAACTGAAGTTGGAGTTGGAGAGCGGCTGGACGGAAACCAGAAGATCCGTGGTTCAAATCCCGGCTATGGCATTGAATTTTTCAGTCTGGCTCTACGTTTCCACAATTTAGCCTACACACGGCCAGTGTGAAAGAACAATTAATTACCATTAATTGACCTAATAGTGGTTAACTATAAAGCCCAGTCTTAAAGTACTTACATGTTGTAAGTCGCCATTAAGGTAGTCTCATGTGTTTATGAGAACTCCTAAGTGGTTTACCAGGATTATACGAGTCAGTTGGAGAATTTAATGTCATATCGGCACGTTGGCCATAGTAGCTCAATGGTAGAGCGGCTGGACGGAAACGAGAAGATCTGTGGTTCAAATCCCGGCTATGGCATTGAATTTTTCAGTCTGGCTCTATGTTTCCACAATTTAGCCTACACACAGCCAGTGTGAAAGAACAATTAATTTCCATTAATTGACTTAATAGTGGTTAACTATAAAGCCCGGTCTTAAAGTACTTAAATGTTGTAAGTCACCATTAAGGTAGTTGTCTCATGTGTTTATGAAAACTCCTAAGTGGTTTACCGGGAATATACGAGTCAGTTGGAGAATTTAATGTCATATCGGCACGTTGGCCATAGTAGCACAATGGTAGAGCGGCTGGACGGAGACCAGAAGATCCGTGGTTCAAATCCCGGCTATGGCATTGAATTTTTCAGTGTGGCTCTACGTTTCCCCAATTTAGCCTACACATGGCCTGTGTGAATGAACAATTAATTTCCATTAATTGACCTAATAGTGGTTAACTATAAAGCCCTGTCTTAAAGTACTTACATGTTGTAAGTCGCCATTAAGGTAGTTGTCTCATGTGTTTATGAGAACTCCTAAGTGGTTTACCGGGAATATACGAGTCAGTTGGAGAATTTAATGTCATATCGGCACGTTGGCCTTAGTAGCTCAATGGTAGAGCGGCTGGACGGAAACCAGAAGATCCGTGGTGGTATTTTGCTCTTCTTATATCTTCAAGTTCCTAAACAAAGGAGCCTAGGAATACATATCTATACCTCTAGGACTTACAAGGGTAACTGGGCTTCCAGCACAAATTCTCTGCAGCGTCCTTTAGCATTGCCAGGCCAATTTTGATGTGGTTTTAACTGCTTGAAGGGTTTTTAAAGCAGCCTGAATATCTAAATAGATATGAGTCAACATTAGCTGATGATGTAGGAAGGTGCTAATGAAACATGTTCTAGATTAATCCTAGCAATATATGGAGCATTGAGTACTGGTTAGACTAAAAATTATATCTAAGTAGATATTCATTCTTATCCAATTATGTGGCATACTCAGGTAAAGCTTCAGTAGTTAATTACTATAAATTGCAGCATTTCATGAGTTATTAGTATATGTAACTTTGAGAACAGTGTAAATAGTAACAGATTATTTTGAATGAACTGAAGTAGTGAATGCTACAATATCAGCAGTTGTGTTTCATGCAAGTGGTATGCTGCTTGTATTTTATAAACTATATTATTTGTGATTTAAATATGCAGTTGTAGTTTAGCAATATTACTGTTATGTGTTGCATAACCTAAAACATTACAGTGCTCCATAACTGTTGTATTGCTGTGCGTAAATCTTTTTACAGTAAAGGCACAAAAGGTAAAGTGAAGCGTAAAGCTAACTTCATTAATTAACTACTGTAAATTGCAGCATTTTATTAGTTATCAACATGCGTAACTTTGTGAAGTGTAAATTGTGACAGATTACACTAACCAGCATTTTGAAACTTTTATCTTGCGGCAAAGGATGTGACATGTCATCTTAGCTAATTTTGGGTTGCTGAACACTACATGTTTAAGTTAATTGGTGGAAATAAATAATTTTCTTCACACTAGCCACACATAGGCTAAGGTTTTGTATGGATAGAGTCAACATGAAAGATTCAATGCCATGGCTGGGATTTGAACCACGGATCTCCTGGTTTCCGTCCAGTCGCTCTAACCCATTGAGCTACTATAGCCAACGTACCGTCCTGACATTAAATTCTCCAGTTGACTCATATATACCTGGTAAACCACTAAGGTCTCTTGTATCCAAGATACCTGTTTGTGGCGACTTATCATCATAAGTACTTGAGTCCCAGGCTTCACCATCAATGGGTTAGAAAGACTGGACGGAAACCAGGAGATCCGTGGTTCAAATCCTGGCCATGGCATTGAATTTTTCATGCTGACTCTATCCATACAAAACCTTAGCCTATGTGTGGCTAGTGTGAAGAAAATGATTTATTTCCACCAATTAACTTAAATAATAAGAGTTTAATGGTGAAGCCTGGGACTCAAGTACTTAGGATAGTAAGTCGCCACAGGTGTATCTTGGATACAAGAGCCCTTAGTGGTTTACCAGGAATATATGAGTCAACTGGAGAATTTAATGTCAGGACGGTACGTTGGCTACGGTAGCTCAATGGGTTAGAGCGACTGGATGGAAACCAGGAGATCCGTGGTTCAAATCCCGGCCATGGCATTGAATTTTTCATGTTGACTCTATCCATACGACATGTTTACTTATTTCTACGTATCACATCAGGTTTTCTTGCAATAGGTACTCCAAAATAAGAGATACAGTAGTAAAAAGTACTAACAATTTAAGATAAGTTTGGAAATATCACAAAGAAAATATAGTGATATTTGTGAATAGCTCATGTTATGTCTATTTCACTATTTTTAGTGAGAGGGAGCCAAATAAACACAAGTTTCTTCTATAGAAGTGCCAATACCTAGGGTCAACTAGAGTCTCTTGGTTCACATAGTGCTGAAATACACAAGTTTGTGATTTCTGTGCTCTAGCCTTTAAATGTGACCAAAGAATTTATGAAGGCAATATGTTCGTCAAACAACACCAGAAGATATCATGGGAAAAAATTGAAGGCATCTTTAGTACGAACAGCTGTAGATATCCCCTTTGAATGATGGCTTAGTTGCCCAGCATCTGCCACTGCATGTTTACCATCTCTTTTGAAACCCAACAGCAGTTGGCTATCATTGGTACATCCCACCTCCCCTTCTTCTTTCATCTTCTTTCTGCCTCCTTAATATCTTGGTTAAACCTCTCTCTCATCTCTTCACCAACAGCCGCAAGGTTTCCAGAATAGTGATCGAGATGAGAATGAAGAAAGTGCAATTTCAGGCTCATTCTACACCCCAATTCTTATATGTTATCCAACATCGTTTTCATTATTGTTTCATACTCTTTCCTAGGAATTTCGCTATGAAGTCTCTCATTGAAATAGATGCAGCAGGTTCCACGGCATTCATCCTCTGTTCAAAGTTTGGGTCTTTCAGCAGCTTTCTAATTTGTGCCCTATCAAAAATACCTTGCTTGACTTTTACATCTAATGTGGAAACTTGCTTGCAGTATACTGAAAACCGGGGCAGCTTTTGTACAAGCTTTAACAAGCTGCTTCTTGATTCCCAGTTTGTTGTATAATAACTGGCAAAATTCTTTCTGTGTATCAGCTAAGTCACCATTTGTAACTTTTTTTTTTACCTCTGGTGTCAACACTTGTCTCTTGGGCCAGGTAGATTACTGTCGCGAGCCCATTGTTGATCGAGGTGGCAAAGCATTCAAAGGGACGCGCAGTGTAGTGTGTAGATAAAAGCTAGCCGAAACGGCAGGGGGGGAGGAGACGGATTTCTCGAGAGTTCGCCTTTGTTCTAGCCGCTTCGATTGCTTAGAAATTTCTGGAATGTGAGTAATCAGGCGTTAATTGTACTCGCATGCGTGAACAGCTGTGGGCTGTGTCGATGACCTTGCAAGTTGTATTGTGTATGTGACGTAGTTCTGGACTGCTGTGTACGAAGCCTGTTTCTACGGAAGTAAAGTGCAATTTTTGGTGTTTGTAACCTGGACTTTTGATTTCACGAACCCACAAAGTCACAATTGGTGTCAGAAGTGAGACATTTCAAAGATGGAGGCTGCATTGGCACAGATTCTAGCAAAGTTGGAGACGGCAAATCACAATCTGACTGCAATGAAGACGGCGAACGACAACCTCACTGCCGAGATGAAAGAAATGAAGGCGGCTAACGATAACATCACCGAGAAAATGGAAGAGAAGTTGGAGACAGCAAATAAAAACTTGGCCGCGGCGATGACCTCGAAGGTGGCCGAACTGGCCACGGAAATGAAGGCTGAACTATCTGAAATGAAGGCACCGAACAAGGCCCTCGAAGAAAAATTTGAAGAACAGTTGGCCGGCGTGAGGGATGACGTCATGGGGCTGGGTAAGCGGATGGGCCAAGTGGACGAGCGCATCGAAGACTTGGCGAGCCGAGTGAGTGACCTGGAGGGAAAGGCCGACACCAACACTAAGTCTCTGAACGCTATGGGGGAGGATATCATCGGCAGATGGATGAAGGACTTGAAGGCCGATGCGCCGGGAAGCGACACATCTGCGTGCGTCAAACCGCCGAAGTACGACGGCACGTCCACGTTCGAAGTCTTCCGCCGCCAGTTCGACACGGTGGCCAAGCCCAACAAATGGTCACCAGAGGAGGAGGCCGCACAGCTAATAGCCAAACTCCAGGGACGGGCCGCAGAAGTCCTGAACGCGGTCCAGACAGCGGCGGCGCCCACTGACATCTGGGAGGCCCTGGAGAACCGCTTGGCCGCAGCCAACTGAAGTCAAGAACGCAGCAGCCAGGGGAGACGCTGCAGTAGTTTGCCCTGGCTATTGAACAGTTGGCCAGCAAAGTTTTGGTCGACCTCCCACCTGAATTCGTATTTCGGGAAGCCGCCTGCACGTTTGTTGACGGGGTACGAGACATAGAGATACGTCAGGACCTAATGCTCGGCGACAACAAAACCAGTCCATGAGGCGCTAACGGCAGCATTGAGGATGGAGGTGACGGAGGTGACAGCTACTCCGATGTCGAGAACACGGAGTATCCGCTACACTGGAGACCGAAGGCCAGCCAAGGGACGCCGGTGAAGGCCAAGTGGCGTGTGTTGGGGGTGTGGACCGCTGTGACACCTGGAGAAAGACTGCCAACAGCAGGGAGAGCAGCCTCAAGAACGAGTAAGGCCCGGCGTGTTGAGGAACACGTCGGCGCCGTCCATGCCATCTCGAGTGACACTGCGCGTCGTCAGCCGACGGATGGATGACAGCCTCATCGCGGACGGTTGGGTGAGAGGGAAGCTGTGCCGCGTGCTCCTAGACACTGGGGCAGCTGTGACAGTCATCAGACCCAATGTAGCCAGGGGTTTGCTTTCAAGGAAACCAAGCCGACCATACCAGCTTGTAATGGCATCGGGCGACACCTTGCCGGTACTTCAGGAGGACACCTGGGAGCAAACCGAACGATCGACAAACTCCGGCTTAGGCTCCGAGCAGATGCTGCCATGTGCGCGGCCTCCAGACTAAGTGCTGGGGTCACATACAGCAGTACAAAGTCGGAGCGCCATTCGAACGGATCGCTGTCGACTTAGCTGGACCATTCCCAGTGTCCGACTGAGGCAATATGGTGCTGGCGGACTACTTCAAGTGGCCAGAGGTGTATGCCATCCCGAACCAGGAGGCAAAGACCATCACAGACTGCCTCGTGGAACAACTGTTCTGCCGTTTTGGGGTGCCGTGGGAGCTCCACAGTGACCAGGGCACCAATTTTGAGTCTAACCTCATGAAGAAGGCACTGGAAAGACTTGGAGTGAACATGACCCGCACAACACCCTTACACCCGCAGTCTGACGCATGGTGGAGAGGTATATCAAGACCCTAGAAGAACACCTGAGGAAGGTCGTGGCCAGCCATCAGCGAGACTGGAACGTCAAGGTGCCACTGTTCCTGCCTGCCTACCGCTCGTCGACACACGACACCACTGGGATGACGCCAGCCAGCTTAATGTTAGGGCGAGATTTACGCCTCCCTTGTGGCCTGGCATTCGGGAGGCCCCCGGAGGTGAAGCAGCCAGCAACCGAGTATGTGTAGAACCTGGTGGACCGTCTCTGCGACATGCATAAGATGGCTCATCAGAACATCCGGATGGCGAGTTACCACATGAAGACCCGATACAACAGGCAAGCCAACAGCCAAGATTTCCAGCAAGGTGATCTGTCTGGTTGTACTGCCCTACCCGGACCAAGGGACGCTGCCCGAAACTTCAGCAGCCATGGCAAGTGCCGTACCGGGTGGTAAAGAGGATTAACGACGTGGTTTACCGCAACCAGAAGGTGCCCCGAGGAAAGATGTTGGTGGTACACCTGGATCGTCTGGCCCATGACGGTGTTGTTGTTCGAGACTACCAGCTTTGAGGAGGGAACAGTGTCGCGAGCCCATTGTTGATCGAGATGGCGAGGCATTCAAAGGAACGCACAGTGTATTGTGTAGGTAAAATTTCGCCAAAACAGCAGGGGGGAAGGAGACGGATTTCTCGAGAGTTCGCCTTTGTTCTAGCTGTCTCGATTGTTTGAGAAATTTCTGGAATGTGGGTAATCTATAAAAAGGCAACCTGCCTGCCACAGAGTCAGTCGTTAATTGTACTCCCATGCGTGAACAGCTGGTAGGCTATGTCAGTTACTTTGCAACTTGTATTGTGTATGTGACGTAATTCTGGACTGCTGTGTACGAAGCGTGTTTCTACGGAAATAAAGTACAATTTTTGGTGTTTGTAACCTGGACTTTTGATTTCACGAACCCACAAAGTCACAATATGGATTGTCTGGCTTATTCATACATCTTTCAATTCCTGATACACTCGCCATTTTCACAGCAGAGCAAAGTAAGAACAACGGGTCAGACTTTCACCATACTCATGACATAGATGATTGTCATTGGACTAGGCAGCATTAAAAATGTTGACACTACCGGGAACTACAAGAGCTCTACATTTCAACAGTGTATTTCATGGATAATAATTCTGAAAATAGATCAATATAGGAGAGTTCAATGGAATGGTGTTGTATTGACAAGCATGCGCAAGAACTACAAAGCACAGCTACACTTTTAACAGCTGATTCCCTGTTATTGTAGAGCACATGATGCATTAAAACAGTAAATCATGATTAACATGAAAACTAGACATGATACAGGAAAACCAGATACATTTCTGAAATCAGCAGCATACGCTCCTTGACTCTACCAATGTTTCATACATTCTCTCTAACCATTTGCTTGACATTAAGTTCCGCTTTCCATAACCTTAAACCTGCCATTGCTGCCTTTCCTTTGTCCACCACCTTTGTGCCATGTGCTTCCCATTCTCCATTTTTATTCATCCTAACCCCAAAGTACTCTATTTCTTTCACAACTTCTAAGTTTTGTCTTTCTAGAAACCATTGTTTCTCTATTTTCAATTTTGTTCTTCTTTTAAAGAACATCACTTTTGACTTCTTTGTAGTTACTCTAATTCTCCAATCATCACAAAACTTTTATATTTCATTTATTGCTCTTTGTAATCCTCCTAACGTCAGATCATCTGCATATAACAAACCTGGTGTCTATTTCCTATTATCGGATAGTGTTCATTTCTTTCTTTCACTCTATTCACTATATCATCTATAAACAAATTAAATAAAATGGGACCTAATTTACAGCCCTGTCTTAAACCTATCTTTTGTACTGTTATCTCTGTGGTTTTATTCCCTTCACATCTTACACAAAATTTAATTCCTCTATATATCTTAGTTATTTCCTTTATGAATTCATCACTTCTTTTATTCCTAGTTTGTATATTAGTGCATCTGTATTTATAGTGTCAAATGCTTTTTCATACTCTGCAAAAAACATATAAACCCTGTAAACCCTACCTGTTTTCCAACGTAGGTATTGTGACTTTGTGGGTTCGTGAAATGAAAAGTCCAATTGCACCACTCAAAAATGTTCTTTATTTCCATCGACTTACAGTTGAACACTTGCCAATTACACAGAATTACGTAATGCACACAATTACGATTCACTAGTTCGTCCGTTAAAGTTCCACTTGCACTCGCAATTACGTAAACTCCTCCGACACATGTACGCGTTCCTCTCGTCCGTTCGCTAGCTCGTCAAGCACTGACTGACTCCACTCACTTCAGCCCTTTTTATAGGAATATCATTGTCTTCTAGAAGTCTCTGGTTTCCGTGAATCACCGTGAAAATTCCAGATGTCAGGCGAAGGGGGAAGAGGCAGCCAGCAACAAGTGACATTCCCCGAATCGTCCCCTCAGCCAGTGACAGATTAATGAGGTGTGGCTCGACTGCCTCTGGTCCCCTCTCAGCTGTCGTTCGTCCTGGCGTTCCAATAATTGGGTGACACTGCTCCCTCCTCAAAGCTGGTCGTCCCGAACAGCACCATCGTAGCGGGCTAGACTATCCAGGTGTATCACCAACATCTTCCCTCGGGGAACCTTCTGGATGTGGTAGACTACGTCGTTAATCCTCTTCACCACCCGGTACGGTCCTTGCCATGGCTACTGGAGATTCGGGCAGCGTCCCTTGGTCCGGGTAGGACGGTACAACCAGACCAGGTCACCTTGCTGTAAACCTTGGCTGTTGGCTTGCCTGTCATACCTGGTCTTCATGCGGTCGCTCGCCTTCTGGATGTTCTGGCGAGCCATCTCGTGCATGTCGTGGAGATGGTCCACCAAGTTCTCCACATACTCGGTTGCTGGCTGTTTCGCTTCCGGAGGGCTTCCAAAAGCCAGTTCACAAGGGAGGCGTAACTCTCGGCCGAACATTAAGCTGGCTGGCATCATTCCAGTTGTGTCGTGTGTAGACGAGCGGTAGGCCAGCAAGAACAGTGGCACCTTGACGTCCCAGTCTCGCTGATGGCTGGCCACGACCTTCCTCAGGTGTTCCTCTAAGGTCTAGATGTATCTTTCGACCATGCCATCCGACTGGGGATGTAGAGGCGTCGTGCGGGTCTTGTTCACCCCAAGCCTTTGTAGTGCCTCCTGCATTAGGTTGGACTCAAAGTTGGTACCCTGGTCACTGTGTAGCTCTAACGGCACCCCAAATCGACAGAACACTTGCTCCACGAGGCAGTCTGTGATTGTCTTTGCCTCTTGGTTTGGGATGGCATACACCTCCGGCCACTTGGTGAAGTAGTCCACGACCACCATTAGGTACTTGTTGCCTCGGTCGGAAACTGGGAACGGTCCAGCAATGGCAACGGCGATCCGTTCAAATGGCGCTCCGACGTTGTACTGCAGCATGCGACCCCGACTCCTAGTCTGGGGGCGACTCGCCGCGCACATGTGACACTGACGGCACCATCTCTCAGCATCTGCTCGGAGTCTCAGCCAGTAGTAGCGCTGCCGTAGTTTGTCAATCGTTCGGTTCGCTCCCAGGTGTCCTCCCAAAGTACCGGCGTGCACTTCCTCCAAGACTTCCGGGATCTTACTTTGGGGAAGTACCAACTGTTCTCTCTGCATCTTCCCATCAGGTGATTCCCATACCCGGAAAGCACGCCCTCTCTGGTCTTCAACAAGTCCCATTGGGCCCTCCCAAGTTGGTCTTGTCCCTGCCTCCACTTCCCTCAAGAGTGGCCCCAAGTCTGCGTCCGCCGGCTGCTCCCTCCACAGGCCTGCGCTATCCCAGCCATCCGCAGGCGCAGCCGTGACTACTCGGACTGCTGCGGCACGCTCCTTCTCTTCCACTCTTGTGCACTGGCCGCACTCTTCTGGACAGGGTCTTTGGGACATGGCGTCAGCGTTACCGTGGCTCTTCCCTCTACAATGTTCCGAGGTGAAGTCGTACTCCTGCAGCCTCTGGACCCAACGTGCTGTCTGGCCTTCCAGTTTCCTAAAGCTCAATAGCCAGGTTAGGGCGGAATGGTCAGTCCTCAGGTGGAATGGCTGACCGTACAGGTACTTGTGGAAGTGCTCCAATGTCTTTACTACCGCCAGTAGCTCTCGTCGGTTGACACAGTAGTTCTTCTCTGCCTTGGATTGCGTCTTGCTGTAGTAGGCTATCACCCGCTCATGGCCGTTCTGGATCTGCGATAGGACACCTCCAATGCAATGGTCGCTAGCGTCTGTGTGCACAAAGAAGGCGCCACCCGGTTGTGGGAAACCCAAAATTGGAGCACTGCACAGGGTCTCCTTTAGGTGCTGGAAAGCGTTTTCGGTGTCCTCCATCCATCCACACATAAGGCCGGTGTTCCTCTGTCAGGCGGGTGAGGGGTTTTGCGATGTTGGAGAACCCCTTTATGAAGCGGCGGTAATAACTGCACAGCCCCAGGAAACTGCGCAACTCTTTCTTATCCTTTGGGCGAGGCCAATCTCTCACAGCCTGTGTCTTCTCCGGGTCTATGGCCACTCCGGTGGCTGAGACTATGTGGCCCAAGTAGTTCACTTCTTCGCGTTCAGCTTCAAGTTGGTCGCCTGTAGTCTCTGTAGCACCTTCTCTCGGTACGGCAGCAATGCCCTGGCTACACACAGTCCGTATACAGGCGTCTTCTGGTCCAGCATCATGTTCCTGGTTCTCTGGCCCTCCAGTCGCGCTGTCACCACCACCTCGCTCCTCGCGGGGACAACCACGTCTTCGCTCAAGATGACCCTGCAAATTCCAAGGCGCTCTTCTGGTTGATGGAGTATAACCTCTTCCCCGTTGAGCTGTAGGACCGTCCTTCCGACGTCGACCGTCGCCTCATGGCTCCTGAGGGCATCCAATCCCAGTATCACCTCCTCAGCCACTTTCGCGAGGAACACCCACAGACGTACGGTGCTCCTTCCCAAGGTCAGCTTCAGCAGGGCCTCCACAGGCAATGTGTCGCCCGATGCCGTGACAAGCTGGTATGGTCCCCTCGGCTTCCTTGTCGGCAAACCGTTCGCCACGTCAGGTCTGATGATGGTCACGGCCGCCCCGATGTCCACCAGCACGCGGCACGGCTTCCTCTTACCCAACCGTCCGCGATGAGGCTGTCAGGCTGTCATCCATACGCCGGCTGACGACGCGCAGTGTCACTCGAGGGGATGGTGGTGATGGCGCCGACGTGCCCCTCTCCACGACGGCCCTTACTCGTTTTCCGGCTGCTCTTCCTGGTGTGGGCAGTCTCTCTGCAGGTGTCCGGGCTGTCCACACCCCCAACACAGGCCACTAGGTGTTCGCCGGCGTCCCTCGGCTGGTCTTCTGTCTCCGGAGTAGCGGAAACTCCTCGTTCTCGACGTCGGGATGGCTGCTACCTTGGCCGCCTCCATCCTTAATGCTGCTGTCAGTGCCTCGTGGATGGCTTTATAATCGCCGAGCATTAGGCGCTGACGAATCTCCGTATCTCGTACCCCGTCCACGAATGTGTAGGCAGCTTCCCGGGATACGAACTCTGGTGGGAGGTCGACTAGGGCCTTGCTTGCTAGTTGTTCAACTGCCAGGGCGAACTCTTGCAGCGTCTGCCCCGGCTGCTGTGACCTTGCCTTTAGCTGGCTGCGGCTAAGCGGTGGTTCCCGAAACGATTCTCCAGGGCCTCCCAGATGTCCTTGGGCGCCGCCGTTGTCTGCACCGCGTTTAGGACTTCTGCGGCCCGTCCCTGGAGGCTGGCTATTAACTGTGTGGCCTCCTCCTCCGGTGACCATCTGTTGTGCTTGGCCACTGTGTCGAACTGGCGGCGGAAGACCTCAAACGTTGACGCGCCGTCATATTTGGGAGGTTTGGCGCGCGCAGATGTGTCGCGTCCCGGCGCGTCGGCCTTCAAATCCTTCAGCTTCCTGCCGACGACGTCCTCCACCATGGCGTTCAGGCACTTGACGCTGCTGTCGGCCTTTCCCTCCAGGTTGTTTACGCGGTTAGCGAGGTCTTCGACGTCTTCAACCATGGCGTTCAGAGACCTGGCGTTATTGTCGGCCTTTTCCTCTAGGTCATTGAAGCGGTTCGCCAGGTCCTCAACGCGCTCGTCCACTTGGCCCATCCGCTTGCCCAGCTCCGTCACGTTATCCCTCACGCCGGCCAACTGTTCTTCAAATTTGGCGGCGAGAGCCTCGTTCGCCACCTTCATTTCTGTGGTCAGTTCGGCCATCTTTGCGGTCATTGTAGTGGCCAAGTTGTGGTTTGCCGTTTCCGTGTTCGCTGTTAATTCGACCTTCATTTCTTCCATCTTCTCGATGATGTCGTTGGCCGTCTTCATTTGTTTCAACTCGGCGGTGATGTTGTTATTTGCCGCTTCTGTTTTTGTTGTTAACTCGTTCATCTTAGCCAAAAGCATTTCCAATGCCGATTCCATGGCCGTAATGTTCGGTGATGTTATCATCCCACTTCTGACACCAGTGTGACTTAGTGGGTTCGTGAAATGAAAAGTCCAATTGCACCACTCAAAAATGTTCTTTATATCCACCGACTTACAGTTGAACACTTGCCAATTACACAGAATTACGTAATGCGCACAATTATGATTCACCAGTTCGTTCGTTAAAGTTCCACTTGCACTCACGATTACGTAAACTCCTCCGACGCACGTACGCAGTCTTCTCGTCCGTTCGCTAGCTCGTCAAGCACTGACTGACTCCACTCACTCCAGCCCTTTTTATAGGAATATCATTGTCTTCTAGAAGTCTCTGGTTTCCGTGAGTCACCGCGAAAATTCCAGATGTCAGGCGAAGGGGGAAGAGGCGGCCAGCGACAAGTGACACTCCCCTAATCGTCCCCTCAGCCAGTGACTGAGATTAATGAGGGGGTGTGGCTCGGCTGCCTCTGGTCCCCTCTCAGCTGTCGTTCATCCGGCATTCCGATAATTGGGTGACAGTATTTATCAATAATTTTCTTTATTATGAATTTATTATTTACTGAATACATAGAAAATGATACTAGTTAGAGTGGAATAATAAATATAATACAAATAAAGTATTTAGTGATTCTTTTCCACTTATCTTAAGAAGTTGATGACAATTCTTCTATCTTTTCTAATTGAAATTAATTTCATGAGCATTTGCCCACATCTTCAGTCAAACACACATTCGTTATCAAACACACTTCGTTGTCAAGGAATGTATGTATTTACGTATTACCAACATCTGAAGACGAAACAAACCTAAAAACAGAATCAATGTATGTCAAAATTCATTATGCGATTTTTATTTTTTAGAATAAATAGTTTCTCCCAAACCATTATTTAATTGTTTTAATAATTTAACTTCGGGATTTATTTCATGGTTAAATGACCAAAAATGATCTGCCACGGCCGATTTATCAATTTGTTTATATCTAATGTTACGAAAATGTTATTTCTTTCCGATTTCCAAACTACGTTTCGCCTTTCCAATATAAACCTGATCACAATCTAAGCAATTAAATTGATAAATACCAGACTTTTTATTATTACAAATTTTATCTTTTTCAGAAAATTGTAATAAGTTTTTAATACTATATTTATTTTGAGGAACTGAAGTTATACCAACTTCTTTAAAAAAAATTTGAAAATGTTTATTAACCCAAGGATGGTAAGTAAATTTTTTAAATTTATAATCATCTTTTATTCTTTTAAGAGTAGAAATATCATTAATACTTTTTTTATATTTAAAATTTTCAATTTTCTTTTGTATAAAATCTGTATTAGAGCCATTAATTAAAGCAGTATTAATAATATGTTTATATTCTTTATTAAATTCTTCTTTATTCAGGTGTATGTTTATTAATCTATAAATCAAACTATTAAAAACAGCAAATTTATGTGGAAAGGGGTTAAAACTTTTGTTTTTTATACAATTATCAATATGAGTAGATTTCCTATAAATACCAAAATCTAATTTGTTATTATTTCTTATTATTTTCAAATCTAGAAAAGGAAGAAATCCATTAATTTCAGTTTCTAAAGTGGATTTTATAGCTTTATCTTGCAAATTTAGTAATTTTAAAGCATCATTAATTTGTTTTTCAGGAACAATAGCAAAAATATCATTAATATATCTATACCATTGTTACTAAAATTAGGCAAGTGTTCTCCACTTACAAGTTTTTTGATGAAGACTAGTTTCTGGAAACCTGTTCCCTATCATCAGTTTTGTGGTTGACTGATGATGCATCTGGTGTCTGCATCTGGCTTGGTGTCGTACTGCCATCTAATGTCCTGGTAAGTTTGATGACATCATCTACCGTGGGAATTTAAAAATTCATCAAGAGGTCCTGTTTCTTCGTAATAAATGTGTTTTCCCAAATCTGTAGTTCCAGAGGTTTCTTTACCTGTTTGATCAGTTCTATTTCTTGTTTTATGTTGTGATTCTCAGACCAAAAGTGATGTGCTACAGCCGACTTGTCCATTTGTTTGAATTTAATATTTCTGAAGTGTTCTTTCATTCTTGTTCCTAGATTCCTTTTGGTCTTACCAATGTATATTTTGTCACAATCCTGGCAACTCATTTGGTAAATGCCTGATAATTGAGTTTTGGGTATGCTATTTTTTAGAGGGTGGTTTAGTAAGTTGCAGATGTTCTGTTTGTTCTGAGGGGCTAATTTTATGTTGAAGCTCTTAAATATCTTTTCAAATTTTTTGAAGTATTTTGGATGAAATGTAAATTTGCCATATCTGATGTTTGGGTTTTCTATTTTTTTAACGGAGTAATGTCCCTTAAGTTTTTGTTTCTTTTGTGTCTGTAGATCAGTTTTTTTGGTGAAATTTGTGTTATAGTTGTTCAATTCGGCAACCTGGTGTATGTAAGTGTACTCTTGTTCATATTCTTTTTTTGTTAGTGGAATATTGATTAATCTGTGAACTAAACTATGGAATACTGCATATTGATGCTGTACTGATGCTGTACTGGGTTGAATGGGTTGCATTTAATGTAAGTGTCAACATGTGTTGCTTTTCTGTATATTACAAATTGTAATCCTGTTGGTGTTCTAATGATTTTCAAATTATCCTGCTCTACTTCAATGTTCTACTTCCATAGTTTTCACCATTGAAGTAGAGCAGGATGAATGGCTACCTTTTCTAGATTTGAAAATCATTAGAACACCAACAGGATTACAATTTGGAATATACAGAAAAGCAACATACGTTGACAATTACATTAAATGCAACCCATTCAACCCAGTACAACATCAATATGCAGTATTCCATAGTTTAGTTCACAGATTAATCAACATTCCGCTAACAAAAACAGAATATGAACAGGAGTACACTCGCATACACCAGGTTGCTGAATTGAACAACTATAACACAAATTTCATCAAAAAACTAATCTACAGACACAAAAGAAACAAAAACTTAAGGGACATTAGTACGTTAAAAATACTAGAAAACCCAAACACCAGATATGACAAATTTACATTTCATCCAAAATACTTCAACAAATTTGAGAAGATATTTAAGAGCTTCAACATAAAATTAGCCCCTCAGAACAAACACAACATCCGCAACTTACTAAACCACCCTCTAAAAAATAGCACACCCAAAATTCAATTATCAGGCATTTACCAAATGAGCTGCCAGGATTGTGACAAGATATTGGTAAGACCAAAAGGAATCTAGGAATAAGAATGAAAGAACACTTCAGAAATATTAAATTCAAACAAATGGACAAGTCGGCCGTAGCACATCACTTTTGGTCTGAGAATCACAACATAAAACAAGAAATAGAACTGATCAAACAGGCAAAGAAACCTCTGGAACTACAGATTTGGGAAAACATATGTATTACGAAGAAGCAGGACCTCTTGATGAATTTTTAAATTCCCGCGGTAGATGACGTCATCTAACTTACCAGGACGTTAGATGGCAGCACAACACCAAGCCAGATGCAGACACCGGATGCATCATCAGTCAACCACAGAACTGACGATAGGGAAGAGGTTCCCAGAAACTAGTCTTCATCAAAAAACTTGTAAGTGGAGAAAAGTATATACAAGGTTAACTCACTTGCCTAATTTTAGTAACAATGGTACTCCACTTTCTGAAATACTTCTGTTTATTCTATATATCTATACCATGTTTTAAAAATTAAAGGAAAAGCTTTAGTGACTTGATTTTCGTAAAAACTCATAAAAAGATCAGCAAGAAAAGGTGAAAGAGGATTACACATTGCTAAGCCAGAAGTTTGTTGAGAAAATTCACCATTAAAAGTGAAAAAAATTAGATCCGAACAAAAATCAGTAAGTTTAACAAAATCAACTATTAAGTCCTCATGTAAATTTATTGCATTCAACCACTTTTTAAAATAAATTAAAAGTTTTTCTCTAGGAATACTAGGAAATAAGGCAGTTACATCAAAAGAAATAAGTGTATCAGTGTTAGGTAATACAACACTATCAATCTGTTTTATTAGTTCAAAAGAATTTTTAATACTTAAACTTTCAAATTTATCAAAATTACTAAATTTTTTGTGTAACAATTTTGCTAAATTATAAGTTGGCGAGTTTATACAATTAACAATAGGTCTCCTTTTATTACCGGGCTTATGAATTTTAGGAAGGGCATAAATTCTAGGTAAAACAGGATTACTAACCTTTACAAAATGTTTTTCTTTCTCTGATATAACTTTCACTTCATTAGGTATTTTATTAAAATTTGTAATACAAGCTTTTAAAGGGTCTTTATTAATTTTTATAAAATCTTCACATTGAAGTAAAAGGTTTACTCTATTAATATTATCTAATTTATCTAAAATTATAATTCTATTACCTTTCTTCCGCTTTGGTGAAAATTAAATCTTTTTGATTTAATTTAATAATATGTTTATGATTATTATTTCTTTTTGGTTTGTATTTATCTAAATTTTGCAATATTTTGCTACATTTTAATTTAATCAAAGATTTATTATTTTCATTTAAATCTTTACTAGCAATTTCTATTTCTGCAATATAATCATCTATATTGTTTGAAAAATCTACACACGTTTTTAAACCTTGATTTAAAAAATTTAACTCTTTTTCATTAAGATTAGAATTTGATAAATTAACAACATTATCTTACTATTTTTAATAAGTGGGTTTAATTTATTTTGTTTTAAACGCAAATTATATAATTTAGTAGTTTTATTTTTCATATTTATATTAAGAATGTGAAATAATTTATAATTTAAGTTCAATATTACTTAAACTTTTAAAAAATAAACTTCTTTCAACTTGAATTACTTTTTTCTTCGCTGCTTGTTGATGAATACTATTATCAAATTTAATAGTTTTTCTATTAAATAATAAACTCACCAACTTATAATTTAGCAAAATGGTTACACAAAAAATTTAGTATTTTTAAAATTATTTCTTTTGATGTAACTGCCTTATTTCCTAGTATTCCTAGAGAAAAACTTTTAATTTATTTAAAAAGGTGGTGTAATTCAATAAATTTAGATGAGGACTTAATAGTTGATTTTGTTAAACTTACTGATTTTTAATTTCAGAAACTATTTGTAGATTGAACATGGAGGCGAATGCCTTTGAAACTAGTCTCTCATTAATATAAACAAGTAAGTGACGAGTATTAATAAACCTAACTATAAATAGTTTCTGAAATTAATTTTGACGTCACTGTTACTAAATTCCTCCAAACGCATATTACTGATTTTTGTTTGGATCAAATTTTTTTCACTTTTAATGGTGAATTTTTTCAACAAACTTCTGGCTTAGCAATGGGTAATCCTCTTTCACCTTTTCTTGCTGATCTTTTTATGAGTTTTTTCGAAATTCAAGTCACTAAAGCTTTTCCTTTAATTTTTAAAGCATGGTATAGATATGTTGATGATATTTTTGCTATTGTTTCTGAAAAACAAATTAATGATGCTTTAAAATTACTAAATTTACAAGATAAAGCTATAAAATTCACTTTAGAAACTGAAATTAATGGATTTCTTCCTTTTCTAGATTTGAAAATAATAAGAAATAATAACAAATTAGATTTTGGTATTTATAGGAAATCTACTCATGTTGATAATTACATAAAAATAAGTTTTAACCCTTTTTCACATAAATTTGCTGTTTTTAATAGTTTGATTTGTAGATTAATAAATATCTCTGAATAAAGAAGAATTTAATAAAGAATATAAATATATTATTAATACTGCTTTAATTAATGGTTTTAATAAAGATTTTATACAAAAGATTATTGAAAAATTTAAATATCAAAAAAATATTAATGATATTTCTACTCTTAAAAGAATAAAAGATGATTATAAATTTAAAAAATTTACTTACCATCCTTTGGTTAATAAACATTTTCAAATTTTTTTTAAAGAAGTTGGTATAACTTTAGTTCCTCAAAATAAATATAGTATTAAAAATTTATTACAATTTTCTAAAAAAGATAAAATTCGTAATAATAAAAAATCTGGTATTTATCAATTTAATTGCTTAGATTGTGATCAGGTTTATATAGGAAAGACGAAACGTAGTTTGGAAATCAGAAAGAAAGAACATTTTCATAACATTAAATGTAAATAAATTGATAAATCAGCCGTGGCAGATCATTTTTGGTCATTTAACCATGAAATAAATCCCGAAGTTAAATTATTAAAACAATTAAATGTTCCCATAGATTTAATGGTTTGGGAAAAAATATTTATTCTAAAAAATAAAAATCGTGTAATGAATTTTGACATACCAGCAATTGATTCTGTTTTTAAGTTTGTTTCATCTTCAGATATTGGTAATACGTAAATATATAGATTCCTTTACAACGAAGTGTGTTTGACTGAAGATGTGGGCAAATGCTCATGAAATTAATTTCAATTAGAAAAGATAGAAGAATTGTCATCAACTTCTTAAGATAAGTGGAAAAGAATCACTAAATATATTTTATTTGTATTATATTATTTAATGTTTGTTTACCTTTCCTGAATCCTGCCTGAAATTCTGATATCTATCTGCCTCCGCCCAATCCCTTAATCTATTTGCTAATATTTTTTAGTTTACTTTACCTAATACAGATAATAAGCTTATTCCTGTGTAACTTCCTGGATTATGTTCTCCTTTCCATTTATATATTAGTACTGCCATACTTATTTTCCAGCACTCTGTTATCTCTTCATTCTCTCTTAATTTTATTTAACACATTTGTCATATTTAGGCCTTTCCTAGTATTGCCAATTTTTTTTCAAATGTCTCTGGAATTCCATCCATCCCCACCACTTTACCTTTTTTTTTTTTTTTTTTTTTTTTTTTTTTAGATTTTTTAACTGTTGTAACTTTACTCTATTTTTTTACTATTTCTCTCCCCATCTCCTTTGTCATCTCCTATTAAGCCTCTAAAATATTCTAACCATCCCTGAGGCAATATTTTTCTTCCCCTCCCTTCTTATTTGTTTTTTCACCATTTCCCATATTGCTTTACTATCTTTTTCTTCCCTTGCATCTCTTAATTTCTTTTTTATATTTTCCTGCCATTCTTTTTTCTTTTATCTAACAAGCATTTATGATCCCTTTTACTTTCCAATAAAATTGTCTTCAGTGTTTCTCCACCTTTTTAGATGCCTGAGTACTTTTTTTTTTAATTTGCATTCTTCATCACACCATCCTTTTATTTGATTCCCTCCCTGCCTAATTTTCATTTCTCTCCCTGCATTAGATACTAGTAACTTCAATAGTTCAAATGCTTTTCTTATGTTTCTCTCTTTTGTAGCAATCGTTACTCTCATTCTAAAATTTTGCCTACTTGTGCATTTATATCTGCTAAGAAACACTCCTCCTTATCTCTCCTTTTAATTTTTTTTTAATTGTACTGTTTTCTTCCCTCCCTCTTTGATTTCTAACAGTAATGGGAAGTGACTACTACTTAGTATTACATTCTTAACCTTAAAATTACTGATTTTCTTCATTATTTTACTGCATAGTATATACGTAATCTATAAGACTTTGGCCATTTGCATTTACAAATGTAAACTCCCCTTCATTATCTTCTACATTTTCATTTTTTCATTACATATTATTAAATGGTTCCACAGAAACCTAACAGCTTACTACCGTCACTAAGTTTATCTCTACTTTTCCTTGGCCTTATTTCATCTTTTTCTCCTCCCTCCCCATATTCTTCTCCACATAATCTACTATTTCTCTCTCCTATTCTTGCATTAAAATCTTCCATTATTATAAATTCTACATCTATAAACTTCCTTTCCAATTCTTCCTTATCTTCCCTTAGATCTTTATATAATCTGGGATTATGGAAAGCTGATGCATCTGGAGGGTCAGAGTCCTATTCTCTAATTCATTTTTCCTACTTGCCTAATTAGCAGCCACAACACTTCCTTATCTCTATATCCCTTACTGTCATTGTGTCTGCAGTCACTTCTGGATCTTTCCTAGTGAGAATTTCTATTCCTCCTGATGCCCTACCTTTATCTCTGCTTTCTTTCTTATGAATTTAAACTTCTTTAACTCTATATTTACGTTCTTTTCAGTAGGCTCCTAGTCAACCAGTAGGAGCCAGGTTTCTACTTCTCTTATAAAGTGCATGTTTTCTATTTCTCTTTGTAGTTCTCCTGTAATTAGCTTATTTTTTAAACCCTCCACATTCCGAAACATCAGCTTTAATCCCATTCCCCACTTATGTTTCTGTTTTGTTAATATAAACTTTTTTAATTTAGGACTTGACCTTGACCTTCATGGTGAAATGCTCTCCATTTGTTACATCCCTCCTTGAGTCACCTTTCCCTGTTCTATCTTCAAAATTTTTTGTTACTTTTAATCCCTCTTTGTTATTTAACATGCCTCCTCAACCCTTCTGTCAGAAATTTCTTTACCCCCTTCCGACACCACTAAATCTCCCCTCACACTGCCATAAACACTTGTCACTTCCACTTCCACTTTTTTTTCTTTTCTTCATTTGTGCTCTTGCTTCGTGCTACCAACTGCAGACTCTTTGTTTCTGCCATCATAAGCCCCTCCTCCTCGTCTTCTTCTGCTCTGCCCACAGTGCCCTCTTCCCCTCTTGATTTCCTGGCCATTGGAATGTGACACATGTGAGCTCTTTTTCCCTTTGATTCCACATCTGTCACTACATTCGTTGACCTGGCTGTACCTTCACTAAAATGTCGATGCATGCTAATTTTTTCCCATTTACTGCTCCTGACACTCATGCTCCAATTTTCTCCTTCGACAAATAATTGTAAATCTTTCATGAAGGCCTTCTTCCTAGCTGTCCTTGCTTTGTTTCTTTTGGAAATCAGCTCCTTCCTTAATTTTTTCTCGGCCTTGTGTAATCTTGTTCTGTGAAGATTTTTGTTCCTTTTAATCTTTTTGCGTTACAAATCACTTCCCATTTCTTCCTCATAGTTGTACATTTTATTAATATTGGCCTTGTTCTATCTTTTTTCCCTAATCTGAATGCTTCTTCGATTTCCTACCCATAAACTTCCATGCCGTGATTCTTTTCCATGATTTTGTACACTATATCTTCTATACTTATTCCATATTCTTCCTTTACTCCAAAAATTGTGCAGTTTATTTTTCTTTGTCATGAATCACAACTATTTGATACAATCTCAATTTTCTTTCTGCAAAATGAAAGTAATTGTGAAACTATTGATATTGAAACTGGGGAAATAAGTGATAATCCACCATGAGAAAATGCAAAATGCACAAAGAGAAGATTGGCTACCAGAACTTTGCTTGTAATGTGAATTCTTTAGATCCTTTTCCAATTAATATGGAATTTCACATGCATATTACAGTGAATTAAGAGTTGTTCAACATTACAGAGTTGTAATATTATTGTTATTTAAATATGTTATTATTATTATTATTATTATTATTATTATTATTATTATTATTATTATTATTATTATTATTATTATTATTATTATTATTATTATTGTTATTATTATTGTTATTGTTATTATTGTTATTATTATTATTATTATTATTATTATTATTATTATTATTATTATTATTATTATTATTATTATTATTATTATTATTATTATTATTATTATTATTATTATTATTATTATTATTATTATTATTATACAGCAACAGTTTTAATCCATCAGCAGACTGCCAAAATGCTATTTAGAAGTATAAAATGCTAGTTTGTATTGTAGACTTCACATTCTTACCGATTAATTAAATTAAATTAATGGTTACTTTCAGGAAGGGGTTTCTGCAATGGAAAATCTGAATGAAATGCAGTGTATGTGGTTTCAAACTGAATGTGCCTTGGCGTATCAAAGGCTAGAGAAATGGGGTGAAGCTCTGAAGAAATGTCATGAAGTAGATAGGGTAAGTAGAGCATTAGCTATCTCAAGTGATCAGTATATGTGATGTACACATGTAAACTAAAGGAAAAAAAAAAGGAATTATGTAAAAAACTGAAGCTGCTGACAGTGAAGTAAACTAGGTTATTAATAATAACTAAACACTAGTAACACAACTTCACTTATCTTAAATAAGTGTGTTTAGTTATTATTAATAAAAGGAATTAATATTATAAAATAGAAGTATTTAGAAACAGTGGAGCTTTATCAATAAAATCTTTTTAAACCACTTGTCAAACTATAAAAACACTTTAGCTCCACTTACATTTAAAATTAGGACATGTTTCAAGGACCACGCGTCCCCATCATCAGCTGATGTTCGACTAGTTCTTCAGGTGACCGCCTCCCTCTCCTGGCACTGTTCAACGAGCGGAATGATGTCATCCACTATTGGTATTTCGAAATTCATGCCTCTCTTTCTATTCTTAAAAATGTGTATATTTTCCCAAACTGTTAATTCCCAATACTTTTTTGCTGGTACCTAAAGTTTTGATTTCTTAAGAAATATTATGATTGTTTGACCAATCATGATGGGCTATGGGCCAAAAAAGTATTGAGAATTAACAGTTTTGGAAAATATACACATTTTTAGGAATAGAAAGAGAGCCATGAATTTCGAAATACCAATAGTGGATGACGTCATTCAACTCGTTGAACAGCGCCAGGAGAGGGAGGCGGTCACCTGAAGAACTAGTCAAACATCAGCTGATGATGGGGACGCGTGGTCCATGAAATATGTCCTAATTTTAAATGTAAGTGGAGCTAAAGTGTTTTTATAGTTTGACAAGTGGTTTAAAATGATTTTATTAAAAAAAAATGGACTTGCCACAGTGTCTTGTCTACAATATCCACAATACAGATGTGTAGCAACAAAATATCAAGTAAGTAAAAATATGAATGACACAAAACATGAAACAGGTTGGATTGTACAGCATTACTGAACCTGCCACCTTCCATGTGTGTTCACTGTAACATTAACAAAATATAGGCTATTCCTGTGGTAAGGATCACAGGTTCTCTTCTCACAAGTCGCAAACATCCCCCCCCCCCTGCTCTTAATCAACATATAGGAGTTATTTATTTTAGATTTATCTATTTCATACACCACATTTGGTAAAGTTAATAATATGATTATTATGATGCTTAAGGGTTTATTTTACCGAACAATGTGCACACCATAGCACTTGGTGTGCAGAATGGTGCATAAACACATCAGGTGTTCTTTCAGTTCTCTGTCAGTGAATTGTAGTGTTTGGCAATGGCAGAAAGTGCACCAAAAAATACATAAGCACAAAGTGGTCACTCCTTGCACTAGTCAAAGTAGAAGTTTTGTCTGCTCGTGAAGCTGCAGCTCATATGCATACAATAGCACTTGGTGTGCTGAATGGTGCATCATACAGTGTTTGGCAATGGCAGAAATTGCACCAAAAAATTCATAAGTACAAAATGGTCACTCCTTGCACTAGTCAGAGTAGAAGTTTTGTCTGCTTGTGGAACTGCAGCTCATATTGGGGTTGCTGCATTTACAGAACAGAGGTGGGTGGGATTATCCAGGGAAGGTATTGAATGTCATTATCCTGGTTCAGGAAGAAGAAATGTCGACTTCCAAAATGGATGCATGCACTATCAAAGAGGAACTCTCTCCAAACTACTTGTGAAATGAAGCTACAGTAGAAGCTAAACCATACCTGGATCAACTGGGACCAGGGTCAATCCGAGTTAACAAAAATCTGGGTTATCCAGAGAATGACGGAAAAGTGATAAACATGTACATCAACATAATATTTTTAATAGAGTTTAGAAATTACTATTGGTATACTTTCACAAAAACACTGTATATACTGTATGTAATGTAATAGCTTATGTATTTGCACTGTACTAGTAAGTAAACTAGTAAGTAGTTAAAAAGGTAGTAAGCTTTTGCTGTCTCAGTTTAGCATATTGCTTACGAGCAGCATGATCTCGCATCTGCTTTAACATTAGAAGTTACAGAGCAGGGTGGCTCAAGCGGTTTCATCAGTGGTCCGCATTCAGGAGACCCAGGTTCGATTCCCTTGGCCAACCCATTTTTTTGGAGGAGGATTTTCCCGAGTTGCCAGGCAAATGATGAGTAGTTTAATTACATCCCCTAAATTTCCTGTTCCTCCATTTCATCTCCATTATCATTTCACATGTCTGATCTGGTGGTCTGTTTCAGGGTAGAACTGTCAGTGGGTGTCTCAGCACTGTCGAGACTCCTCAGGTTGGCTGCCCTCTGTCACCTTTTGCATCATCCTTCCTCCCAGGATGCCCACTTGGGGCTTAGGTACAATAAACTACATTTTCTGATGCCAAATCCACTCTGTAGTAATCCTAATCATAACATTAGAAGTTCATTTGGCAATTTTTCAGCTTGACTCTCAAAATAAAGCATCAATTTCTGTTTGCTACCCCATGTCCGTGGACCATAACCACAGCTGGTTCATCAATACTGTCTGAATCTGAATACTGTATTTTCTTTTTGAGTAACACTGCATAATGCAATAATGCCTTCTTCTGTAATCGGTGCATAAACTCAGTCATTGTTGATTTGCAACCAATTGTGTTATCTTCATCAACATTGGAACAGCCATTATTATTTTTAAAAAGTCTATAAAACTCCATAAAATCTCATTACTTTTTTGTAGATCACTCTAAGACTTTATTGACTGATTGTACAAGACATCATTTGGGTAATACAATAAAGTTTACTGTGGTAACCAATTAAATAGTTTAAATTTCCTCATGTTATTTTTATGTAGTTTATTTGTAGAAATTAACATGAAATGATGTTTTTAAGTGAAGGTGAGAGGTCTGAGGCATTTGTTTAGTTTGTATGAGTCCCTTTCACTTTGCCTGCGCATAAATGAGCATTTAATTAATTAAACATTTGTATTTATAACTTATTCTTTGTTTGACACATCCAAGCAGTTTTTGAAAAATGTTCTGTTTTGCTGTAAAAGAAAATATATAGGGCTTTTTAAATAGATTATTCTGTTGTGGCAGGATCTTTTGTAATAACTCTAATACATGCATCTAAGACTAATTTTTAAGTTCACCTTTCCTGTGAATCTAAATAGATATTTGGTAAGGTATGAACCCCCGATCAATCATGGAACTTGGAAAACCCAGTCCACAACTGTTATTATACTCCTTAAGCTTCAGCTTTACATACTGACTCTTTTCCTTAAGTTTCTGTAGTTTTTGTGTGAAATAGCAATTTAATGCTTCTTAATAAATTAATAAAATAGAAGTGTTTAAAACAGTGGAGCTTTAACAACAATATTAAAAAAATTGTCTAAACTTTAAAAACACTTCAGCTCCACTTACATTTTAAAATTAGGACATGATTCAAGGAACAAGCTTCCTCATCATAAGCTGATGTTTGACTAGCTCTCTTCAGATATTTTCTCACTCTCCTGGTGTTGTTTAACGAGTTGAACGACATCATCCACTGATGGTATTTCAAAGTTCATGGTTCTCTTTCCATTCTTAAAAATGTATATATTTTCCCAAACTGTTAGTTCCCAATATTTTTTTACCAGTTTCAAAAGTTTGGTGTCTTTGGAAATATTATGATTGACCAAAAGTGAAGAGCTATGGCTGACTTATCCATCTGTTTGTATTTTATGCATTTCAGGTGTTCTTTCATTCTTGTTTCTAAATTTCTTTTTGTTTTCCCAATGTATATTTTATGACAATCCTCACATTTGACACTATATATTCCTGATAATATGTTGGCTGGAATCATGTCCTTGAGCAGGTGATTTAGTACATTTCTTATGCTGTATTTGTTATATGACACTAGTTGTATGTGAAAATGATTGAAAATGTTTTTAAATTTATTAAAAGCCTTTGGATGGTATGTGAATTTGCAATATCTTTTCTTTAAGTTCTCAGATTTTAACGTGCTAATGTCCTTGATGCTTTTTTGTCTTTTGTGTTTTTCTTTTTTATCATTTTAGTAATAAATTTTGAATCAAAGCCATGCACATTTGCAATATATTTTATGTGGTCTACTTCCTTGTTGTATTCTATTGTCAATGGAATGTTCACTAACCTATGAAGTAAACTGTGAAATACTGCGTGTTGGTGTTCTTTATTGTTTTTGATGTAGTTATTCACATGTGTTAGTTTTCTGTATATGCCAAATTTTAATTTGTTTTTATTTTACATGATATTTAGATCCAAAAAATGGTAACCATCTTTTTCTGTTTCCATAGTAAACTTTATAGATTGGTCCTGTAGATTCAATAGTTTTAATCCATCTTAACACAAGTCAGTCATAGTTCATCACTTGTCGATCATAATGTTTCCAAAGACATCAAACTTTTGATACTGGAAAAAAAATATTGGGAACTAAAAGTTTGGGAAAATATATACTTTTTTAATAATGAAAAGAGAACCGTAAACTTTGAAATACCAACATTGGATGATGTCATTCAACTCGTTAAACAACACCAGGAGAGTGAGGAGGTATCTGAAGAGAGCTAGTCAAATGTCAGCTGATGATGAGGAAGCCTGTTCCTTGAAACATGTCCTAATTTTAAAATGTAAATGGAGCTGAAGTGTTTCTGAAGTTTGACAAGTGTTTTTTTTTCTTTTTTTTTTTTTTAATATTGTCAACACTTCTTTGATTCTTGTTTCCTGCAGTAGACCTTCAAACCTTGACTGTCAAGAGTGTCGCAGACTAAAGACTAAAGAGATTTGTTTTTGCAAGTGCTTTGTTACTGATGCTTGCCAAACTATGAGCATTAATAGTAATAGATTCTTTCATACTTATTGTATGTAGGATAAAGATAGGAAAATAGAATTCCTTTTCAGAAAATTAATTACCTTAACACTATATATATCATTTAAACCCTGCTTTTGAAACATAGTGCTTAACAGCTAATAATTAAGTTGGTTCTCTCGCAGAAAGTAAAAGAAAAGCATTATCCATTAAACATTGTAAACCAATCACAAGGCAGCATTTTGGATGTCGATGACAAAGTGGAAGCAGAATTGGAGTTAGTCCTGTTGTCACATGTAGCTATTTCTCATCATAGCAGCCAAGTTTGTGTTGTTGTGTTTCTATATTATCAGAAAGCATAATTTATTCTAGATGCATTGGAATGAGTATGCCGAGTTACTATTAATTTATATTAGTTACTTGTGTACTGAGAACAGAAATAGAAACTGAAACTTGGCCAAAACTTCTAATCCTAGGGTCCAGTTCAATCTAGTAAAGTCTGAGGCAACACTGTGACAAGACCTTTTATTTGTACATTATAAACTTACTATTGTTGTGCTCTTCCTTGTTAGCTTATGAAAATTTATGGATTTTGTACTTTTCTCGTAATAATTTTTGTTCCTTTACAGCATTTCTCAGAAATCATAGAGGATCAGTTTGATTTCCATACATACTGCATGCGCAAAATGACACTACGGTCATACGTAGGCCTACTAAGATTAGAAGACATTCTTCGATCTCATCCCTTTTATTTCAAGGCTGCGCGATGTGCAATCGAGGTATATCTCAGGCTGCACGACAAGCCACCGAAGGATGAGACAGCAGAGCAGGAACTCAATACAGGTAAGGTCAACAATTGCCCATAATTTTGAGTTTCTTTTCCTATGTTTTACAACTATCCAACTGTTTCTATTGAAATGTCAACTTTTTTCTTTTTTTTTTATTCTCATAGATTGCTGCTAAATTATTAAAAGCCACTTGAGATATTTAAGCAATCATCATGTATGTTCCTTTCATATGAATAGTTAAAGCAATCACCATGGTTAATGAAGGAATAGAAAAATATCTTTCATATCTTTATTAACCAGCTTACAATGCATATGCCGGTTATCTTTAGTAATGCAGCCATGCACTTTGTATGTGCACTTGACAGAAGTGGAAATTATATTTCTTTACAAATGCTGTGGTATCTGGACAGAGCAGATACATCTAGAAAATTACATAAATTCCAGTTATAAAGCAATACTTGAGAGCTTTAGACTCTTGCCTAGGAATATCTGGGAGGAGACTTGCAGCTTTTTTAGGATGGCATTGATTTGGAGTACAAATTAAGATTTCTGATGAGGATAAGGGTAGAATATATTTATAAGGGTAGATAAATCAAGCCATACTTAATGAAAAATGTATTTTATTATCATCATAATCATCATTATTATTTAATAAGTTGTCGAAGCTTTATAACAGTAAATGCAAGATCAAATACGTAAATATTAAGAGTTGATTTTGCTTCATTTCTGCTGTAGTTTAACAGAACATGTTTTGGAAGCCTTTGCTTCCATTATCAGCTTTATGTTGATTGTCGGTGTTGGTGTCTTTCTCCTATTCCTGGTGAAGAGCGTGATGACACTGTTGTAGATATCTGGAGACAGGCTTCAAAATTTGTACTTCCATGGTTATGTTTTTGAATGGAAATGCTCTTCCATATGTTGAGTTCCAGTGGATGGTTTACTTCTTTTAGTAGGTCTGTATTTGTATTTATTTCATTGTGGGTTTCACAAAAGTGTGTTGTGACAGCTAATTTGTCTGTTTCTTTATATTTTATGTTCCAGATGTGCTCTTTGGTATGAATTTTTGGTACATTTGGTCTATCGATATATACCCTATTGCACCCTTTGAAGTTAATTCTGTAGATTCAAGCTTTTGAAGCCATAATATGTATACATTACTAGCTGACCCAGCGAACTTCCTACCGCCAATAAAAGTTGTCTGAATGTATTATATAAATAAAACAAATTTGGATAAGTTTTTCTGTTGTGCAATTTGGGGTAAAGTTTGAGTTCAACAGTTACAATTAAGTTAATCAATTTAAAGCTTTGTGATAAACAATATTTTTTGTCTTTTTTTGTGGTATGCAAATATATTGATGGTTTTAAATATTGAAAGCAGAAGCATTATTAACAGTGAAGTATTCTTCATTTTTGAGTTTGATTTATGAGTCACTATGTTTACACTCAAACTTCACTTACTTGTTGTATAATTGAAACGTTTTCAAGATCATTCGATCTCATCCTCAGCTGTTTGGTGACTAAATGAACATTCCTCTTCTTCCACTACTAAGGAGCTCCGATCCCTCTGCCATCTGGTGTTAGGGGCACTAAGTTTTAATACTTCATTTAATGCCGGGATTTCAAAATTTATAACTTTATCACGGTTTTATGTTATGAATATTTTTTCCCAAATATCAAATTCTTAGTTCTAAGAGAAACTGTTAACCAGTCAAAAGAACACCAGAGGAACATAAAGTTGAAACAAACAGAAAAATCTGCAGTGTCACACCATTTTTGGACAGAAATCCACAACATTGGCCACAACATTAAACTGTTAAAATCTTTTAAGTACACCCATAGAATTGGTGAAGAATAAAAGATTGAATAATCTTGAAAACGTTTCAATTATACAACAACAAGTAAGTGAAGTTTGAGTGTAAACATAGTGACTCATAAATCAAGCTCAAAAATATTGATGGTTATCCGACTCACGAACACGCAACGTATAATTGTCCATGAGAGAAACAGGGAAGCTCCAAGTTCATTCTGCAAACTTCCAGCCACTGCCCTTGCAATTTATTTATGGCCATCGCAAAGGCCAAACGCACAAGAAGTTGTAGACGCTTAAAATCAGAAGTAAATCCATTGGAATCATTGGAATAACGGAATCAAGATATCCTCTCCTTTGTACTTTCCCTTGATGATCATTGTCTCAATGATATTATTCATTAGCTTTTTCACAGTGTCATTCCATTGCACAGTCGTGATTGGTTAATACTACGCAGCATGATCACAACTGATCCTACTTTTAATTTTAAATTGTGAGGTGGGAGTCCAGGCAGTTCTAATGAATTTAAAAACTTTGTGGGATAGTTGACTATGCCATCCTGGTTTATAACTGTGTCAGCTTATTTTTACGAAAATAACCCCCCCCCCCCCTCCCGGAAGAAAATTATGTATGGTCGCATCCAGATCGACATCTGTATTTTTTTCCGCCAATATTGTTTGTTCACTCAGCCTATTATTGTTAATGTACGTTGTGTTATGTCTGGGAAAAAACTCGCTAAATAAGCTCCTCTTTCAAGTCTGTGAAGTAACAAATCTGTGGGTAATGTAATTAATCCGGTCGGGTGTCAGTGGCAATTTTACCATTTGCAATGTCTAACATCTGCTTCAAAAACATATTTCCAGTTTCTGTGAGCTTCACAAAGTCACAAAGGAATTAATTTTGTGTCAGTTCAATTCACATTCACGAATTCACAAACACAAATTATAAAGAACTTATCCAAGGATTCACCAATATTTGACAATTGTCTGTGGTCAAATATTTATGCTGTTATAGTGCGTTCATAAATTAATTTTATGTGTAATCTTCGAAAGGTGTATCATGCTGCATAAAGAAATTTCAGTTTTGAGAACGAATGATAAACATTATTAATAAAATATGGTAAGTGAAATACCTTGGAAGACTTTGGCAGGGAGTGGAATATCTTTCTACTTTGTAATGCTTTTGTTTGTCTAATATAAAAGGGGTATGTGTTCTGTAAAAGTTTTGTGTGTGTGTGTGTGTGTGTGTGTGTGTGTGTGCGTGCGTGCGTGCGTGCGTGCGTGCGTGCGTGCGTGCGTGTGTGTGTGTACTTTTATATTTAGTTAAGAACCTGCTTCATTATCACTTCACGTTTCTTCTTCTTCTTCTTCTTCTTCTTCTTCTTCTTCTTCTTCTTCTTGTTCTTCTTCTTCTTCTTTCTCTAACTCCTTTGTGCTGTTAGGCGTGGAGTAAAGCCTCTTCTACCCATTTCCTCCACTTTTCTCGGTCCATTATCATTCTCTTCATTTCTGTCATGGTTTTCCCTCTATCCTTCCCCAACTTCTCAATGTATTCCTGATACACCATGCGTGGCCTTCCCCTAATTCTTTTACTTTCTGGTCTTGCTTCTAAATATTGTGTGGGTTTTCTTTCTTCTGACATGCGGAGTACATGTCCATACCATTTAAGTTGTCTTTGTTTTTTTTTTCTCGTCTTTTAAACCTTTTTTGAACTTACACAAATATTTGGTTGTGCTTCAATGTAATAGTCCTTTCCCTCATTTTCCTTTCATTTGTGCTCTAAATGTTGACAAGATCACAGATGTAAACATAATTGACTTGAATAAATTGAAGACCGCTTTGGTTCTCTCCGTGAACTGGATAAGTTGTAGAATGCTGATCTCCTGCTATCAGTATCATATGATAATATCAGTATCATCTTTTGCAGGGAAATCTTCTAAACAGATACCATAAATTTGCATTGAACATCACGTGTTAATGGTGAGAATGTTTCTGGTTATCATTAAGGTATTATTTATTGTACTGAAACCTCGTTCACATTCAGATGATGAGACTTAAGTAATTTTATCCATTTCATTAAAATCCTTTAATGACTTGCTTGTCACAGTTGCATTCCTAATTTCTTTAAGCATTCTGTAATCTTAAATTGTTTGCAGAATTAAGTCTTCTCCTATAGACACTATATATAACATTTCACTGGAGTTGTTATGTCATTGTCACCACATAAATTCAACTCTGTAGCATTAGTAGGCTGTCATGATTAATTTAGCATCTCACTATATTTCAGTAACACAATTCTGTCTTGAATAAATGTTAACAACCAAGTCTTGACAAAATTGACTAGAAAATATTCAGAACTTCATCTCATATTCAGATTATTTACCATTGTGCTGCTTTTTGTATTTCTTCGAAATACATTCTTCCTCAGCTGATTTCAAATGAATATTGAAACACTCTTTCATTGTAAACAGATTTTTTTTGGCACAAACATTAATTTCTGATGTAAGTGTAATGGCACATGATTTAGAGTGGAAGAAACAATGATAACAATGATAATCTATCCTCCTTATGTACAAGAATTCCACTAAGCAGGATAACTTGTCATTGCAGTATTAGCAGTATTGCAACTATACCTTGTTTCACGTAAGCTTGCCCAGTATCTCTTAACGGTCACGTACCTAATCACCTCTCATTGGTTGCTGTTGTGGTAATGACTATCGTGCGGTAAAAATTAGTTCGTTATTTAACATGGTGATGTATCATTATATGTTGGAAGAGAATTGTCAAATTTATATTTTCGTAACTGTTTTAATTAAATATATTACGCAACAGAGTTGATTTATCTGAAATGCATGTCAATTCTTAAACGAAGAGAAGGTTCCTTTGCTCTCAAGCACATGGCACGATAGCACGTGATTTAGCGGTAGTGGTGACATTTGTTTATATGACTTTTATCACTGACCTTGTTTTGAACTGGATTAGTCATGCATCGCCATTCGAGAGTGCGGGAGCTAAATTATTTTATTGATTGTTTATTGCACGTGTATTATATGTATAAAGGCAGAGTCTACCGCCAGTTTTTCGTTTAAGTATCGCAAGGATAATTATTTACAAACAGGCGAAAAAAGAATTGTGTTGCATTTATTTAATGCACTCACAGAGAAGAATCCATCTTTGTCAGTGAGAGAAGTCGAACAGCTGTGCTATGAAGTTACAGGTGTGAGTGTTAGATCCGTAGGAACATCGCGACATGAAATTGAGGAAACAGGAAAACTTACCACTCCAGGCAAAAGCAGGAATAAACAAAAGTGCGTGCTCGGAGAAAATACGTGAAAAGTGTTGTGCATCGTCATGTGTGTAGTTTTTCTTTAGAAACGAACTCCCTAACATAAGTAACATTTCGTCTGCTGTAAATGAGGATGCAGATTTACCAAATTTCAGCAGATTGCTTATACAGCTGGGATTTGTGAATGAAAATAAGAAAAATGTGCTAAAAGACAGAGGCGATATTGCTGTGTGGCGAAGATGCTATTTAAGGACAACCATACTGCACCGAGATACAGATCGCTAAATATACACGAAGAACACACGAAAAGTAAAGTATGGTGTGACACGACTTTTAAGACTGAAAGACAAGCATTTTTGGAAGGTATGTGTGCTGGTTTAAAAAATCCCAGTGGAAAAGGCCAAATGCCTTTCATTATAAACTCTTTCAGTTTCATTGCTCAGCCATTCTGTTTCAATTTGCTCAGTTCATTATAAACTTGTATTTTTGCATGCCTTCATATCCTTATTTGTATGATTTTATTTATCTTCCCGGCAATTATTACATTTACTGCACGTTTAAATGTGACGGGAAGGCACCGCCTATGGCGTTTGATGCGAAAGCATTAGCCAATTATGGCGAGGGGGAGGGTTGTTGAACGTGGAGTGATACATTTCAGCCGGGCAAGGTTATATGAAACAGAATAAGTGAATTTGGCATCACAGTTGCAGCAACTTTACGCAAATCCCTTTCAGTATTGGAGCTAGTTGAAAAGAGTGTGTACAGGAAGTCCATAAGCAATTAAAATCGAAGCAGAGCAGACGGAGCATTAAAGTCATCACGAGTTTTAACTTATAATTCATGCATTAAATGACAAGCATATTCAATTTGAGCTTGTTTTTTTAGGTAGTTGTGCCTCTTTACTATATTCCTTGAAGGTAATCATAAATCATATTTTCATAAATGTTGATCACTTATTCCATGCTGTGGAGCACATTCATATACTTTCAGCCAATGCTTCACCAGTTCAGATAATTCTGTGGTACCAAAAAAAAAAAAAAAAATTTAATGGTTATTTATCATACAGACATACATTCATTGCACACAAAATATACATGAATTGACACTGTGGAACTTTTATCAACCATTTTACTAAACATACAGCCTGTTTCGATAAGGTACATTTTTAAAAAATGTTGTACACAATTTGAGTGAAACAAAACAAATTATTTGAAAAAACTATTTGTATTCAGTTTTTAATATTTTGTCATTTACATTTTTATATTATTGAAGGACTAGTTTCGGAAGACCTTGCATCCATTTTCATCCTTGAAGGTCCAACTATTGTCTGTTGTTGTCATTTGCTCTCTTCTCTCAGGTGAACTATGAACTTCTTTATCAAATTACCTACTGGTTGAGTTTGAGCAGCTAAAGAGTTTCAGTTAAAATATAATTAAAGGGTATCGTGACAAAACAATTATTAGTATATTATGGTATTAAATAGGGATGGGTCAATATCAGATTTGATCAATACTCGATGCTCAATACTGATACACAATATTTTCCATGATAGGCAATACCTCGATACTATCATTTCCACTTCTAGTTTCAATACAAAATAGAATGTTGGGAGAACTGTGTAATGCCAATAAAATTAAATAAGTGCACATATTTAATGAGACAAAACTTAAAATCATCAGTGTTCTTATTTTTAAACTCTAGATTAGACATTTAAAAGCAAAACAGTCCACTTTTATAAGTTCTTGTGAAAAAAATACTAGGATTTTCACTCTTTTGGGGTGAAGTCTACTTCTTTTTCGGTCACATATGAATCCTGCTGTGCTAAATAGTATTTCAAAGAAATTTAGAATTTGTTTTCCAATCATCGTTGAGATGCCTTGCTACTTGCACAAGTGATCTATCAGTTATTCAAATGTGTTGAATGTTTACATGAGTAGAAAAATAGAATTCAGAGCTATAACAGTCTTTTCAAATCAAGAATATTTGGATGTGCTGTTTATGTATGCCAAAACTGAAAGCAATGTGCATGAAGCCCGTGTTTGTTTAAGGATATGTCTTAAAGGAGAGTTACGAGATCATTTAGATTCCATTCCAAAGTTCATCTGTCAGTTATGAGGATAGACAAAAACCTGGAAAGATACCTTAGCCAGGGTGGATGGTCATGCCAGAGTTTTGAACCACAGACCTTACATGCCTCACACGTTTGTCTAGCTGATAAGATAACAAATGCAGACATGTGGCAAAACCAGCCATAGGTGGAAACATGGTAACAAAAGCAACATTAGTATAAAAAAATATATACAAAAGTGAATTGAGAAAATATTGACACATTGCTTCATTCACACTGTTTATTCACAGGACATGTTTCAAGAGCTCTTGCTCCTATCATCGGCTGATACTCGATTAGTGCAGGTTTATATTTACCTCATTTACAGAAACATTTAAACATTTACATTTAGTACTTTTACATCTTTATGCTGATAACTGCATTTTTATATGGTTTTTATTTGTCATATTTGAATATACCATGATACAAAATCTGTCCATATACGGTCCTAACATTCTATGTATTACGTAGAAAATAAGCTAGCTACAGTGAAGCAATAAATATTACAAAAATAAAAATATTTTCTACTAAGGCTTCACTTATCTTAAGAATTGGTGTTGATACTTCTTTTCAAATGGAAATCGATTTCGCAAACAAATCGCTTGCATCCTCAGTCCACAGATAAACTCTGTTGTCAAGGATACCGGTTACCATGCCTTTCTTATGATTTTTTAGTATTACCAACATGTGAAAACGAAACAAACCTAAAAATAGAATCAACTGCCGGTATTTCAAAATTCATTACCAATGTTTATTTTTTAAAATATTTTTTCCCACATTATTAAATTTATTGGACCATTTAATTGTTTTAATAATTTCACTTCAGGATTTATTTCATGGTTAAATGACCAAAAATTATCTGTTACAGCCGATTTATCAGTTTGTTTATACTTAATGTTAAGAAAATGTTCTTTTGTTCTGGTTTCCAAATTACATTTCGTCTTTCCAATATAAATCTGATCACAATCTAAACAATTAAATTGATAAATACCAGATTTTTTATTATTAGGAATTTTGTCTTTTTTAGAAAAATGTAAATTTTTAATACTATATTTTGAGGAACTTAAGTTATACCAACTTCTTTAAAAAAAATTTGAAAATGTTTATTAATCCAAGGATGGAAAGTAAATATTTTAAAATTATAATCATCTTTTATTTTTTTAACCCTTTCACCGATATGGACGTCATATGACGTCCAAGTTAAAGTGCCCCAAACCGATATGGACGTGTATAGACGTCCTGCGCATACATGCATTTAATGCTCATTTAACGCCAATTATTTTAATCTTGCTGTTTTACAATAAATTTAAATTAGTTCTATAAGGAATGTAAACGTATCCTTAAAAGTTTCTTTTTGAATTGTACACCTCCAAACCTGGATAAACACCCAAGGGCACATCTGCAGATTCACACCAAATAATATTGGTTTCCTTGCGAACTTCTTTTTTGCAACACACTACACATTTTCGAAATGGTTACAAGTTTTTTGGGTGTGGGTGGTATACTTTTAGGAAAGTGTTTTCTCTCAAGTATGAGGGATGATGTGGTGAATTTTGCTACCCCCTAGTATAAAGAGGCCTCTGAGTATTATAATACTCAATTAGGTTACGAGCTCTTTATACGCGCAAGTACAGGTAGATGAATGTGTTTTACAGCTCTGAAAATTACTAAACAACTGTGCATAGTTACATCCAGTGGTATAAAAATACTTTTTTTTACCATTTAACTGTTTTCCGTAAAGAGGGATAGCTGGTAATAGCTGATCCGTATCACCCATATTTGACCCGCCATTTCCCCAAACAATGGAGTAGCTAACATGCCAGCTGTAGACCAGTACACGTCACTGCTACGTATGTCCTAAAGATCTCCTTCATAATCGTACAACAAATCTTCCAGATTTTCTACAGTAATATCAGAAGCGTGTACACATCATACCCAAGCTAATTTATTTGCTACATTACCGGGATAAGCCATGGTTAACATTGAAATTTAACAATTTCAAATGTGTATTGGTAATACTAAAAAAACATAAAGGCATGGTAACCGGTATCCTCGACAACAGAGTTTATCTGTTGACTGGGGATGCAAGCGATTTGTTTGCGAAATCGATTTCCATTTGCAAAGAAGTATCAACACCAATTTCTTAAGTTAAGTGAAGCCTTAGTAGCAAATATTCTTATTTGTGTAATACTCTATGTATTGTTGGCTTTGCCAGTTTAACTCTTGCTTCAGAGAGAGAATAAACTGGAATCTGCAATGCTAGCCTTTAAATTGAAACTAATAGTAAGATCAAAAACACTTTTTAAACCAATTCTCGAACTGTATAAACACTTAAGCTCCACTTACTTTTTAAATTAGGACAAGTTTCAAGGACACCGCGTCCCCATCCTCAGCTGATGTTCTACTGGTTCTTCAGGTGACCGCCTCCCTCTCCTGGCGCTGTTCAATGAGTTGAATGACGTCATCTACTACTGGAATTTCGAAGTTCATTGCTCTCTTTTTGTTCTTCAAAATGTGTATATTTTCCCAAACTGTTAATTCCCAATACTTTTTTGCCGGTACCAAAAGTTTTATGTCTTTGGAAATGTTGTGATTTTTTGACCAGAAGTGATGGGCTATGGCCGATTTATCTGTCTGTTTGTATTTAATACATCGCATGTGTTCTTTCATCCTTGTTTCTAGGTTTCTCTTTGTTTTTCCGATATAAATTTCGTGGCAATCCTCACATCTTACGCTATAAATTCCGGATAGTTTGTTGGTTGGACTTGTGTTTTTTAGCGGGTGATTCAGCATGTTTCTCATGTTATATTTGTTGTGTGGTACTAGTTGTATCTGAAATTGACGGAAAATGTTTTTGAATTTATTAAATGCCTTAGGGTGATACGTAAATTTGCAATATGCTTTCTTTGGGTCGTCAGCTTTTAAAGTGCTAACGTCCTTGATGGTTTTCCGTCTTTTATGCTTGTTTATCATTTTTTTAATAAATTTTGGATCAAAGCCATTCACAATTGCAACATAATTAATGTGATCTACTTCTTTGGTATATTCTTCTATAGTCAATGGGATGTTCACTAGCCTATGGATTAAACTGTGAAATACTGCATATTGGTGTTCTTTTGGGTTGGAGTTGTTGTTTTTAATGTAGTTATCCACATGTGTTGATTTTCTATATATGCCAAACTCTAATTTGTCTCCTTTTTTAATAATTTTTAAATCCAAAAACGGTAACCATCCATCTTGTTCTGTTTCAATGGTGAACTTTATGGATTGGTCTTGCAGGTTCAATAATTTTAGCGCATCCTGTGCTAACTTCTTTGGTATTATGGCAAATATGTCATCCACATAACGAAACCACACTTTAAAAATATGTGGATATGCTGCTGTTACCCGTGTTTCCAAATAACTCATATACAAATCCGCTAATAACGGTGAGATGGGGTTGCCCATGGCTAAACCTGAAGTTTGTTTGTAATATTTTTGGTTGAACATGAAGCTGTTTTGGTTGATGCATAAATTAAAGAGTTTGTTGTATTCTTCAATTTGGGTTTCAGTAAAACCTTGATCTTGCTGACGTCGAAATTGCATCACATCTGATGACTAACGAGCAAGACAAAGTAATTGCGAAAACAAAATGCAAAACAATACTCCAACAATTATCATCTCCAAAGTATAAAAAAGCCGATCCAAATCAAAAACAATTAATACACCAATTGAATGCAAAACCAGTACTATATTTGAAAGCAGATAAAGGTAATAAAACTGTCATCATGGATAAAGATGATTACACATGCAGAGTTAATAAACTTTTAGAACATCAAGAATATGAAGAAATAAAAAAGAATCCTCTGCGAGCTTTGGTTGTTTCGGCAAATAAGACAATAAAAGAAAGTACAATAATACCGGAAAAAGCAAAAGCAAAATTAGTCCCCAGCAACCCAGTTTTACCAAAACTGTATTGTCTACCAAAACTTCATAAAAAAGATAACAGTGTTAGACCGATTATCAGCAATATAGATGCACCTACATATCATTTAGCAAAGTGGTTAGTATGCGAAATGGATTTCATACAAAGATATGCTTCTCTCGGAATAAAAAACAGCTTAGAATTGATTGACAAATTAAATAAAGTAAATATAAACACTAATGAAATTTTAGTCTCCTTTGATGTTAGCTCATTATTTACGAGCGTACCTACAGAAAAGCTACCAAATTTGATTAAGCTATGGCTCTCAGATCAAGGTTTTACTGAAACCCAAATTGAAGAATACAACAAACTCTTTAATTTATGCATCAACCAAAACAGCTTCATGTTCAACCAAAAATATTACAAACAAACTTCAGGTTTAGCCATGGGCAACCCCATCTCACCGTTATTAGCGGATTTGTATATGAGTTATTTGGAAACACGGGTAACAGCAGCATATCCACATATTTTTAAAGTGTGGTTTCGTTATGTGGATGACATATTTGCCATAATACCAAAGAAGTTAGCACAGGATGCGCTAAAATTATTGAACCTGCAAGACCAATCCATAAAGTTCACCATTGAAACAGAACAAGATGGATGGTTACCGTTTTTGGATTTAAAAATTATTAAAAAAGGAGACAAATTAGAGTTTGGCATATATAGAAAATCAACACATGTGGATAACTACATTAAAAACAACAACTCCAACCCAAAAGAACACCAATATGCAGTATTTCACAGTTTAATCCATAGGCTAGTGAACATCCCATTGACTATAGAAGAATATACCAAAGAAGTAGATCACATTAATTATGTTGCAATTGTGAATGGCTTTGATCCAAAATTTATTAAAAAAATGATAAACAAGCATAAAAGACGGAAAACCATCAAGGACGTTAGCACTTTAAAAGCTGACGACCCAAAGAAAGCATATTGCAAATTTACGTATCACCCTAAGGCATTTAATAAATTCAAAAACATTTTCCGTCAATTTCAGATACAACTAGTACCACACAACAAATATAACATGAGAAACATGCTGAATCACCCGCTAAAAAACACAAGTCCAACCAACAAACTATCCGGAATTTATAGCGTAAGATGTGAGGATTGCCACGAAATTTATATCGGAAAAACAAAGAGAAACCTAGAAACAAGGATGAAAGAACACATGCGATGTATTAAATACAAACAGACAGATAAATCGGCCATAGCCCATCACTTCTGGTCAAAAAATCACAACATTTCCAAAGACATAAAACTTTTGGTACCGGCAAAAAAGTATTGGGAATTAACAGTTTGGGAAAATATACACATTTTGAAGAACAAAAAGAGAGCAATGAACTTCGAAATTCCAGTAGTAGATGACGTCATTCAACTCATTGAACAGCGCCAGGAGAGGGAGGCGGTCACCTGAAGAACCAGTAGAACATCAGCTGAGGATGGGGACGCGGTGTCCTTGAAACTTGTCCTAATTTAAAAAGTAAGTGGAGCTTAAGTGTTTATACAGTTCGAGAATTGGTTTAAAAAGTGTTTTTGATTGATGAAGCTCCACTGTTTATAAATACTTCTATTATAGTTTTATTATAATAGTAAGATTATTAAATTTTAGATGAGTCGCATTTTTTAGTAAGATATTTACAAAGAGTGAATCACAAAAGATAAATTATAAGCAGATGTTTATAAGCAGGGTTTTATATAAGAGCGAAAGCTGAAGAACTTAATGCAAGCATGATGCATATGCCTATCTTGCTAAAGTCAGATGCACAAATATTGTTAACAGAGTTCTGGCTGAGATCAGATGTTTTGTTTGCAGCTCTAAAAGAGGGTCCATGCTGTAATTCCTGGCTCTTAGATGGGAATTTTAAGCTGACCCAATTCAAACCTTCATTTATGACCTGCTGTATGGTATATCTAAACCAAAACGTATAAATGTTTAGTGAAAGTTTCTCAAATTAACAAGAAGTAGATAAAAGAAGTTTTTTTAAGAACAGTTTGTAGAAGTATGAGTAGAGAAAGTCATGTAAATGTAACATCAGATTTTTGTTACATTAGCATCCGCAAGAAATTGGATTTTAGTAAAAGTCTTTTAAGAGCCATTTTGAGAATATAAAAATAATTTTTTAATGTAAAAATGTTTGTGGCTGTTAGAATCATGTAAAAACATCATCTTTCATCCTTAAAATATGAAATAAGTGTGTGACATTGGTCCATTTCTTATTTGAATTAAGCTGCTGTTCCACTTTCTACCTCCTTCCCTCCCTCTTTTCCTCTTTTGCTCCCTCCCTTTCTTTCTTTCCCTCTTTCTCGTTCTTCCTTCCCTCTTTCTCGTTCTTCCTTTCTCTCTCTCTTGCTACCCATAATTACTTTCTTATGAAGGAGGGGTTCAGAGGACCATAAAATGTACTTAATTTGAAGTCTTAATATGGAATTCTAGAGTGAAATACAGCATTTCCTGTACCTCCATAAGTAGGCAGTAGAAAAACTAAAACAAACTTTATATTTATGTGGCACTTATCACATTTTTTTCTCCACTTTGAAAGCTATTTTTTCTGGATAGAATCACAACTTCATTGAACACTGATTCTTCATTAAATTTCACTCTTTTCTCACACCACACAAGAAAGATGGTATCTTCCTTTTTTCATTAGTCTGAATTTCAAATGTACATTAAGAATAAATCTTTGGAACGAGATATAAGCATTACCAAGTCTAAATATGAATGCCAGTTTTATAAATGTATGATGCCAAGTGAGTTCCTACAACCTGTTGATCTGTTATTAGCATCTGTTATACTGCTTTTCATATGGTATATTATATGGTTTGTAATTCTATTTCTTAGTTATACGTTGTCCCTAAATGAGTTGACAGTAACTGATTAGATTTCAATAGTGATGTAGAAGTGATAAATAAACACATTTAAGGGTTTTTTGCTTTCATTGTGACACATTAGTATATATCATTGCTTGCTGAACTTGAGAGTTCATGGATCCATGATTCAAATGTTGTGAATTTGTTTACAATAGTAATTAATGTTTTAAGAAGTATATATATATATATATTTATTTATTAAAACATAATAAGACCTAAAAATATCTTTTTATCAATCTTGTGATGTGTAGTATAAACTGTTTTCTTAATTTAAAAGCAAAAACTATAGGTTCTCTGTTACGTTTACAGCAGTACTGATTCTGTGCACTCATATTCTAGTAATTTTTGAACAAATTATACTTGTTTTGCCATGCTTCACCGTATTAATATGTAATATTAAGTCAATATTAATAGCGTAACTCAAAATCTTGAATACTACTTACAAATCTAGCTTCATTTAGATCTCAATGAAAATTATTACAACACAGAACTTCATGCTCTTTCTTACATCATCCTTTTTAACTCAGGAATGGGTGGATGTTACAGTTTTCCTCTAAATCATTTAATTAAATCTTCTTCTCAGTGTTATGCATGTGTTCAGCATTCTCTTGTAATGTAAGTTTTTTTATATCTTTTCAGACAAAGAATAAGAATGTTTTTGCTTTTCCAAATAAAGTGATACAACTTTTATTGTATTTCACAGCCTAGAAATTAATCTCTGAAGTACTTGAAAGCATATTTTTAAAATTAATAAAAACTAAACATTCCTGATATTGGCATAATCCATTTCAAAAAACTTTCAGACTATATCAGCTAGAAGAATGCCACTTAGTAGGCAACCCTCTATTTTTACAACTTTTTGGCTAAACTACATCTGTGGTTTTTGAAAAGTTAAATGGTTTTATAATTGTAACACTTAGGCTACTCAACAGAATTATAAAGTTAAGCTTCATAGCCTAGAAATGAAAGTTTTTACATAAGTTGTTTGGCAAAAGTGATACTTTAAATCCAAGAGACTAATTATTGTTCAACTGTTTAAATCCTATTTATTCTACTTCAGCATGCAGAAAAGAATGTGAAATAGGCTTATAAAATGCTGCTTTTGTAGTATCTATGTTTTACCAAAAAAGACACATTAAATAATGTAATTTTAACAGTGAGAATGCAGTTATTTGCAACTTTCCTTGAATCTTGGCAAGGTAATTGTATAACTGTTAAATATAACCTTTTGCTAGTCTGATTTCTCAGTGCTGAATCTCTGTATTCCCTAATTTTTTCACTGCTTATAATCTGTGCAACAGTTATCTGTTTATTATGTCTTTTTTGGGATGCATCATTTGTACTATTTTAAAGTGTTCTGTTTCTTTACTGCACACAAATTGGCTTATGTACAACAAACATAGTTTCTTTCTTTACATATCCTGATGATTGTAAAACAACTAGTTAATAATTCAAAATTTGGAAGTAAGATTAACACTTGTGAGAGTAAAGCAAATTTGTATGGAAAGTGCATAAATGCAAGCAAATCTGAAGTAAATATCAAGGTGGTGTTCATCTCTGTCATGCTGAAGCAAACCTTAATTTAACTGTAATACATTTACCTTTTCTAAAGTTAGAGAAACTTCACAATAGGACACCACTTTTCTGTGCCTTTTTGCTTGCCTTGTGGCTTTCCTTTCAGTTGCACTTCGATAAGCTGTTGTGCATAGCAATGGAAAGTGATATTTTTTATATGTTTCTTAGAGGTGACAGGATTCATGGACTACTAACTTAATAGCATTTCTAAGGAGAAAATTCCTGGAGCAAGGAAAGCAGGAAGTAGTCCATGTAAGCATGCTTTACAGTTGCAGAAACTTAACAATTTCACATAACAGTTCACTCTAAAAGTATGGTATCAGAAATGCATGTCATTTTGGTTGCTGTCTAAACAACTCCATTAAATTCAATGATGATGATGATGATGATGATGATGATGATGATGATGATGATGATGATGATGATGCACTAGTAAACAGCTAATACAAAATCTAAGCAGTGAGTTTTGTACTTTCCTATAAAATATGTTATATCTCAATTTTTGTATTTTTATGTATCCTTTTTATCCTGTAGGTATTGTACAAGAATTTATAACTTCTGGTGATATATATTTGCAATGAAAATAAGTGTTTAAAATCACACATAAGTTTATTATGACTGCTGCTAGAAAAACAATGGCCAGCTAAATAACACATTTCTATGAATACCATAATTCTTAAATAAATTAGCTCAAAAATGACATGTATGAAGCAGAAAATTGTGATATGGCTGATACTACACTATTAAGTTTAAATAAGCCTTCATTAAAACATCATTAGTTTCAGCATGTATGTACTAGATGAAAATGAAATTAAAACTCAGAGAATCACTGTTTGTCCTCACTGAGATTTAACATGGCACCTCACCATCTCCAATTTGAGGGAAAAAAGAAAAAAAAAGCAATGACCAAAAAAACAGTATCTGCCTCTGTGTCTCTTCATTTCTATGTGTGATTTGTTTGCATGAAATCCATTTTTAATGGGATACTTCTCTCCTAATGAAATAACAAAAGTGTGTTATTTTTCTTTCTTGTGAATGCAGCAGAATTTGAAGAGTGAGCAGACCATTATTTGTATGCCTTTCAGGTGTGTCACAAGTTCTGAATAGTTGCCTAAGGGATATATTTTATCAAACTGAATCACTATACCTTGCATCCACTTAGCACTCAATCACTGATGCTTGTTTTATTAAAAGTATCTCCCTAAAGTACTCATTTATGTATTTGCAACTTACAGACTTGAGCTCACTGCACAATGCATCTTGGTTCACAAAGAAACAGTATACACACAAAGATGTTCTATGGAATATCACTGATTGCATAGCAATCATTTCTGTAAATGGTGCTCTAGACACTTATGAATCATCTTTCTTCTTTTCGTTTTCTCCTTCTGTACTGAATTCCAATTTGGTGAGCACTTTGATTGGGAATAGAATAAACATATCCTTCATTACTTTCTTGTATGGTTCCTCTTGCTACTTGGGGAGTAATAAAGAATACATGACCACCATCACCAGGAATTTTATAGGAAACAAAGGCACTGCTATCACGATTTTGTGATTTTTGTAACTGTTCAGGATTGATGATTTCAGCATAAGGATTTGGTGGAGGAGGATTTTGGTAGTTAACATTTATGTCGCTTTCCAGGGATATTGGAGGAACATTCCTTGATGAATCTTGGGCATTGTTTCTATAGTTTGGCTTAGGAGTGGTGTAATATTGCTGAAGCTCTGCAGCAGAATATGGCTTCTTTGACTGAGTCTGTATATCTGAAATTAGAGGAGGAAGGGGTGTTGTACTTTCTTTGTTGGAACCAAGCTTTTGACCAAATATGGTGAAGTATTTCTTAGTAATGTTATCCAGAAGAGATTCATCCTGCTTTGTGAAATATGCATGAAATGGATTACCAGTGGGGTAAACAATTGATTGAATAGTTTGAGGTGAGGGTGTAGGATATTGTCTTGTGTGTGCTGTTTGATGCTTTTTCTGAGCACCATCATTTTCATATCTATAATGTGATATTGGACTCTCAGTTGTAACATCTTCATGATCATATTGCAGTGATGGAGTATAATATGCTTGCAGAGGTTGGTTGCGTGTATGTGCATCCTGTTGCTCATAACTAAATTCGTACACAGTTCTTGGTGTGGTTGAGGGATGTTTAATTTTGGTTTGCGGTTGAGTTCTTGGTCTGGAGGTAGAATAGGATAGAGGTATCTGTCTTTGGCCATGGAATGCATTGCCACTCTCATAGCTATATTGAAAAATAGTTTGGGGTGACTGTGGTGCATTGTAGAACACTGGTTGTTGAGGTTGATCCTCATACATATAATCTGAACTGGGTGTCGTAAAGTAAGCTAAATTGGAAACTGGAAGAGGAGAGGGTTGTGTTGTAGTTCTTACTGATGGCCGTGGTGTAGTGTGGCTTTGAATGTTATAAATATCTCTGGGTCTTTCATTAAGGTAATAATACTGCGGAGGGGGTGTAGAACTGTGAAATAGTAAACTTAGCAAATCAGAGAATACAGAAAACTGAGGGTTCTGCTGCTGCTTTCCATGACGATGACTTGCCACATTCTGAATAGGGCTGCCAGAAGATTGGGATGGCCCAGCATTTGTTAAGGTATAAACAGGCTGAGCTAAATGAGCTGGATCTTCAGTAGGTTTTGCATAGCTTCGTCCTGGTTGGTGTTCCAGATGTGGCCTTTGTCTGGAAGCAGCATCAGTTCCGGGCGTTGCTGTATCGAGCACATCTTTGAGACGACCATCGTGTATTTCAGGTTCCTCGTAGAAATAGTAGGAAGCTGTTACGGAAGGAAGTGGTTTGGTAGTGACTGAGGTATGATAGATGGGTTCAGGGCCGGTGATATAGAAGGGTTTTGGTGATGGAGTAACAGTGTTTGTCTCAATGTCTCCTTGCTGCGGTTCATCGTAGTATATGAGGAATTGTGGAGCTGGTGCGGCGGTGGTGGTGGTGGTGGTAAATTGATTGGTCCTTTCTGTGGAAATGTAATGACTCCTTTCACGATCTCTATGAATTTCATTAGAGACATTTCGTTGGTACCCACTGACAGGAATATTGTACTTCACGGATGGCGGAGAGGCTGAGGCGTCATCCTTTTCTCCGCTCTTAATGTATATCTTATCTGGGAACTTGTTAACGTAAATAGTTTCCGGTGGTTTTACAATCACGGCAGGTTGTTCGTAGTAGTAACCTTCTGGAAGTTTGGCAGGTTCCACAACAGATGTACCCTTATGTATCACCTGGACCTTATCCGGAGCTATGTTGATATTAGGGCGCTTGGGCTTTACATTGTAGACTTCATGTGGTGTGGGCGTTGTAAGGATATATACGCCATCACTTGGAGGAGATGCACGATTAAGCACTTCGTTATCAGGTCCTGCTGGGAACACTGTAGTTGGGCGTGGTTTATTCCTGTGGATGTCATCAGTGACGGGTAGATAAGTATTCGCAGGAAACGGTCGCGATCTGGGTGGCAGATATGATTCATGCGGGGGCACAGGTAATTGGGTGCTGATATCTGGAGGTGCCGGCGTCGACGGTAATGATGGTTTCTCCTCGAGCGGTGCAAAGAAATCCGGAGGCGGTGGAAGAACTATTCCTGGCACGAGCGGACCGGGTGGTACTTCGGTTGAGTTATCATTTGGATAGTAAAAATCGTAAGGCGGTGGATAGTAAAGAGAAGGATCGTCCTCGTCGAACGGAATCGTCAAGTTTGGTGGTGGAAGTAACGCCGCTCCTGGTGGCAGATTGGCCAGTAACGGCGGTGGAGGGAAAGGGAAAGTGCCGTTTCTCAGGGGTGGTAGAGGTGGGAAAGGAAGGGACCCGTTCGGTGGGAACCCGGGGAACGGAGGTGGGCAAAACGGACCGCTCCCCGGCGTGCAGTTTCCCGAAGGCGGGAAGAACCCTCCCCCTGGAGTGAAATTCCCTGGCGGGATCGGCGGGTATAGGCCGGGCGTGAAGTTGCCCGGAGGCGGAGGAAACGGGAAAGGCGGGGCGAAGTAAGAGCCGTTTCCTGGTGGAGGTTGCGGGAAGAACGGAGGCGGGAAGGGTGGTCGGCTGCCATTGAATCCGATGAATTCTGCGGGACCATTTTCTTTGAGCTGAACCGGAAAGGGCGGCGGGACCTGCGGAAATAAATGTCGCATTAGTCTTTGTATCATGCATTCATGTACGAATACCTAGCTGTGCTTTATGCCAGCATATTTTAAACATGTTTAATGTTTCCTAATAATACTGAATTCAAGAGTTTACCGCTATACGGTCATTTAGCTAACTTTGTGCTTATAGTTGCTATGTATAAATAGCTTTTCAGAGTGTGTAACAGAATTGTGCTTTGCATATGAACTGTTTTAGGTAATACAGAGATGAAGATGGATTAAAGTATGCTCAGAAATAAACTATGGCTAAAAATTAGACATATGTAATTTGTTACTAGCTGAAATAACCGGCAATTCAACGTGGTTTGACGATTTAGACTAAGGTTGCACTTGTACAGTAGCCTTGCATTTCTTTAAAAACATTCAAACAGTATTAGTTAATATGCTTAAATAGTTAATTAAAACTCTTTGGTTACACAATAAAGAACATAATTAAACTAAATACATAAAACCACCAGGAAAACACTATGCAGAAACACTGTTGAACTACAGATTTCACAAAAGAAAGAGCACGGGAATTATAACATTTGAGTTAAGAAATGGAGCATCCTATCACTTTTGCGAACTTTAAAAAGGTTAACTGATTATTTTCATAATCATTATTTGTAAAAACATTGTATAACTGAATCAAATGTGTTAACTGTTCATTCAATAATTATTGTGTTACCAATAATTCTATTAGTGTCACACGTTAATTTATTTAGCTTCCTGATGACATTCTAGGGCCCATAAAATATTAAAATTTCTTTTATCTGATACTCTACAGAGATGTATACAAATAAGATTGTCATTAATTACTTGGCATTACCCGTGGCTTCCTGGTTTTTCTGTACAACATTTAACCTTAGATTGCACTTGTCTAATAGTCTTACCTTTCTTTGGAGTCATTGAAACCTCAGCAACCAACATAGCCAGAATTTCAAAGAAACCACAAGAAAATCTAAATAATAGGAAGACTAGATTTGACTATGTTATTGCTCCAGTCATTGTTTGATAAAGAATATTATACTGCTACTTTATGTAACAATTAAAACCGTAGTAATGATTATATGTGGATGTTCATATTATAGTTACTTTTAATAAAGATATGGATGGTCTTGTGAAATGGTATGGAATTTAGAATTACAAGCTCGGCTATAATATTCGCCTTGTGTCAAAGGTTATCTTGTCAAGTTTGGTGAAAATTGGTTGAATGGTCAAGAAGCCTTTAAGAAACATTCGCACATACACCGACTTACATAATTTGTACACGTGAAAGCTTATTATAATTAATATTCATACTTTAGTAATTTTGTACCCCGGGTGTTTTAACATATGTAATTTAAGTTGAAAATTACTTTTATATTCACACTGTTGTCATTCCAGTTTTCTTTAGTTATAAATATATAAATGAATAAATTTCACTATAATTTAAAATATTGTTTTTGTCTAGATAAGGGATAATTAAGTGGATGAGTTATTAATATTGTAAAGTTATAAGTCAAGATTATAGCCACAAAAAATACTGCCTGACATAAAATAGGTACATTGTGCAAACATTTTTATACAGCAATTAATGTGCTGATATGCTCTCAAATTAGATTTAATTTTTATGCACATAAATGGGCCTGTCTTGAAATTTTCTATAACTTTGCTAGAGATATCTATGTACAAATGCATGCATGGAGTAATACGTGTTCCATGTCTCATACATTTTGGGGATTTTTCTAAACCTTTGAGAAATTGCAAATCTTTCAAGTGTGTACTCGTAAATTACCTGAAACATATAAGTACTTTCCGTTTTAATCTATCCCATATTTGCATGATAAAATTTTCAGGAATTTAGGTGTTTTATACTGGAGCTTTTGAAGTGATGCGTATTTTTGACTAGATACGTTGGACATAATGTGGTTACTAGTTTTTCGTTACATTAAAAAAATGAAGAATGGGAAGTTACTAGTGCAATGGAGGTTGTTTGACTCTTGTAGGTACTGTATCAATACAGGCGCCGAATATCGTCAGCAACTAAACTTATCAGAAATCTTCTTAGTCTGAGTTCAGAATTGTGGAACAAACTTAACATCTAATCATTCAGTAATTTTCTAGTTTCAATCCAACTACTTTATTGCTGGAAAACAAACCTTTACTGCAATACACACTACTGAATAAATGAAGCACAGAAGTAGCGCTCTAATTACCTATAGTTCGGCACAACAGTAATAACTTTGATAGTGTGATTCAACATATGGGTTAATCTTCGATCTTCACTGACATACCTTAGGATTGGCGGGGATCTTGACCTGCCTTGGAGGGGCAACATAGTTGTCAATGGGGGGCCACACCGTAGCCTCATCTTCAGTTGTGTTGAGCTTGTGCTCTGGAAAGAATCCACCTCGTAGCACAAGCACATGGTTTTCAGCCAACCAAATCTCCTCCGCATCCAGACCTCCAAGATTTTTGGCAGTGTCTCGAGGTACTTCTGGATTGGAGGCGTAGCTAATTATGCCTGGTCTCTTGGGAGTCGTTGCATAAATCTCCTTTTCTATCAGGCCATATTTGCCGTCCGCAATCTGCTGGGATAGAGTTTTTTTGTCATCATCGTCATCGTCATCATCGCCTCGCTTAATTTTACGTCCCGATTTTCTGATTCTTCCTGCTCCAGCCATTAGCATCGCGTCGCTCTCTTCCGATGCTGGTGTTTGAGTTTCTTCAGATGTCGGCACCGGTTTCCTAGTTGCTGATTTGGCACCGGCCAACAGTCGGGATACATGAGCATGTTCTGTAGTGGCTCCTTCAGACGGTTGGATAGCTAGTTGCTGCTGTATAAGTCTCTTGCTGGCAAAGGTTGTGGCCCGGACATGAAATTCATCCTTAGAGGAAGGGCTTAAGGAACCAGCCTCTTTTGACATTAGAAATGCGGCGAGGAGCATCATCACAGGAAGCACCGGCAACTCCATCTGCACAAAATTTCAGAAAGATTCAAATGAGGCTTAAAATACAAATTAACAAATTTATTTTGTAGGTAGTAGTCTAGTAAATGTACAGACACTCTCTATTTAGTTATATTGGAAATATAAGAAGAAATATAACATTTGGCTTAGCTTCTTGTAAATGCAATCCATACAAACCCAGACAAATGCATAAGCAGCTTTTATGGATAGGTGATTGGAACCGCATGGATTAGTAGATATAGTAATAATGAGTTGTATGGGCGTCTCTTTTAATCTGTTTAATATATGTTGTAGCATTATGAGAACCGCAACTGGGCATCGAATTTCTAATTTTCAGTAACATGGGTAAGGCATAACGTACTCTCATAATGTCATATTCTTCATATTAATTTCCACATCGCCTTTGTCGTCTAACTAGAAAATGTATTTCATCATTTCGATTCACAGCATGTTTTGGCATTATATTGAAACTTTAGGGTTTCGTAGAGGAGTTGGTATGACTATGCCATTGACTGCCGTTTTATTTCGACATTCACGTACTGAAACTCACGTGTCATTTCACATGAAAATCTGATAGTGAAAGCGTCCACCTTCAACTGCACTGAAGGAATATCAATGAGTGACGGTCCTATTCTCGTGGATTTTGGGCTTCTCGTGGCTTTTTAGAATGTTGGTGACCACCAAGTTACAAAACTTGCATTAGCCTTTGTGTCAATTCTTCATACAGAATAGTTCTGACGTGGAATATGCTCACCGTGTTTTGAAATAATGAAACAGCGATTTTGTCCTAATCACATCACATTTCCAACAGATGGTCTTTGAATGCTAGTGCGTCCATCTGGAAATTGAAGATCTTAACGTAAAAGAATACTCTTAACATAAAGTTCCCACTAGTTACTGCAGTGCGGTAACCTCAGGATGAATTACAGCGTCGTTTGATTTTTTTTGCCCACAGAAATCGTATAATTTCACGCAGCTCAAAATTGGCTGGAATTTCTATTGCTGCACACATTTTACAGGCAAACGAGTGCAACCTTTCATTGACATGCCAGGAGCTAACTAAACCAAACTACGCTGTGAATCAAGAATAATTGCTTTCGTCTCTTTGGCTCGTGAATGTCAAAACAACTTACTTTTCTAATTGCCATCGTATGTGGGATAAACACCTTTTCATATCAGCATCAAAGAGTCCTACAACGTGGTCCATGTTGCTGTTTCATGGAATATGTGGGAGTTGAGGAAGGGATGCTAATAATGCAATAGTGGTCAACATTTTACATTAGAAAAATAAAGAAAGAAAGAAAACATCATCATATTTGAATACATAACAAAAGACTAAGTGTTTTAAGTATATAATGTCTTGTAGTTAGGTAAAAGAAACTTTTTACATCAAATTCTTCAAACTATTGGTTCAAAGATGTCCGGCGTATATATCACGCAACCAGCTGAAGCCGTATGTCATATGTCATAATATTGGAAGGGTGCTGAAACCGGCTATAAGCAGTCTAAATTCAGCCATTGTATGTATATGTAATGAGTTAAGTTATTAGATTGTTAGTTTTCAGAAAGTGGCAAACGAGTAATGACGACTATAATGTCCTTCACGGAGCAAGAATTTTTCGTCCAGCTCAAGAGGCTGTAAATACAAGCAATTGTTTTGCAGGTCAACAGTGCAGTGGGATTTGTATTATCAAGGTTATATAAAAGCAGCAAAGAAAAACGCCGGGAAAGGGAAATTTGTACTTTTGATAAAACAGGGCTGCGCCAGTTCTATATTCCAGGGAAAGTGTTTAGGTGTCAGTGTAAGAAGCTCCTTCCGGAAAGAAAGAGAAAGAAAGAAAAAAAAACACAATTTCGCAGTTGCTGTTTCTTTGGTAGTCAGTTTGCTGCAGCGATACCTTTCTCTATGCCCTCACCTTTCTCTGTAACAATTTCAACTATCCCAAGTCAAAGTCCCCTGAATCAGTATCTCAGTCAGAAGTGATTAGCTTAACAGTTGGTGAAGTGTGCAAGCAATCATTCAGCGTCACCCCATTACTTCGCACATTAAGCGATATCTTTGAGAACTTTAGGGGTGAGATTGATTACAACACGTGATTTGAATGACTGATGAAGTAGATTTTACATTAACTTCCATCTGTTTCCTTTTTTGTTTAAAATTTCCGCAGAAAAATAGTTATTTAGTTTTGTTTGCTTAATCTCTTTAAAAAATGCTGTTGTAATTTATAAGCCTTACACTCCAAAATTGTAAAATGGTTGTACCTTTATTATGATAGCAAGAAAGTGCATACATCTTCTATCAGCTGGCACTGCCACACATTGGAATCGCTCATTGCAGAAAGGCTGCATGCTCACATTTTATAATTTAATAGTTGAGACAAAGATCCATTTGTAATAAGCGAATCGCATGAGATCGTGCAGAAGTTCCCTCTTGTGGTAAACGATTCATTGGCCCACTTGAAACGAGTATAATCGTTTCAAAAATGAGAACAAAATAAATATTTTAAATATTTTAATTTTTAATAACATTTTTAACTGTCGGGATCACATTCCGGTGTGCCGGAATTTTCATCTTGCACCAGTTATTTTTTGTGTCAGTAAACCTAGTGACTTGAAGCTGTCTCTTTTGACATTTAAAAATCATCGGTCTGGGTCGGATTTGAACTCGCGACCTTGGGATCAGTAACCAACTGAACCACCCAAGGCGACAGATGTGAGCAGGTTGGACTAGTTGCCTTTCTGCAGTAAACAGCTCATTTGCTCAAGGACTATGGATTCTAAACATAAAATTAATTGTCAAGTTTACTATGAAGCCTAGAAGAACATCAGCGACCTTTGCTATCTTTACTGACCTAACGGTGCTTGCTCTACATCAAATTATTAATACTTTTTAATTTGGTACGCTAATCACTAGATAGATGACACGCTCGCGAACATTATTTGTTCAGCAAAATCGGGAAATAGTAAACCTTAAATTTGTTCAAAGACCTCGTTTTGGATAAGTTGTAAATAAAGCTGGTTAATAAAACTTTCATATTTTAAACAGAATGACTAACAATCCTTTGTGGTGCAGTAGTACATGCAATTAAACCAAGCTGCATTGATTCAAACATAACGTTCAAGAATCGCAGACATGTTTGCGTAAGACGTTGGGAATTCCTTTTCCTTCTCATTTTCCCGTTTCTTGTAGTCAACTCCCTGCCTAGGCCTAGGGCGTGTGCCGGAGCATGGCGGCCCAACCATTTCTCGTTAGAGCGTAAAACCCTGAACTCTGGACCTTAATGCAAACATTCCGCACAAAGCGCGGGGACCAAAGAGAGTAAACCTTAAGTTGGGATAGGCTTGTGTTATAATCTTGTGTGTGACAACATAACGACAAGCTGTAGTTATTAGTTGCCACAATTGTGGTAAGCCACAGTATCAGATAATTGAAAGGAAAATGATTTCTCCAGATTAATTTCTGTGATTATTTCTCACTGTGTTGACCACAATTTCTAAAGTGTTTAGTGCTTTATAAGTAAACGTGCCTGGACTTTCCTAATTGAACGAAACGTCGTGACTCCATCTCAAATAATTTTGATGTAATCTCAAGCATATGTACGTATCGACAGCTTAGTTCGCAATCTCATATATTTTAAATGCCGCTGCATCATTGCAATGTAGTCGTGGTCTATTCTTTACTTGTTTTAACAGAAATCCTGGCTGCAATATAAAATAAATGTTCTCAGTTTATCAGTCTGACTGATAATCGATATCCCGTTTGTACCAAATACCAAAGTACAGTCCATTATTCGTCCATGTTAATTCGGTGCATTCACAGAAAGCATACGTTGCAAATGACAGATGCATTGGTGAATCGATGCCATCACATATAGAAATGAACAGTGTATGTTTATCTAATTAAACTCTGTTGATTGCATGACACGATTCTCAATTTTGGGTATAGACATAATGGCTTATCGAATACAAACCTCAGCATTTTGCTAAACAAGATAAGTGGTTAGTTAAATTACCAAAAGAAAAGAGAAGAAATAAAAAAAGAAAGCAAAAAAGAAAGCTTAGTAAGAATATCTTTGTAAGCTTAGGCATTTTAAATGCAGTATACCTCTATTTTGGGATAGTGTGCAACAGCATAAAAATGAATTCAGACGTTATATCTAACGTGGACATAAAATGATGACAACTTAATAATAGAATAAAACCATTTCAACAAGAAGATTTTAAAACTACAAATATAGAATAAAAATGTAAGACCTTTGAAGTCAGAAAATGTGTAATAATGTCCGCGTAACTACCGGTCATGATCTTAGCCGCACTCCTTAGAACAGTTCAACTACATTCTTTGCAAGAACCAGGCACTATTCCGTAATAGTCCAATTCCAAAAATACAAGGAGATATTCATACCCAAGTAACTTCCTATTATTGGGACGCCAGACTGGGAATGGATGAAGTCTTAAGATCCAGAGCGATAGCAAACAATAAGCCCATTCTACAAAAAATACCTTGTTAAAATGCAGGATTTGGTGGTATAAGAAATGAGAATTGAATGTTTATTCAACTTCGTTTAAGAAGAAAATTGAAGGATTTACTATTAAAAGATCAAACGCAAAATTGCCAAATAAGACATTTTTACAAGTGACTAATTTTATCTAATCAGAATGATAATTACGAATAAGGTATCAGACCCTTATGATAAAAGGAAAATTCCTGAAATATGATTGACTTCCTTCGCCATTTTCGATCTTCAGATTCTTTTGCTTCCTAGCCAAAAAAGGAATTATACTGTATGGTAGGTATTGTGTAATATATGTATATTATGTATAGTAAACTTTAGGTCTGCAGTCCTTAATAATCAAAATATTAACAGCGTAAACGTTACCAAAACCCGAAGTTTCATGAGCTATGCGAGAATAGCTGTGCTCTTTAGAATGAGGTTTCTAGCGCAAAATTTGAGGAATAGTACCTGCTTCTATACCACAGCATACCAACTGCTGTTTATCCTCCTTCCGTGAAAATATAAAATATATTAAAAAATATCAAAGAACATTTAATTGACAAAATTCAGTTTAAAAGCTAACCAGAATATTGATCATTAAACCATAGAGGAAGTCGGTCGTTAAATAGAAGTGAACGCATTTGAAACATTAGATTTGAAGATCTTTCGCTTGTCTTAATGTGTTTCGTAACCACATAAAGCAGCCTTTCTGTTCCTTAAACCTGTAAATCCAGCGTGTTAATGGGAGGAATTATTTGAATGGAATCGTTCAAAAGCGGTGTTCAAACCTAAATTCTATGATTCTTATTTATAGCAGACCCCCCCCCCCCAACTGTTCTCGTTCTGCCTACTGGTGTGGAGGGTCGGCCGTACCAAGTACCAACGTTTCAGCTCGGTAAACACTACGTTATTATTGTAACAAATACAGTCTTATCGTATTCAAATAATAAGGCTCATCCATTAAACTCACTAATCACTTAGAACATTAGTTCCTGCGATTGGTTCTATCTGGTTTACAGATTTTGTTAAGTTTGCAGCTCGTGGCGCATTATGCTAACCTTTCTCCATGTTCTTCACACGTGAATAAAAATAATCGCAGAAATGCTGATTCCATTTTTAGATTTTACGCTACATAGTCATTTGGCTCACGATTCTGCAATTTGGAATCTTGTAGTTCATGTACATAGATAATACAAAGCAAATGTAAACGAGACGATGTGGTGGAATGTGCCAAATCGCATGGCTTGGGGGGCACATGTATTGTTAAATAATGATCCCCAGAGGGGCAATCAGCTGTAACGGCTGTCTTGTGGTGAACGGAATTGTTTGACAGCACGTGTTCCTTGCTGGAACGGATTGGAAAGTGCATGCCAGAGATAATGTCAGTTATCGGCTCTGCTCCGTACCAAGTCTCTTATGGAAAAAAATAGTCGAAAACATACCGCATATGTTCACTAATAATGTTTACGATTAAGCAAACTTTCGGAAATTCACAAAATTTATTAAGGCAGTACCTGATCCTGCAAGACTAGGCCTTTGTCTCATATAGCTCGTTGCGCTCTCCATTTGCTCATAGGAGGTAGAGGAAGTTGTAATCACCCAAAAATTCGATGTAGAGATTACAGTTGTAATGTGCAGTTTGAATTTTTTTAGAGAAAAATGAGGGTGGGGGAGAGAGCAGCAGTGTGTCAAATTTGGTATAAGTCCTGCCCATTCCAAAGGAGAAATGGATTTTCAAGAAAATCACCCATCTCAAACTACCGTTTACATGAACGGTTTTCGTAATATTTAAAACAATTCGTTTTACTAATAAAACTAGAGAAACACATTGTTTAGCCGGTTTTATTTCGCAAGAAAAAATCCTTTTCTGAGCACTGTATTTTGTATTGTCCGTCAAATAACGGTCTGTTCAAGTTGAGACAAACGAGCAGCATTGTCTGCAACAGCGGAATCTGACAGCTATTCAAGTTCGCATTTATATCGGCATGGAAGCCACGCCTCTACAGTCAATTGCTTAGATTTCTCTCTCTTTTGACGTGCTGTTTTCAGAAAATTGCACGGTTGATTGAAAATAATAGGATGAACTGCGCTAGGCAAGGATGGTTCAGATACGGTCCAAAGAATCTTCGAAGTTCATTTTGGAGCTAACTTGTACAAAGCACAAAAATGTTGCTGTAGAAGGTGTAGAAATTATATAAAAGTTAATAAATATAAAAAAATATGTATACCCTCGCTTGAGAAATTAGGTGCCAGGGTATGGTATTACAGATTTTTATTTATTTGTAGAAGTGTGACGATGAATTCAGCAGTATTCTAGGATAAATTAAAATTGTGTTGGTAATCGGATTTGTCTCCCTGCAGTTGGTGTTTTCGTCAGTAAACTTGGCACAGTTTAAATGCAGACACGCATCATTTCAGTTCTTTTCCGCCATGAGTATCACTTGATACTCTATCTACTAGAACGGATCCATCTTGATATGCTTAGTCATAACATTTTTTAAAGTAATTACAAGTATGGCGCTTCAGGCGTTGCGAAGAATTTTATTAGGAACCGCACTATTTGGACAGTCCCAAGTTCACGATTTTGTATCTAGTTAAAAGCAGGATTCATTTTTTCAAAGGCTATTTAGCCTACAGTTAATTGTTTCATGGTTGCTCGTTTTTCTTGACATCGCACCTTCTAAATAAATTTTGTACGCTTGATTTATTGTGTACATTGAAATCCAGACAGTGGAGGTAATTGAAGGTCGGCATTTGCCCTTGTACTCCAAAAAACAATTATGTACATTGTATCACGTAAAACTAGCGTTTTGTTAAATTTTCTTTGATGGATTAGATCGTGAAATAAACAATAATAAACATAATTTCCGTTTCATTAGGAACAGTTAAAAAACACTCCTCGTGATATATGAAGCATGCAAAGGTGTGTGCGCGGGCCTACTTTGGTAAATATTCCTATTATTGCGATATTTTACAGCTTAAGCCACTGTTTCAGAATTTATAAAATCCCAATTTCAAGGCCTTTCAACTCTTTGGTGCATCAGTCGCTGGCATCGGACTAAGAATGGCCGTGATCCAAAGTGAATTTTTAATAATATGTAACATGGACCTGAAAATTTAAGATCTAAAATGTGGGCAGTTGCGTTTATAGCAAGATGGCTTTAAAAGATTTCTAACAGAACGTCGCCCAATTCGCAATAAGTAAATTGCACTGGCTCCCAATTATGGCTTTATAATTTTCTCTCTTCTGGCTTTCCTCTGTCCTCAGTTATACTTTCTACAAGGTTAGCAAAATTAAACCGAAAACTTTATATGACAGAGGGTTGGTAGGCGAATACAAGGGTACTTAAGGTGTTTTGGGTATCATGCATTAGACTTTGGATAATTTAATGAGGCGATGCATACGGAAATGTTCTCGTTCTCCCTGTGTTATAAGATACTGGTAAGTTTCAAGTTCTGTAATGCTGATTATGATACTTAATACTCTTTATACTGTATAAATAAGATTTTATAGTTAATTAGACTCGGATAAATATTTGAAGTTGGAGTTTTATAACACAGATATAACAGTACATTACACGGTTTACGATCCCGTTATGTAGAAATTCTTTCCCAAAATCCCCTTGAGAGTATCAAATGCGTTCTCCAGTGAGAAGCAGTTTTGAGTGAGAATTATCCCCTACGAATTTTGATTTGGGCGATTTATGTTGTAAGCATATTTTCAATACTCTTTAAACGCTTCAGGCTAGATGCAACCTTAGCAAGACTGTTAAGCTACGATTTTAAGTCGCAAACTAGCATTGCGGAAGGGAAGGCGTAAGCCTTATCATTATCAATGTTAATAAAGACATTCCTTATCTGTTCAGTCTTGTTTGTAGGACTTAACAGGTTAGCGCATGGAGTCGGAGGCCTGTCGAGAAGCAGAAAACCGGGAATCGGCCCGTAGTATGGAATGAGAGTGAAAAAGAAGCTAATATGAAATGAAGGTGAAATTGATGGAGCAGTTATGGAATGAATGGTGGGGGAAGCCCAAGAATTCTGAGAAAACCCGCGCAGACACCCCTTCGTCCTTCACAAATCCTACATGGAATGAAATCGCGCTAGTGAGAGGCGAGCGGTCTAATATTTATCCAGCGCCGCCTTAATAAAGAAATTCAACTCTTACTTTCATGAAACGTAAACAGAATGACATGTAATTAGCAATGTTTTATGACTTGAAAAGTAATTCACTTTGATGTTTAATTAAAATATAGTGTATTAGTAAACATACATACCCAAAGCAACAAAATCCATAAAGCAGTTCCATAATCGAAGAGCAACGTATAAATACGCCATAACAAAGGGGGTGAGCAAAACTGCTGTGGGCAAAGAGTGACACATGGGGTGAGAGCAGGGCAGTTCTGGGAGGGGGGGGGGAGAGGCATCCATATTTTGTGCTAGAAACAAGCATATCAAGTGTGCATGTGTTGAAAATATTTGATCGGGCGTTAATATAACACAGCATATATATCCCTAAATGAATATTCGGTAAAATATTATTTGCATGAAAGTTAGTAAGTGTTGAACCAGGAATAAAAATCTACAGAATATCCATATATATATATATATATATATATATATATATATATATATATATATATATATATATATATAGTACAAGAAACAAAACAAATCGTGAATTACTCCCTTTCAAGATTGTAAATTAAATAACATGAATGTGGTTCTTAACAGGATATTTAGTTCAACTGAGTACACAGCATGGTTGAAGCGCCGTGCAATAGGCATCATTAAAGGCATGCCTATATATAGTATGAAAACAAACGCACAAAGTACGAGGTTCAAGGAATTTGAAATAGACCACGATCACGAAATAATTTTGTAAAACTTCAAAGAATTGACCTAGGAAAGGATACGCTCAGTTTGTTGTATCATGTGATATTCTGCGACCTGCCAAGAAACCGTGTTGCTCTTGCAAAACGAATAAAAGCAAGCGAGCTCAACATCGCGTGGTTTATGTAACGTTGACACATGTGTGTAGGTCATTAGGTTCAACGCGAAAGAGTTGGCCGCCACCCGCCAGTCCACTTGCCTGTCTGTAATGCATTATGGAGCAAGGTCGTAGTTGGCCCAGTCGCTGTGTAGGGCGCGGCCCACCGGTCGTGACGAGAAAATGCTCTACAGTTAGAACAGGAATCGGCCGGATACGGCAAAATGCAACACCGGTCACTGAACGGAATGGTATACTAAGGATGCGCTGTGACGTCACAACTAGCATTCGAAATGCGTTCATATTTGGGATTCACTTTATTGAGGCGAATTGCTTGACTAAAATCCAGATGTCGTTTTTGAACTCGCAGCGATTTGCTTCCCAGAAATGATAGAATGCCAAGCAGCTTTCAGAAGCCATTAAATGAGGAAATCAAATAGAAGCTTGAAAAGAAGTGTGCATTGCAGTTTATAAATATAATCCCTGTTATTCCGACGTCAACTCTGCTATAACTGGAATATTGAAACTTCAGTCGCCTTTTGTTAAAACACCATTGGAATGATAGTCAAATGGACCAACAGATGCAGACTGCTTTGGTAAAATTTGGATTTAATGGCAGCTTTAATAGAAAATTATGGCAATTAAAGGAGACAGCACAATCTTATTAAAAATCGCTCCGTAATACACTTGTAGGCGTCTAATTTTAGCTAACATGGTTTCAAGATCGCCACCTTCATTGAGAAACAGTCGCCAAATGAATGGTGTCAGATTATTATTCCACTAAATATTCCAACTTTTGAGTTTGAATGATAGTTAACTGGCAATGTTTGGATGTATTTGGACCATCTGGAAGACAAAGCTCGGCTGATGGTGAAGGCTCAGATAGCCACCTTCTGATGGCCTCTGCGCCATGTGACTGCCATTCACAGACATGCAGCGTCAGAGCCGACATGTAACATGAAAGAGGGAGAGAACCGTTGTAGAACACACGCCATAGCAGTAGTTGCCTAGCCGACCAGGGGAAAAAAAGGAACCATGGAAAACCCCATAGTCAAAGTGGGTGACCACGACATACTGAATACAAGCCTGGTGGAGCCTTCTCGCTTGCTAATCCTATCTTTGAAGGGAATTCTGCATATCCATAAGGTTCTACTGACAGTGAATGCTGATCATTAATGAATTATACAGGGTGTTAATGAACACACCAAATAATTTCAGCGACTGTAGAGGTGATTAATATAAGCAAGTTGAGAGAGGCAATACATGATCTGCAGCTAAGCATGACGTAGTTAATAGTATTAAACCTAATTGGGATCAGATGCTTATAAGTTTGTATTTAAACAAGGTGGGTGGAATTATTGGATTAGAGTGTCTTTAAAATTGGTTCTCGAGTATAGAAATATCGATTCTTAGCTCGTTATTGGAGTTCTCAAGATTTAATGCCTCAAAGATCTTTCAAATTTCGAACTAATCACGCGCCAGTGCGACACTGAACATCGATTAATGCCTTCTCGCATCACGTAGCCTACTTTAGTGGGGTTTTTGTAAGTGCTCTGGTGGCCCAATCCGTAACGCCGAAAACTGGTGTTCATTGGTTCAGTTCCTCTCGTGTGGTTAATTTTTTCTTATTGTTTTTAATACGTAAAACCTAATAGGAAGAAATGTGGTGATTCGTATCTAAGAACATGGAGCTGATTGACCAGTGCAATAACACTACTGTGATTTAAACCATGTTTATGCTGTCCGATGGAAGGGGGAGTCCAACTGTAGCTTTGCCAGCGCGCTCTCCCAACCTCAAACCAATTGATTTCTTTTTCTGGGACGACCTCAAGTATCTGGTGTATGGAACAACTATTGTGCATACGAATATGGCATGTTTTTCCTAGCAGTTCTTAGGTCGTGGATTCAAATCCGGTGGAGGGCAATGGATTTTACTGGCCGCAAGAAGCCTTTTCATGGCTTCCTTCGGAAGGGAAGTTAAACTGGTGTTCCCGTGCCGTGGATTTACGGCACGTAGAAACACTTAAAGCCTGAAAAGAGGTCTCCGCGCAAAATTAGACGGTCTTTCACGCTCAATATACAATGGGACTCTTCGAACTAAAGGAGCAAAAGAAGGTCCATAAATAAAACTCAACTTCTCCTCCCTCTCTTTCGTTGCGATGAAAAGGAATGCTTGCTTACACCTATAAGCATGTCTAATCTTCCCATACATTTTCTGAAGTGTTGGGAAATCAGGCGAATGCTTGCGTGCATGGAGTTCAACATTTGTTGACATCTAACGTTTGATTGAAATCGGTACAAATTTAAGAGCAGTATATATGGGAAGCCTTTAAAATTTTATTCAGCAAAACACTTCACGCATAAATTCGAAATTTTACATAATACGGACGTAAAGAGCATCTGTCTATAAACTTCACGCCATCTTTAACGCTATGAATGCATTTAATCCACTGTGTAAGAACAGATATAAACGAAGTGTCATAAGAAATTGTTATACGTTTTAGCGGAAAAGCTGATTATGACGCGCAGCTATTTCCTTATGGAACATTAACTACGCCAACATACATCCGGATATTTTCGGAAGGCCAACAAGGTTGAGAAGGGCGTCGTGCATGTGTTACACGCTTTGCGCTAAGCGGCATGAGTGAGCAGCAGCACATCTACATAATAGAACTGTTTTCCTTACTGGTTGCTTCAGCATGTCCAATTTAAAGGCTATTGATCTCAACTACAGTCTTCACCTAAAATTCGTACAAGTGGCATTAAATTGAGATTTAAAATTAAAAGTACTAATTCACAAGTTCACCTCTATTTAAAAGTTGGCAAGTTAGGAAAACCAACATGAAGCACTTTCTGGAGCGATCCAAACATATGTAATGTTAGGTATATCAGCCTAGAACACTTGTGTGAGTGCGGGCGTGTATTTTTCAGCGTATGATAGCGCTGTATCAGAACGTGTATACAGTATAGACCGATTAAAATATCTACGTATAAGATGAACGATTTTTTTTCCGCAATGACTCTCCAGAAGGTTAATAGGTGTAAATGCAAACACAGGAAGACAAATGGGCAGGCCTAACTAAACGTGAGTTTCGAGATATAATCACAGTTCGGCAGCTTTAACATTCATTGAAATGCTATCTCACCAGACTATAAAACAAAAGCACGGTTCTGTATAGAGAAGCGTGTCTTTATGTAAAAAAAGCATAAAAGCATGCATTTTGCTCCCGGCATATCGCCGACGCTTATATGGCGCTGGTAGATGTCAGCGTTAACAGACAAAATATGTATAATTATTATTATTTTTTTAAAATAAAGGAACATTGTGATATATACCAGTTCACGTTAACTAAAATTTCTAAATGTAATTAAATTTTTTGCAAAATTAGAACAATGGATGTTGATTTTTTTGTATGCGAAGTATTTTGACAAAGTGAATGTAATGTCATACTCGGATGGATTATAGATAGCCAAGGCAAATCTAATGAAATGCACGCCGTTAAAACTTTTTCTTTCTTTCGTTATCTCTCCCTTTCTCTCTCCCTTTCTGTCTTTCTGTCATTCGCTGTTCTCTTCTGCAGCGGTACAATGAGTACTTAACATACTGTATATTTGTTCATCATTCTGGTTATAAGAGGATGTAGTTAATGCTGCAGGGAGTTGTTTACATGATTTATCTGTACGTAATTTTGCGGAATTTGACCATGAAACACTTTCTAGGCTTTAAATGTGCACTGTGTACATCGGCTTTGCGTCTGAGAGCTTGATGCAGAAATCTGATCTTACATTTATATAATTTTCTATGTCTATATTTATTTTTATAGCCTCTATGAACTATTTTTGGGGAGTTTATTCTTGCCTTTTTCAAAACAATTGCGATTGACTTTCGCGTAATTTCATTACACATTTGTTTTTAAATGAACGAGTGGCTGAAATGATGCTCAAATAATCCCGGGATCCTAGAGCACGACATTTGACTTGTCAGAATAAGGGAAACCTTATCCAGGTAACTCGGCCTAACAAGATTCGAACTCGACACTCTTGAATGTTGCGCAGACATTCAGGCGTTGGGATTACAGCTGTTTCAAAGGGCATAGCGATAGTTAAATTTTTAATATCTTTCAGAGACATTGCAAGAAGCAACTGGTTGCTTTCAGAATTTAAAACATATATCTCTGTAATAGCTAATGCCACAAAATACGTCATTTCTAACCCCCCCCCCCCAGGGGCCTACTTTGGTAGGTACGGGTTTGGCGCACCCGGGGTCCCGAGCCAACAGTCTCCCTCGTGTGGGCTCCTCTTCGTGGTTGAGGGAGACGGTCAACAGGCCCCACCCACGTGTAGGCCGTGCGTGGAGACCCGTGGAGGTTTTTAGATTCTTGTCTAGTTTAGAGTTTAGGATTTAGTGAACGAAATTTTTAGTAGGTTTTGATTTATGCTTTTTATGTACGTGTATTTTTAATAGGTTTTGTTACACTTGTATAGTTTTTAGAAAGGTTTATATCTGGCTTTTGCCATGACTAGTTTTTTAAAGGGCGCTGATGACCGCCGTAGTTATATATATTCATCATCTAACCCATCCCATATATTACGGTGTATATCCTTGGAGAAGGGTAACATCATTTCACCAAGCGATGATTGTATCCATTTCTGAGGTGGGGATACTTTTGATAGTAATGATGGTGGCGGTGGGATGAGAGGACCTGCAGCTTTTACGGTGAACTCCAAACCACGTCGGGCCTTGGGCATACTACATGTGATTCCACAAAAAGTTATTTGAAATATATTTTTTAAAGACTTTCGTGTAATGCGTTTTTGTATATGGTTTATCTGTTGTGCAATATCACACAAACTTACTTCAAAATAAAGAGATCTTCTTAGGCTATTTCATGAAATTCAAGAAATGTGTTTTGTTTGTCATGTAAATATGTTACATGTAAAGTATTTTTATCAAAATCATTAGTCAGTTTTGAGCAATTCAAAATCGGCGAAGATATGTTTATTTAGGGGGTTGCTTTAGAGGGGGAATTTTAAAAAAAAATTCGTGCCGCATCTTTGGGAAATATCAAACTAGATTTGTATTTATGCCACATTTCGTTTTGGACTTAATATGCTTACTCGCGCTCGGACTATTGCCTAAAAATTTTGTTTTATTAATGAGGCCTCATTTTCAGAGGAAATATACATATATTCCTTGTGGAATCTGGACATCGAATTTTTTGGGTTCAGTGCAATAGATACTTCCTCTTATCCACTTTAGATAGTTTGCAGTGAAAGTAAAAATGACAAAGGGATTTTCATGTTAACCTACTTACGAGAAATGGTTGGTTTTGGTTCTAACGCAGAAGGAATTTCCCACTTTTAAATTCTATGGAATAGGTTAACACTGTTCTTTTAGTTCGTTATTCATTACCGAATTTGATAAGTTGATACCATCGAAAGATGAACACGTAAAAGCTTGGCTTTCTTTTCAACCACTTGAATAGTATTCATGATTAGGTCATGGAGAAGTGTCGACATACAAACAGGTTTCCTGCTAAAGACTGCATCTTCTTCACCGATGAATTATGCAACCCGTAATCATCTGAAATTCTCTGTTGATTGCGAATTGACTTCTTCGTTAAACATTTGTAGTTAATATATTGCGCTTTGTTTTATTTTAGTGCTTCAGCTATATGATGCAGAGGAAATTGAATTAAGCATACATGTCCGTATAAAAATGTATGTAACTCTAGTGTAATTCTTTCTATAAAAATCCTCAGCTTTCTCTCTCGTGTGTTATATTCGTACTTCAATTAGGAATGAACAGGTCAGTACTCACCCCGTTTGGTAAGACGCTGGTTATGCAGGTTTTCACAGTCGGACCACTGGACGATAAGTGAATGTTTCGCTCCGTAGCCCGATAGCTAATAGTGCATGCGACTTTTAAAGATCATAGTGACGTGTCATACTGTAATGCAATAATACTTAACTCATGGTTTGAAGCGCGCTCAGCATCTGTTACGCTCGGGACATCTGGACAGGTTAGTGCCCCGTGACCTACGAGTAGTTATTTTAGCTGCCAACATTTGCAACCGCAAGAATCTAGCTCGCCCTGATCCAAATTAACACCACAGAAGAGAAGAAAGGAAAAAGGAGGAGGGAAAAAAATGAACTGTTCAGTTGGCAAAAAAGGCAAAAGAACTGGTTTAGCGATAACTTCAATGTTTACCATTAGCTGCTGTCAAATTGCTTGAATGTTGTCGGTGCAATGTCAGTATTAAGAGTAGTTCCCTCTCTGGAACTGAGAACCGGATTCTGATTTATACAGCTATAAAGCATGGAGGGGAAAAGTAGGTGAAGCTCACTTTGAAATGTATTAACCACGCTCACAAAAATAGATTCTGCACAGTCACCTGGAATTCTGTAATAGGGTATGTGTGTAGAAAGTAGTTTAGATAGGGGTGGTGATTTTAACTTCTATTGTCATTTTGTATCGTTTATAGATTTTCATTTCATTTTAGAGAATTTTGAAACAGAAACATATGAGAAATGGATAATATCTTGATTTAAATCACACTTGAGAAGGATTAATAATGAAATAAAACTGTAGAGATTAAATTGTTTTGAAGTTAATATAGGTTAAGGCAACACAAGGAAAAATAGAATTGATGCAGGCTAAAGCATAGTGGCGAAGAGAAAGAACTTCTGATGCAAGGTAAAAATATTTATTAAAAAGGCATTGTATAAAATTAACTCATTGCGCAAGGCCGTAATCAGTAATTGTGTTGAATAAAATCATATAAATACCTCAACATTTTGTTGTCTTTACTGTTCTATCATTACAATTAAGTGTATTTACTAAAATATTTTTTGTAGGACATCATATACGTTGCAGAATTGCTCAAGCAAAATCTGGGTATTGAGCTTAGCAGTCACTGGCTTTGCAGGCAGTCTACTTGTTTATTTTGGTAGTAGTTTGGACTGTCAATTGGGTCTGAATTCTTAATGTAACTAAATATATCGTTATTAAATCTCAAAAAATGAGATAATTCTTAGACTGTCACTTAAATCTTCACATCTATTACAGCGAATAAAAAGTTTGCCAACCAATTGGAAGAGAAGAAAGAAAACAACTGCGCTTTTTTCTTCCATACGACTGCCCAAACTTTTGTTGCACTTAAACATTTCATGTTTTCATTGTGTTTTTTTTTTTTTTTTCATTTTTATTTGGAAATGAGTCCTTTAATTACTACACATTTCGCAGTTACTCGCATTTTAATATATGTTTTTGTTAGTCTCACAAAAACTCGAGAATGGCTGAACCGATTTGCCTAATTTTGGTTTTGAAATATTTGTATAGGAAGGTGTAAAAGGTGAGAAAACCCTGAAGTGAAAGTGAACCGGGTTATTAACGAAATATAAAAGTACATACTCAAACGTTTACGAAGCACATACACCTTTTATTTTCAAGCAAAAGCATTACAAAGTAGAAAGATATTTCACTCCTTGCTAGAGTCTTCAAAGCTATTTTTGGTTGTAATTTACGTCCTCCAGCGTTAAGTCATATCGGACGGTGAATGAATTGAGTGAAATGAGCCCGGGGTCCATGGAGCTTAGAGTTACCTGACATTCGTCTTTGAGGATAAGGGAAAACCCGGAAAAACCTTATCCAGGTAACTCGCCCTGACCGAGATTCGAACTCGGGACCTCTTGAACGTGTGGCAGACATGCTACCATCTACGCTACCGCGGCGGGCTTCAAAGCTATTTCACTTACCATATATTATTAAATAACTTTTATCGTTTGTTATCAGGACTGAATTTTTTTATTGTAGCTCGGTGATATACCTTTCGAAGATTAGACGCAAAAATAATTTCTGAACGCACTATAATACTATAAATATTTGACCGCAGACAATTGTCAAATATTGATGAACCCTTGGATACCTTCTTTATAATTTGTGTTTGTGAATTCGTGAATTGAATTGACACAAAAGTAATGGAATTCCTTTGTGATTTTGTGAAGTTCCTGAAAATTTTTTACTATGCTAAGGAGAAGACTTAGGTCGTAGAAGTCAGTCGAATATGCGACGAGTTACGTCACGTGCTTTCCAGATTGATGAACAGCGAGACGCAGATTATGCTATTAGTCGTGTTGGTATATCAGAATTGTGTTCCAGAGTGTGTGTTTCTTCTGGGGGAGTTTTCGTACAAATCAGTTGACACAGTTATAAACCAGGATGACGTAGTTAACTATCCCACAGAGTTTTTAACTTCATTAGAATTGTCTGGACTCCCACCTCACAATTTACAATTAAAAGTAGGATCAGTTGTGATTATTTGTGATTATACTGCGTAGCATTAACCAACCGCGGCTGTGCAATAGAACGAGACCAGCTGTGAAAAAGCTAAAAGAAATAACGTTATCGAGGCAACAATCAAGGAAGAGTACAAAGGAGAGGATATCTTGATCCCGCGTATTTCGATGATTCCAACAGATTTACCTTTTTATTTTAAGTGGCTACAATTTCCCGTGCGTTTGGCCTTTACGATGACCATGAATAAATTGCAGGGCTCGTTGGAAGTTTGAGAAATCAACTTTGAGTTTCCCTGTTTCTCTCCTGAACAATTATACGTCGCGTGTTCGCGCGTCGGAAAACGATTATCTTTATATATTTACGCACCACAAAAAATATTTATCATAAAGCTTTAAATTGATTGACTTAATTGTAAGTGTGTTGTATTTAAACTTCACCCCCCGTTGCAGAATAAATAGCTAACTAATCCGAATTTGATTTATTTATATAGATAAGTTTAGACAACTTTTATTGGCGGTACGATGTTCGCCGGGTCAATTAGTAAGTTATAAAAAAGGAAAATACAGCAGCACGAGCTTTTATGAGTGATGCGTGCCAGTTTCATTTGCGAAAAGTAATCATCCCTAATCATAGAAGTATTTCCAAAGTTATGAACTACTGTAAGTTATGAACTTAGTACAAAGTTACAGTGGAATATTATTTTATTAAGTTGATTTGGTAGTAAAGTTAGACGAAGTCTCCAGGCCCAGATTTTGTTTAGTAGTTAAAATTACATTCTTATAACTGTCAGGAATTATGTAGCTCAGTCATCCAGGACTAAGTGCACTTGATACCGAATGGTTGATATTACGATATATTAACTGACAATTATACTGTATTCGGTATACACGGGAAGGAAGACCTTTTGAAGTTTTCAAGAACAATTAGGCCCTCTAATGTTTTTCCCAGTTTATTTTCGTGGATACTTGTAATTCTTGGACAGCTCAATCCATCAAACTACTGCTGTAGATTGCTGTCCTTAATATCATGAAGAAATTGTTTACTCTTCAGTGAGTCAATATACTGCTAAATCGTTTGGAAATTCCTGTGATAACATCCTGTATGTCAGTTCGGTTAACATACTACAGTGATGATGGTATATTTCGATATCTAAATGAGTTACTGTAGGCCTCTGATAAAATATCTGCCGGGTGTTGTTCTGTCTGGAGAGATAATTGGGAGCACTACCACTTGGTAGCTCACGATGATGTCATTAGTAGATCTACTGCTTACATTAAGTATAGTCGCGCTGTTCGAACGGTTCGTAATAGATACCTCTCAGATAACGCACAGATTACTCCACGTGTAGTGAACATACTCTGTCATTTGTGATTCCTGCGAATTCCATTGGCTGAAGTGAGCGTTTATTGGTGCTTAGCACACTACTGGGAGGCGCGTCGGTGCCCCTCTCTCTCTCTTACAAGAATAATCAGTGCGTTATCTGAGAGGTTTCTATTACCAAATATAAATCTTGGTAACCGTTCCAGCAATGCGACTTGACAAGTATATCGCGCAGGATTTGTATCCCACCATTGCTAGCAAAGGAGCGTAACAAGACCTAAGCTTTATGTTGAAAGTGTGACCGTTATATTTCTCAGATAACACTGCAGTTGATGTCTATACATTTCTTACAGCCACATTTCTTGTGAGAGGAACACAATGATATTGATGCATTGATAGCACATTTGATACATTCTAATTACTAAATGAAGTACGTATATTTCAAGTTACTCAGGATTCCACCACTAAAGGAAAAATCAAGGAAATGTTGAAAATTACTAATACTTGCTTTTTATTTATTTATTTATTTATTTATTTATTTATTTATTTATTTAAAGAAAAAGCTCTTTGTTCAGGCTAGTGACGCAGCGACTATTACCCGAGCTTGTCGGAAGTTTGGCGCCGACCGATTGGCCAGTAAAGAGATGGGAATAGTGGTTTTTACCTAGCGTAAACACAAGCGTTATTGGAAGAAACGGGTTTGTTCTGAAAGGTTCTTTCTCCCCGTCTGCCGAAAATTCTAACTGAAAAATTCCAGCGGTTGTATAAGCGTGTTGGCGAGTGAATAGTGTGTTTTGATATGACAAAATATGTTCTATAAGCGAGCTGGTGACAGAAACAAATGTGATTTTGATTGCATTAGAGTATTCAGTTCTTGATATGATACACAAACCATCCGAGAAGGCAAAAGAAACGATGGTCAGATACATTTTGAAGCCGGAACAGACATTTATGCCTAATCCTTGAAGTGCAGAATAAGATATGAAAGACAAGATATCACCTTGTATTTTCATTTTGTAATCTATATTGAGGGTGTTATTTAACCAGTACTTGAATTAAAATGCTGGAACATTGGATAATTTGTATGTCTAAGGTTCGTTTGTTGTGCCCATTCTAAAATAATTTAAGTTGTCCTTTATTAATATTACAAAAGTAAATAACTTAAAACAGTTGTTTTGAGGAAAGTGGATGCCATATGTTTATAGAGTATATACATTTCACTTATGTTTTGGAGGTCGAAGAAAGTGAAAGAAGAATCAGGAAAATTATTTCCTGATTTTAATGGTCAGCATGTTCTAATATTTTGGTTTGTTCAACAATGCTGTCGATTGCCAGGTTCATATCAGTGCCGTCGGTGTGCTGGAATTTAATCCCGGTATTTTTAACATGCCAGTAATTTACTCAAATGGGGCTGATGCGTTAAGCAGACTTAAAAACCATCGGCCTGGTCTGGGTTGGAACACAGATCTTGGAACCAGTAAGACACCTATTCAACTGAGCGACACCCGACACCACTCGTATTTAACAAGCTGTCAAGTGTGAAGAGGGAGATAAAGCAACGACAGGGAAGGAGGAAGGCAAATAAGTAAAGGAAACTTATACAGATGATGGATTGCCACATTATTTTATAGGTAGGCATCATCATCATCATTCCCTTATCCTTTAAGACGAATGTCGGGTAACTAAGCTCCATGGACCCTGGACTCATTTGAGCATCATTTCATCTAATTCATTCACCGTCCGATATGACTTAACGTTGGGGCACGTAAATTACAAAAAAGTATTATTATTAATTATTATTATTATTATTATTATTATTATTATTATTATTATTATTATTATTATTATTATTATTATTATTATTATTATTATTATTAAATACTTTCAAAGTCGTTATAGCTCCCTTTTTCGGATGCCAGGACATCAAAAGGATTTAACAGTTTCAGCGAGAAAATATTCAATAATCTTGAGAGTAAGCCACGTTTGTAGAAGTTCAAGGAACATTATCTACCTATAGTATTCCTGGTGAAAGAAATATAAATACTCGTTGTGTAGGGCAGATGTGTTACTGAATGCTGAAATAACCATAGTATTTTAACCAATTTGGGTTACGTAATGTAACCGGTTTTGGTATGCATTTTTAGAAGGCTATTATACTGAATGAAGAAATGAAGTGTGATCGTCACAATTTATAACCTTGCTTTTGCCAGCGAATTCACTTTTCACAGTTCACGGGGAAAGCAGGTATTTCATCACTGTTGTTCAGTTATAATTGAGATACACAAAGAATAACTATAAAAATAACTAGGTATTTGAATGCTAAATAGATGAATATATGATACGTAAAAGCTGTTTTGAATGTTGATTGATGTGTGACTCGTTTGAGATCTTTAATCTGAAAGATTGAATTAGTAATTTATTAGTGTCATTAAATTCAATGTTTCTTCATATATGGGCATTTGCGCTTTCTTAATGAACTGAATCTTACAATTAACGTTTTGCACTTAAAAATAAAATTCTTTGTTTATCCGCGGAAGAGGGATGTGTAATATTGTATGCGTTAGGCGAGGGATCGGTGTAAAGGTATACATTAGATTTTGTATACCAAAATAATATGCTGTAACATTGATAAAAATATTTAGAAATTTAGTAAATTAGGCATTAGTTAAAATTTACATAGTAATTTAATTTATGAGTCAAGTGCGGTATGATATAATAACCTACTCTAAAATATTCACAAAATGTTTACTCTCCACTCAGTAAAGAAACCTTTCGTATTCTTTCTTGAGATTTTGCTCTTTCAGCTTCTGTTGGATATAATGACATCATGAAAGCAAAACAGACACTTTATTATTCCTTGGCAATATTAATTTGAAAAAGCCGATGAAATTCACCTATAATGTATAGTTATTATATTCGTAAATGTTATGAGCTTTTAGCGTTCCTAATAGGAATTTGCTTTACAGTTATTTATTTTCGTCTAGGCTGCTTTGTCAGAAGTTTAAATCTCCAAAGCAGCTTCCATAGTATTACTTTACACAATCGAAAGCCCAACACTGGTGAGTGGTGTAATGAAAATGTGTAGTGTTTAACGCCGTTACGTACGGCATCGCAGGCGGTGACACTGATGATACATGAGATGAAGATTGAGCACCGGTGGAATAAGATGGTGGTGGAAACCGGAGATCCCGGAGAAAATCTGCCGCAGCTCCGTATTGACCACAAATCTCACTTTGTGGTCGCCTGGGATCGAATCCCGGCCGCCTCGGTCATAGTCAAGCGGTCTAAACGCTCAGCCACGGCGTGGTCGGTGAGTTGTGTAGTTTGCGATATCTTGCAAAATGTCAGCAAACATGGATTGTTTTAAGATAAATATTTCAATGACCCCTACCTTAAATTCACCCAATGCCTGTCGGTATAAACAAACTAGGGCTGCGCAATATTTTAGATAAATAACGCTCAAAGTTTATAAAGGCATGGATTTACAGTTTTGCATTAATGTCTTTACTCATGGTGAAGTATGTATTACGTCTTTGAAAAATTGAAACCATTTGAAAACATGTACTTCGATTATTTATATGTAAGTGTATCAGTCAAGGGTTGGCTATCGAATCTCAATCTAGAGAAAATGTTCCAAAAGACTGATTGAAATCAAGCGCTTTTAGTGCTTTCAGTGCTATGCTATATTGGTTTACATTTTTCGGATTGTAATTAGTTAAAAGAGTGATACGATATACTTTTTCAGCATGAATGCCGTTAACTATCTTTCGCCAAAAATATTCAGCTAACGAATGGTTTACATAGACAGGAAAACATTTGTAATATTTCATCCTTATTGATTTGATAACTATCTATTATTATAAAGCCTGTGGGCATGTATGTAATTCTTTGAACGTTCACAAGGTGATATACTTTGCTTAGAAAACATTACATAATACTTTTGAGATCTATATACATCACCCTACTTAATTTATTTTTGAAACCAGGAGTACACCTTATTCAATGAACCATGCATTGACCCAAATTACTGACATGGCAGGGATCTTTGTAGCACCGAAAATGGGCGCAGCGTCTAGGGAAGTCAATCTATATACAGAATCTGAAGGTCGCGACTTTCCAAGGTTAAAATACCGAAAGGCACGCTATTAGAGCAGTTTGGGCTTGAGAAAACACAAAAAAGAAGCGAAACTAACGCTGTCCCTTTCGGGGGAGAGAAAGAAAACTGATATTTAGAATGTATTTAGCGTGTCAAAGTTGGCACTGTCTTAATTATTTCATCTGATGCAAGTAGAAGTTGTTACATGCGTTCACGCAGAAGAGAATTCCTCTTGCAGATTTGGCAAGTATAACAAAACCAGAACACATTGCACGAAAGCACAAGCATTCTTTAAGAATGAAGGTGGGTTTAGACCAAGTAAAGGACATTATTTTGAGAGAGTTTTTAATATCTGGGAATGGAAATTAATCACACACATAGCCTGCCGCCACTCCAATAATAATCACCGCAATTGAGAAATATTGCGGCAAGCGATTTGACTATTACTTCCGCTTATTACGTTTTACTGCAATAGAATATTCTCAGATGCCTTGTATTGATTCACAGCATCGTTTTACAGAGGAAGAAGAAAATTATAACATATAGAAACCTTATCGTTTACATAAATTCATTCCGTTATAAAGTTACCTGTGAATGTTGAACATACACAAGTTTGAAGCAGCAAAATTTGCCAGATAAGAGAATATAAAATAATGTAGATTGTAGACGCACGAAAGGGCAGTCTTTTTCTTGCTTTAAGTAAAGCAATGGTGACTCCTTCCTCGTGGTACATGGTGATTATTAGAGCCCACATTTCCATGACTTTGCTTTTTTTTTTTTTTTTTTTTTTTTTTTGGTAGGGCAGTGCTATGTATAAAATATACATGGCTCATAACATTTTGAGTGAAATTAAACCAAGTTTAATTTGTTTACATATTTTTACGTGATAGAGCATTTTTTACAAGTTATAAATCATTTAAAGAACAAATCCAGTTTAGCCATTTTTTTTGCATGTTTGTCAATAGAATCAGTTTCAGAAACCCAACATTTTAAAATTCCTTAAAATCTATCAAAAGTAGTTTTTCTATTCGTAGTTTGTTAAGCATTTGGACTCGTCAGTTATAAATTAATGCATGCAACCAAACGATTTACGTATGTTGTAAGACAGGCTTGAAGGAATGTGAGAGGAATCTACCCGCTTCGCTACTCGCACCATGCCTGCTGCTACAATATATTCTTCACAGAGCAGGGGAGTGGTTGATGTGATATTTGTATTTCATTATGCCGAAGGAAAAATTAGGCATTTCCACGAAATTGATAAAAAGAATTGAACTTGAATAGTCTTATATCTTTATTTTAAATCGCATGGAAGGTGAAGTGGGCAAACTTGTCGTTGCTGAAACAAAAAATGTGTTGAACAGTGCAATGCGGCATTTTTATCACCAATTTTAAGTAAGGGCTTTGCAGTTGGGCATAGTGGATATGTGAACATTTGTACAATTTCGTATAGGCTTTTGTATGGAAGGGTTTTCTACTTCCTTATAACACTCACTGCACGAAAGGCCTCCTGGATGCTGGAAAAATTAAAAACTGAAAACACATAAGTGCAGATTAAGGTTTTACTACGCAGAAAACTGTCATTTCCAGGATAAGTGGATACTGGACGCCCATTGAGATGTAGTTTTAGTACTATTACAAAAGTTGAGGCCTGTGTATCATAAATTTGCGTTTGCTCCTAAAAGAACATCTTAAATCTGAACATGAACTTCAAGAATTTATTTCGCATGTTGAAAATATCTTTGTAGGCTTTCAAAATAGCTTGTTTTCCTTTTATATTCGTAGCAATATTTCTAGCTTTCACTTAGGTCTATAGTATTTAGAGTATTGAGATCAATGAGAGCCCAAGTTGGTAACCGTCCACTAAATTGTCCCACCGTACTGACCCCCATGTGTTTAAATACAAGCTGTGGAAAGTCTTACACCGTTTATTAGAAAATGTTTTGGGTGTGTAACAATATAACTGTGGAAATGTGCTCAGGTTTATTTCATGTGCCTTAAAAATAGTTAAACACAAAGCTATGGAAAGAGATTGAGTTTTTATTTATGGACGCTCTTTAACGCTATTGGTATCCCCATTCTACTGGACGTAATAGACTGCTTAATTTAGCTCATAGGCCTTTTTAGGAGCCAATTGTGGAAATGATTATGTTATTAGAAAATGTGTTGCATGTATAGCAATATAATTGTGAAAATTTGTCCAGGAGTATAGAAAGTACGTGAAAATCTAGTTAAATACAAAGTTGTTGTGGAAGGAAGGGGCATTTTATTAGATATATTGGACGTATAATATATACTAATTGAAGATATTTGTCCAGAAATGTGGATTGTACTTTAGACCCTAGAAAGTAGTAAACTCCGTTCTCTTCTTTTTGCACTTTATCATAGCTGCGGAAGATTCGCCATAAATTGTAAGAGAAAGGAAATAAACTGAGAAAGATTGACAAATGCACGTTCAGTCTTACTATCTGTCCTTGTCTGCTGGTAAATATTGGAATTTGGTAGGAGGGACTCACGGTAGAACATTAAGTTCTCATCCAACAAGAATAACATGTTTAATTCTATTGCCTTAAGAATTGTCCTTAAGTACTCCAAATAAAGATAAAATTATTGAAATTACACAAACCTTTTTCTTTGTGCCTGATGGCGTAGTGCACTGCTGTGGATAACTCCTTCACTGTGATGTATTCAGCACTTCCTTATTCCCTTCACTGCCCAAGTATTACCGATGACCGTTGCTCGATAACACAGGTGGCGGCACCCACTCACACGTTCTTACACACCCTACCAAGGTTAAATTTAACCATGGACCAAATACTATCGCTCTGCAGTAACGAGCCTTGTCGTTTCTTCTGTACACACTATTTGGTAATATTTTCTTTGAAAGTTGTGTTGGAAGAAGATGCTTGTGACATTTGTAGCGTAATTATATTAAGCCAGAAAGTGTAATGCAAATAAGGTATGTTACCTTTACCCTCTGGCGTTTGAGAAATATGTGGAGTAACTATGCGCCATTTTAGCTGAAGTGCGTTTTCTACTCCACCATCGAAATCTTCAGTGCCGCTAATGCCGTCTAATGCTTAACTTTTTTTCTATTTGAGGCTGTACTCAAACCTGCACCTGTGTTTCTTAGGTGCACATGCTATCCATAAGTGTTAAAGTTGCTGATAGAGGATATATGCTTCCAATATATGCGTATCCTAACTATGACTGGTGTATGTATTTCGAGAAAAAATAGCACTGAGATTTATGGATTCTTATACTTTGTTTAAAGATATATGTTTTTTGCGGAAGTGTTGCTGAACAGTGTGAACACCTAGGCCTCCACTTATAGACTGCTTAAAGCGTTCACCATTTGCACTGGCGCGTTACTCATGCTAGCTCACGCACTACAAACATCGTGACCATTCTTCCCTACGGTCAGCTGGACTGAATACACGGAGCGTGTCTTGTCTCGTAGGACGAGAAGGTAAAAAGTGAAGTTTTCAGGTGATGGAGGGGAGCGAGTGTCAGTATGGTTCTTTTAGTGAAACAAATTTCCCACTCCCTCACTCCGACATCCCCTCCAGATCACTCACAAGAGCGAAGGTTGGGATCTCCCGTAGCGACGAGTGCATCACACAGAATTGCCCACCACTACAAATGCGTCAATTAACCGGATGATCCGAGTTCCTGAGAAAGCTTATAAGTATTCGAAACCAAAAAGCCTACTTTTTGGTTTCAAAATGTGGTTACTCCACATGCAACAATTGTCACACACATAAAAAAGAGGGTCCTGTTTTGAAGCAAAGTATGGAGAGTTATTGCAATTATTCATATTCTCTTGATTCAAAACTATTGGGATACCTCGAATCATTTTCGACCATTCTAAGTAAACTGAGAATTTAAAAATATAAATTTAGGTGTAAGGTGCAGATGAAACTAAAATTTCAATAATCTTTTCTCGTAAAGAAGAAATTTGCATATAGATTTTTGGACACTGAACGTTAAGTGATTTAGGCTGGGAAAGGAGAGTTTAATTTCCTTAAGTTGGCAGCACATGCTTTTATTCTTTTGTAATCATTGTGCTGTGTAGTTTTTGGTTTATACATTCCAATTTATCAAATATTTTATTCACCAAAGCTCTCTTCTACTGCCACTTAATAACAATGGTTATCTATTTTAGTCGGTGAGAGAGAGAGAGAGAGAGAGAGAGAGAGAGAGAGAGAGAGAGAGAGAGAGAGAGAGAGAGAGAGAGAGAGAGAGAGAGAGAGAGAGAGGAGAGAGAGAGAGAGAGAGAGAGAGAGAGAGAGAGAGAGAGAGAGAGAGAGAGAGAGCTGTCTTATGGCCATAACCTCATAACAGAACAGTAGTAAACATTCGCTTTTATATCTGGTTTTGGGTGGAGATTATGCATTTCACCGTTGTTGTCATCGCCAGACAGTACAGTATGCCGCTTGTTACAGTGACTGCGCTTAAAGCATCCCCAGGCGGTTGGCTTTGTACGGAAAAACTGTTCTTCCCCACTAACCACAATGTTATAAACATCTTAGGATACACTTACCGGGTTGAAGGGGTGAAGAATGTTAGGTACGTGAGAATACCCAGGGTTGCCGTTGTTTAAAATAACGTTTGGAAGGAGAAAATGAATTCACCGTACGAAATAGGCATTACTCTTTTCAAATAAATTTTAAATTATTAATGTTTCCTACAATAATACATAAGGTTACAACGCTTTATAACATAACTGAAAAGAGATATATTACCCATGCTGTTATATTACCTACAAGAATTAAATGTGTATTATTAGCATAATATCCAAGAAAAGCGTAGTAAAACATTCCGATACCTTGTTGCAGGGCCATCATTACAATTTTAAAAAGGTTAAATTGCATCAGTGTATATGAATTTGCGAGGGATATTTAATTGCAAAGTAAAGAAGCACATTGGATATTATAACTTATAAGCAAAGATTGCGCGTACAGCTTTGTTTATTGCAATCGTGAACCGATTTATCCTAAAACATTTTCCTATATTCTATGACAGCTACAGGTGGTGAATCAAATTTCAGTTGATTTAACAAAGCAGTAAAGATCTCAAAAGTATATATAAAAAAAGAACAACTAAGAAATTAAAGAAAAACTAGTAAGGAAGCTCTATTACCTTTTTTAAATGCTGTAAACTTTTTACAGGGATGTCTGCTAAGTGTACAAGTTTGAATAAAGTTAAGAAGTGTAATTTTTTTTAGGGGGCTTCTGTTAAACACAATTTAAATAATCACGTACATTCCGCATAATAATTGAATATGTCATAAACGTTTTAGAACTCGAGAAAGGTTAGAAATACTGTTAGGTATATATTACAAGTAAGAATGGAAATCCATGTTAGCATATCCATGTTAGGTTCGATTCCCACGGTCTCCACATCTTAATTAAATTACGCAAATGCTAAACGCCAATAAATATTAAACACTAATGAATTTATAAAACTACGCTAACTACACTAAGTAAAACACTATGTAACTTATATAAATATAAGCTTAATTAACACACATAAGAAGCACGTTTACACACCCTAAGCTAATAGAAGGTACCGCAGTTTTAAGGACACAAGAAAAATATTGCAACAGCGCTTTAACTTGATGAACGTATTGATAAGGACCTCTCCATATGTTTTAGGGTGGAAGACCGTTATAATTGCTTCCATGTGAGGATCTGCGGTCAGAGATGAAAGCTTTGATGTTGACTGGGATGGAATGAACGCGGCTACTATAGGCACCGGTACTTAGTTCATCCACGTTGGAGTTCCCCCACCTTTTCAGGCTTTCTGTCCGTCGACTTCTGAATAGCAGGTTTGCTGCTGGACGAATAGGAAGAGATGGACCAATTCAGGAGCATGTTTATTTGTGTGGATATTTGAAATCTCTTGTTTATGCAGTTGCAGATGTAAAGACTCTTTGTGCTCGTATTGTGTAAGGCTGCCAGACAATAAGAAGTTCTCCAGGCCTAACTCAGCGAATTGGGGAGCTCATGTGAGGGTTTGACGGACGCTTGGAGCTAATGGAGGCCATTTTGAACGTTTGCTGTGATTTCCTGTTTTCCCTGCACTCTGTCATTGAATTGAATGAATTATTTACTGTGCATATTCCAAAATTTTACATTTCACAACTTTAGGCTACATTTATTTGTCTTTACCTTGTTGCTACCTTGGCTTACATGACACCCTGATCTTCTGTTCTGCCAGGTAGCTCTTAACCTCCATGTCTCCTTGTTACTTAATTAGTCCCATCCCCCCCATCTTCTTTTCTTATATTCTTTACATTTCTTGCCCATTTTTCTTTTACTTTTTGTAAGAACTAACCAATACGTCTTTTCCTCCTTTCCCGTTAACATATTTATAGCTACTATCCTCTTCTCTACTTTCTCCCATTTTTCCTCCCAAACCTTTTTTCTCCACATTGCAACCTTCTCGCATTCTGTTCTCCCACACAATTCACAAATTCCCTTTTCCCTACCTCTTATCCCTCTTAGAAATATTGTTCCAGTTCTCATCCAAGCTAGCCCTTCTTTCTCTTGCCTATTGTAGTAATCTACATATGCTTCTCGTCCCCAGTTTCTTTTTATTTGTTTGTAAAATCGTAATGCTTTCGTATTTTCTAGACTTCCCCATATTTCCTGCATTTCTATGTCTTCTATTCTGCATTTTACCAATTTACCCACATCGCTTGTATTCCTTTCCTCTAATCTCCATATATCTTCCATTCCTATTTTTTCCATAATTCCTTCTATCTCTGCCCACCAACTATTTGAGTTCTCTAATCTTTTTTGCTGTCTTATGCATAAATTTCATAACTTTCCCTTCTTCTTTGGCCAAACACATATACCAAAATTTTATTATTCTTTCCATTATTATTCCATTTCTTCTTGTCTTTCTTAATTCTACTAAAGCTACTTACTTAGGTGGTGATCGTCATAAGCCTAGTAGCTCTTTACAAAACGTTCTGTAGTTTTGGTCCATCGGTTTGTTTACCTCTGCGGCACCCCCCCCCCCCCCACCCTCAGATCACTGCAAACAGCATTTTGGATTCCTCTAGTACTTCATACATTCTTTATAACCACTTGGTTGCCCTTTCTAACTTATTATTTGCATATTCTTATCCCATTCGTTGCCGCCCTTCTTTTGCCTCAATTTTTCTCCTGTGTGCTCCACATTTTCCATTGTTATTCAACCTCGCTCCTAAGTATTAAAATTAATTGACAATTTCTACCCTTTTATCATCTTTTAGTTTAACTCCCTTCTTGAAGACCATAACTTTTGACTTATTTATGTTTATTTTTATTCCCCACTCTTCACAGAATTTATGTATTTCATTTATTGCCTTCTGCAATCCTACTAACGTTATAGATCCTACCATTAAGTCATCCGCATATAGCAATCCAGGAATTTCTTTGTTTGCTATTACCGGACAGTGCTGACTTTCTTCTTTAACCTTGTCTATTATCTCGTCTATAAATAAGTTAAATAACATTGTGCTCATTTTGCATCCTGTGTTAGGCGTATTTTCTGTTCTGTCATCTCCGTAATGATATTTTTTCTCCACCTTATGCAAAACTTCACCCCTTCATACTCTGCCATTGAGTGTTGTAGGGGTTCAGTTATAGACAAAGTGCTCTAAAAGGAAATAATTTTTGGACCTTTGTTCATATAACAACTTTTTATCGTCGATCTTCAAGAAATGTCTTCGTGTGTCATATGCAGGAAATCACAAAAATCTTTTACTGCTGCGCCCACCTCGGTAGCGTAGATAGTTGCGTGTCCGCCTCACGTTCAAGAGGTCCCGAGTTCGAATCTCGGTTAGCGTGAGTTATCTGGATAAGGTTTTTCTGGGGTTTTCCCGTATCCTTCAAGATGAATGTAGGGTAACTCTAAGCTCCATGGACCCTGGACTCATTTGAGCATCATTTCACCCAATTCATTCACCGTCCGATATGACTTAACGTTGGAAGACGTCAAATCACTAACACACACACACACACACACACACACACACACACACACACACACACACACACACACACACACACACACAACACTCATACTTTGAATATGCTGAGAAAGTATGTCTGTTCCACTTCGGAGAGCGTTGTGTAATACATGAACTGCGCAACCTACCCTTACTAAAAGACCTATTCAGTTTGCTCAAGTTTTCTGAATACTTGAACATTTTTTTTTATTTTTCTTCCAACACTTCCAAAGTTGTTAGTGTTATCCCCACCAAAAGCACAAAATTTGTCACTAAGGCTGAATTCGTAAATTACTTTATGAACACAGACACTGACTGAAAGTTTCATTGTGACACCCATTTAGCTGTTATAAATTACTTTGAATACCTTCGGTGATATCAAAATACTGAGCCTGAACAGCAAACATTTTTATATGCTGGTGATTACATGGATATATCGTTGATAATAGATACCTCTCAGATAACGCACTGATTACTCCACGTGGAGTGAACATCTGTCATTTGTCATTCCTGCGAATTCCATTGGCTGAAGTGATGCGTTCACAGGGCCGGGAACCTCGGCAGTTTCCTCGCACTCTTACAAGAATAATCAGTGCGTTATCTGAGAGGTTTCTGTTAACAAAGATAAAGCCATGGTAACCGTTCGAGCAGCATGACAATACCAGTAACTGTGGATAGGGTTCAGGCTCAGAATTGTTCTTCACGTGAACGTTAACTTCATACAAATGACAGGACGTACACACACGAGGCACACACTAGAAATAAAGGGATCGTAAGCAGCAAAATCATAGAGAATCGATTACAGTGTTGGTTCCGCTTTCACTTAGCGCAAGATCGGTGATATATTGTGACTTTGTGGGTTCGTAAAATTAGAAGTCTAGTTTGCAGGAATTCAAAATGCTCTTTATTTCCGTAGAAAGATAGTTTGTACAGCCCTTTGCAGCAGGATGACGTAACATACACCAACACAGCTGAACAGGCTGGGTTAACTTCAATCGCGCCACCATCGTTTCTTGAAAGTTACCGAACTAACACGATCTTTCACGGTGGCGAGGAAAGGAAAGGAACTATCCAGACATCACTCCGTCTCCCCCTCTCCCCGCTCCCGTCTCTTCCTCGGCAAGCGCCATTCACCCACGTGTGGGCGTGCCCGCCTTGGTAGCGTGGTGGTAGCGTGTCTGCCTCGCGTTCAAGAAGTCCCGAGTTCGAATCTCGGTCAGGGTGAGTTACCTGGATAAGGTTTTTTCCGGGATTTTCCCTTATCGTGATAGACGAATGTCGGGTAACTCTAAGCTCCATGGACCCTGGACTCATTTGAGCATCATCTCATCCATTCCATTCGTCCGATATGACTTAACGTTGGAGGATGTAAATTATAATAAAAAAAGAAACGTGTGGGCGTGTCTTGGTCGTTATCTCTTTCTTTCCTGCAGCTGGCTTGTCGAATACTCCTACGATCGGTGACAATATCGATAGTCGTAAACCAGGATGTCATCTGGAAACTTGTCATAGCGAACGGTTAAGTACTTGAACGGTGTTTGGCGACAAAACTCGATGGACCCTGGGCTCATTTGAACATCATTTCACCCATTTCATTCATCGTCCGATGAATGACAGCGTTGGAGGACGTAAATTAAAGAAAGAAAAAGAAAACAGCAGAACGCAACATTACGAATTTTAACAAAGTTAAATTATTATTTCGGTATTTGGTGGTAAATAGGTTTTAATTAAATGTTTTTCGACGAACATGAAACACTCTTTAAGTAATGAACTTGAATATAACCAGTCGGATCCCCCTTTTTATATTATCGTGAAGCGGAATATTTTGAAAATTTAATAAAATAGAAGAGTGACATACTCTGATTCTCTTATTTCATTTGGCCTTATTAACTACCAGTCCACGGAATAAAAATTCACTGCCACCTAGGCAGTTTAGTAAGCACTTCAAGATATTATTCACACTTTATAAAATTTTGGGTACAAAATACATAATATTGCTGGTGTCTTGCTGTTTACTTCATATCTTCCTCACATTGGACAACGAATAACGTGGTAAAGGAATATGCGTAATATAAGTACTAACATTTTCTTTAGAAAAGAGGTTGGCGAAACTGTAAATAACATTTAACTGGTGAGGGATTTTAAAGTTAATTATTCTTTTAAATGAGGTTAAGTGATTTACGGAATTTATTAGATATTATTGTAGTTTTGTATCGCTCGTTATGAAGCTGTTAGTGTTTCCTTGCCACATAAATCATTTTTCACTTACGGTGGCAATTTAAATAAATTTTTGGGTAAATCACGCAGTCAACATAAAATGTTACATTAGCAAGGTTAAGGAGTTAAAATATGTTTGCAGTACAAACATACTACAATAGTATCTTATTTATAGTAATGCAAAATGTCTTAAGAAGTACAAGTACTAGAAAGGTATGGGCATTTCTCTTGGAGTGTAATCAGAAATAAACGATTACATCGAACACCCAAGTTTCTGTTTGAATTTTGATGTACGCAAAGTTCAACCGAAGTGGTCATTGCACTTGTATTTGTTAATAGCAAATTTAACCCAAGTACTACATGTTTTTGTTTACGTCTTCCAACGTTGAGTCATATCGGAAGAGGAATGAAATGGGCAAAATGAAGTTCAAATGAGCCCGGGGTCCATAGAGCTTAGTTACCTCGACATTCGTCTTTTCAGGATAAGGGAAATCCTCGGAAAACGCCTTATACAGATAACTCTGAGCGAGATCCGAACTCGAGACCTCTTGAGACTGACACGCTACCATCTACGCTACTGAGGCAAGCTTCATTTTCCATAAATGTATAAATAAATAAACGTATTCATCAGCATTTGTCAGAATTATTGACTTCATTGGTGTAATTTTTTTTTCTCAAATCACGTGAAGCAGCCAGCAAAGTGTCATCTCATTTGCATAATGGAACATTATGGTGACATCTTAATACTACGTATAATCTGGTGCAGATAACGTGGAATTATGTGACAATGCAATTGATGTATTCGGAAGTGTGGAGGTGAAAGTAATTCCAACGGAACTGCAAGTACAGCGGTGCTGTAGAAGTAAAATTGTTGTGGAATTCCGATGGAATTTGAAATAAGGGAGTGCCATAATATAGTAGCGGAATGGTTACTCCGTCCAGTCGAGGTATTGAAACCTAAAGGATATCTATTGATGACGTTGCAAAAGAAAAAAAAATGTAAAATTACTCTGTTATTGTTATTATTAATAATTATTTTTGACTTATTTATTTTATACATGGCAAAGCGAGAAGGCGTATCGGAAAAAAAATCGCAATACAGAGATGTTTACCTCAGCTTATCGCACATACACGGTGAGTCCAGAGAATGTATACTCTGTTCAGATATAATCATGTCTTCTGGACAGCAATGTGTCATACATCCGCAGGCGCGAGAAAACATATCATATTATATAGACACACAATGTCACTCTTCTAATCGACCAGATAATACCCGAAGAGACGATCACAGCGCTGGTCAGCTGAAAGTCAGTACGCCTCAGCGCTCTGCCGAGTAATATGAGACTCATTTATACATGCTTGAAGTTTTAGCTAAATAGTTCGTTGAATACCCTAGTTTTGTTTCCAAGTTGTTAATATAATTTCGAATTTGGCATTATTGTCCTAAATCCTGGTGGAGAGATATATACAGTACATTTAAAACTAAATAATTTCCAAATTGAAAATATAGAAATTGGAAAGTACGCCCCAGTAACTATTTTCGACATTACTGATACAACAATATTTTGCAATAATACGAAAATACATATTACTCAACAATGATACGTGCTACATTTGATCCTTTTATGGTTTTAAATAATTGTGTAAAATATTTTACAATTTTAGTTTAGCTTAGTTTAATTCTTAAAAGAAACTCAGCTTATATTACAATTTAAAGTTTATCTTCAGAGTAATATTTAAACGGTAGGCTGTACATATCCTGCAGCACAAAATATGCGGTACAACTACAATGAAATTACCAGTTACTTCTATAGAAATTCCATTTCCCCTATAGCTTACACTGGTAAAACAGTGCTTCGCGTTAAATCTGTTGATTAAATGAATATTATTATATAGATGAAGTGACTTTTTCAAGAACTATAAACTCAAAATCGATGTGTGCCTAACACCTGCATCTAAGGACTGCATTGATCTTCGAAGTGAATATGTATTATAAAGATATAATTCCGTTTAATGTTAATTCCAAAGTAATCATACTTTCAAGATATCTATAGGTTTGTCGGAAATAAATGGTGATTAGTAATATAAAACGGTTAAACGAAATATGGTGATTTGAAGCTTGCTTAATTATTTAAACAAAAGATAGAGTTTTGATTACATAGCATGTCGTCTTTATTCTTGTTCTCCACTGCATCATTTGAGTTGTGCTATTTACGCGTCACTCCTTTGCAGAATTTCATGGGCTTTCACTTTTCACCACAGAACTGCTACAGCTTGTGATCAAGGTCGCTATATTATATCTTTTAGTGAGGCAAATTTAGAGGCCACTTAACTCAGCCTTGAAGTGCCGCAAGTTTGGAAATGTCTTAGTTTGTCTACTCTGATTTGTTTATTAAAGCCCCTTCGTAAGGTGTGGTCATTTCGAAGGTGTCTTCAGGGGATTTAAAGCGCCAAAACCGATATTTCGAAAATTGGAGACTTCCGCGAGGAAGAAGGTATTCAGAATGTTGCTTTCCCCCTGCCTTGTTGGTAAGATCCATAAGCTTTTTCACTCTATTTCAACGATAGAAAAAAGTCATACAAGTTTATGTTCCTTCATAACAAATAAATTAAAATTACGTTTTTAACTGAAGTGGTTCTGAACGTCCCATTCTATATTGGGTGTGAAAGACCATTTAGTTTTGTTCAGATGCCTCTTAATTAGGCGTGATGTTTTACTTGTTAATGTACGCCACAGGCCCACCGGTTTTGCTTCTTTTCCAAAGAAAGTTATCTCAAGAATTTTTTACATCGAAAAAAATCCATCGGCTTCCACCGGGTTTGAACCTCGATAACCAGAAGCAGCATGTTATCCGTAGACCATGGATAATATCTTAAGAGGTAACCAGGTTATGATCATAGCAATGCAACCTAAACTAATTAAATGCAGGAATAAGGGAGAGAGAAACTGCCACCAGAATAGTTTCGAATACTGATTTTGGATATGGTAATGTATATTCCCTGCTGTTGAGAGAAGTTGAAGGCAGACTGAGCAGCAAATCGATAGCATTGTAAAGAACAACTTCTTGACTGTCCCGTGGCCACATTGTGAATTTCCATGAAAGGAAGTAGGGTTGAAGTTAAAATGGTTTTAATAGTAAATGAGGAACTTCAAACGATTTAACTAGTTAATCAACTTTAATCCGATTCTTTTATGTTACCTTAGTAACTGAACAAATAGGTAACGAGTTGACGTCTGCCTTATGCCTGATTTTCCAGTGATTTAGAAGTATTTCCCAAAAATTTTCAGGTATAAATTAAGTACATTACTGCATAAAAGTACTTTGTTAATCCTTTAGAAACAATGTCTTGAGTGTTACCGTCGTATGACTTTCTGTGCGCATTCTTGAACAAACTATTCTTATAAAAATTTTACTTTTATTACTTTGCTTTGAAATAAGCACTTGTAGAAATGATTGTGAACTTATTTCGTTGTGGGTGCAAGGGAAATAGGGGAATAGTCAAACTATTCAAGAGCTGGTAGCTATATGATGGCTTTGAATTCCGTTTTCTTTGCATGACCAGTAGGGAATTGAGAAGAAGAAGAAGAAGAAGAAGAAGAAGAAGAAGAAGAAGAAGAAGAAGAAGAAGAAGAAGAAGAAGAAGAGGAGGAGGAGGAGGAGGAGGATATCATGTATGAAAAGTATAGGTATTGAAAAATTCAAGGCAATATAAATGGTCATTGTAGGTATAACACAAAAATGAAGTATTTAAAATACTTTACGCGTTTTAACGAAATTACGCTTAGTAAAATGTTGTCTCTTACGGTTTACCAGTATGTTCGAAAACTATTCCCAAAATGCAAGATACCTATACCTTTCATTTGTCGTAAAAAAGGCCTTAAACATGTGTTATGTCATAATTGTTGGAGCTAGAAAATCTACATTTTCGAAACGTTTTTCATGTAGAAGGTACTTTGGGGCCGAGGATGTTTCTGGAAATCTTCCTGTCACATCCGCGAAAGACGCTGAACTTAAATACCAAATTTGGTATTTAAACCACTAATTGTTTTCATAGTGCTCACAGATGCGCACGCGAACGTTAAAAAAATGTCGCTTTTGGTTTCAGGGAAACTCAAATCGTGTATTTAAGTGAAATCTCGGTATCTGATTTTTGGGTAGAATGCAATACTTTCTCTGGTTGCTAAGTGTTTAGTAAAGAGAGTAAAAAGTGAAGACTAACGATCATTAAACGTATTGCCTTTATCCTTAAAACCATAAGAACATTTTGTTGTTTAGCATCAAAAACAGCAAATATAATTATGAGATTTCGAAACCCAAGGAAGTCACTATTTCGCCTTCATTGTCACCAGTAACGATCAAAATTGGACTTCAAAGGTTTCAAAACCAGTAGTCTAATTTTCCTAATAGTTTATGGACATTGGTACAGGCATCCGACAACTTGGGGTGCAGTTGTATGCTCTATGGTGAAGAAGATACGCAAAACGCATTTTATAGTATAAGGTGTTTGCTACAAACTGATTGAGATAAGAGAATGTCATAGGAACAGTTATGAACAAATCTTAGAAGTTTTCAGTTGCATTTAGGAGCATACTATAAAACGTATCAAAATATTCAGTAGGAATAATGTGATAGAAATATTATTTTTCTTCGCACGATGGAGTGCTCATTGCATCATGTGTGTCATTTTGATTCTATAAAAATCAGGTTTTGTGTTACGAACACACAAATTTCGAAATGTGTTTACAAGTGGATTTGACTCCATTCTCTTAATACCCATAAAAATTTCCCTGGGCAATTCCTGCATGTTGCTGGAAATGGAGTAGTGTTGGAAGTAAAGAAGCTGGTAAAAGAGCACTTGTGAATTTCAGTATTCTACTAGGTCACGCAATTCGCCGGGTTATGAAGGAAGTGCTGGAAGACGAACGAGGAAATAACTGCAGCTTCCGAGAGAAAATTACAAGACGCACCAGAGCGTGACATATAGGGCTACTTTTTAACGTATGCTTATATAAAATGCTTGTTGCTTGAAATACATATATTGACGATTGTCTCCTCCAGTCTGCAGAGAGAGGCTCACTTAACTTCCAACTTTAGCTCCGGGTCACAGAGCAGAAGTACGTGTTGTGTCTGTATGTTAGTAGCTTATCTGAAACACTTTAGTGTAAGCAGATGATGATTTCGATGGCTTTGCCTTTGTTACAATTCCTAATCAGCAACATTGCTCACTTGTTTTATTCTGCATCTTGGTCTCTTTATAAACATTATATTCAAACACACATTTACATTCTCATTCATACTTGCAGACTGAATGAGCACTGGCAATAATCCTGGTTATAGACGATTTCTCAGCATCCAATATCGAAACCACCATCTGAGGTTTTGGAAGCCAGCATGCTGTCCACAGACAACAGAACCAGTCTGGCAGTGTTTTTGTTTCGTGAATTTAAGTTGAAATATTTCATAGTTGACTTGCTACGAATGTTTTGTAGGTGACCTACTTTTGCATATTGTTGATGGGAAAACCGTCGTCTCCAAGTTCATTGTCATTCGAAAAGAAACAGCAATACCTCTTTACATCTACATACATACACAAAATTCCCACAAAGAGAAACTTTGGCTCTGTTGCATATAGTGTTGCAATATTAACAATTCATTTTTGTCCTTTTCTTTCTTCTTTTTTGCTCTGGGAAAAGTTTAGGATAACGAAAGACAGGTGGCAAGTTAACACAGAATTGTTGCTCCATCATTCAGCCACTGGTGAACCCAACGCCACATACGCGAATCGTTTGATGTAATGGTTTTCATTACATCACCATTCAATGTTTTATTTTCTCTGAGTGAATAACAAGGTAATTTCAGTTTCAACAACTATTTTATTGGGTACGTTTTTATGTAGCTATGCATGCTTAATGATGTTGACAGAGGCTGAGACATGTAACTATATATCCATTACGGAGTCATTGAAGTAGAACTTAGTATCGCGAATGCAGAAGATAGAAGTCGCCGGCGTAGTTGGATTCAAGAGATGTCTGCAAACTTTCAGATACACTTTAATTATCTCTTATACCTTTGTACCATAAAAAGGAGCTACTCCCCCCTCCCCAATATAACTATTCACATATTACCTATGAGCCTTTTAAAATACTGCAGTGCGAATTTCCAGTTTTTTTTTATTATTACAATAAGGCAGTAGAATGTTTGTTTACTGCACGAGCTAGTTTCATACAATATCGCACAACGCCACTGACAGGATGATTCTGTTTATTTTCTCTGCCATACCGGGTGTAAATGAATAATACCGCACGAATTTTCGTGTTAATAGACGGTTCATAGGCAATCAGTTTGAGGTAGCAAATATATGGGTTACGAATATAAATTGTAGAGTTGATACTTAACATTGCTAGGGCGTCTTTAAGCCACTGATTCGTCTACTTCAACTGTAAGGTATGATAAGAGAACAAACGAAGAAGTTATTAAACTGATACCTGCTATGTTTTATTTATTTCAGTTATTTGAAAATAGTCAATGTTCTCTTATTTTTAATTCCAAAAACTCCAAGAATCTTCACTTCAAGGATAACGGGATTTTAAAGCTACTACATTACGTTTTCTATCTATAGAAAATTTGTAGCATTTATATGCTACAAGTTCATATAAGAATACTGTTATTAGTACTGCATAATTAGGCTTTTATTAATTTATATTAGTATCCAATTTGACCTTCATCGTCTGGAATTAAGTTATATGTTTCTCTTCCAGAGTTTGCAAATACGTAAATGACTGTGCCTCTAAGTTTGAGAACTTAATCTGATACTAGGATAGATTTAATAATATATAACATGAGCCAAATCATCAGAGAGGTGTAACAGTATGCCATTATTTTAATCAGTTTGAATGACTATGTAAAGTAGTTTTCTGTTTTTGGTTGACACACTATTCTCTTCTTACATCACCCTATATCTGTATCCTAGTCCAAGGCAGTTCTGAAGGAAATCATTTAATAAGGTATTGTAAGCAAGATTTTACATATGGAGGCAACCAAGCTGCAGGTAAACATATGACGGGCATAACACTATAAGTGCACGAAATTTAACTTGGCCCTTGGCTTTTCGAAAGAGAAAGAAATACGTACTCACGATCTCTTTCTAACTCGGCCCTCTTTTAAGGCCAGCCAGGCAGGACAGACACATCAGTTGTGGATAATCCTTGTTCGTCCTCCAAATTTGGTTCCTGTTCCCCTTTTTCATTATCAGAAATTTCAAAGCTTTCCTCATATTTCCTATCTGAATCATCTTCCATATTAATTATGATCCTATCACTAATTTCGTCTATTAATGCATCTTTCTCCCAATAAAATCTTTTTAACATGTTCACAAGCCCTCCGCCAGATTTGATCGGACACTTTACCTACCACACTATCAAACAACACTTTTACGTTACTATGCTTAAATTATGTGTGTTTCGGGGCATCATTTTTTATCTGTGTCCATATGAGTTCTGTAGCATTAACGAACAATTATACGGAGGTCGCCGTATAACAGCGCGGTCGTATATTTGCGTTATGCGATCTATTTCATAAATTTTGAGTCCACATTTTTTTTTCAGCTTTATTAGTTCGTATAGCACAGCTTTGTTGGAATGCAGATCAAATTCAATATTATTATCACGGAGCCGTGACTATTGCTGATTAAAGTGATTATATCGGAGCCTTGTTGATTTGAATAATTCTAAGATGTTTGACATATAGCACTATTGGAGGGAATGTTGGGTAACAACTGATTAATAGATTAATTTTTAAATGTTTCACTATCCATTCCTTCATGATAGTCTTTGCTTGATTTTGATTTAAAACTCCTAAGATAGTTGGAATAAAACCCGTTAAACTTCCCGCACTGGCCTTTTCCGATTGGGATGCGTAGTGGAAATTCAAAATCGTCCGCTTCACTTTTCCACACTTTGTTTTTTATAATTTATATTGATCCACATTTCATCTAAGTAAATAATAGGAGCACCGGAAACCCTTATCTCTTTCATTTTTTTAAAAACGCAAACCTTTTTACACAATGTCTGGCCATTCCATCAGAAATTTTCCTGCGCGTGAGTTCTTTACAAATCTAACTGCATTTTAGGGCCTCGCATTCGTCTTTAAAATATTATAGACATTGATCACAATTTCCCTGCCATCTGATCTTATTGCTTTTCCCTTTCTTCCCCCGCCTCCTATATATAATACAGACACTAGCACTATTCCCAACACTGTGTAAAATAATCACAAAATTCTCAAATTCTAAAAACATTTTTCACATTTCCAGCACGTTAACAACGGATGTTTATGTTACAGCACCACTGATGCCTGCTTGTGCTTACCCTCATACCACAGCAGGTAATTAGGGAATACAATAGGGTTTTAAAAGCAACTGACCATTTCAAGGAAAGAAACCCGGCGCCCCTGCTAGACAAGGATAGTGCTAAAAGTGCCAAGTGAAATCTCGTGCATCATGGTATTCAAAGTCCTGCGTGCGGGACACCCTTTCCCAGTTCTGTGGATTGGCATGCAATCTCCACACGTTGTCGCTTCTGTGGCGATGGCTGTGGCGGTGGCGATGATGGAGAAATTATTTTATCTTCTCTGTGAAGAAAGTCTGTACCACTGATTAAGGCAACCATAAAATATTCGGGACCATCAGCGGTTCTGAACCGCGGTGTTATACACATGCTTGATTTTTACTTTCTCTACTACCTATAGTAAGTAGGGTAATTTATTCTATCCAAACATTCGAAATCGAACTTCTCCGGAAATACATGTCTTGAAACTCAATGAGAAAAAAATATACGAAAAGCACCATGTGTATATTTGGAAGTTAAAAGGGGGGGGGGGACATCCCCCTAAATGTCGGTTAAATACCAAATTTAGTAATTGAAGTTCAGCATCTTCCATGGATGCAAATAGAAGATTTAAAAGAAATCCCTCCAGCTCGCTTTCATCTACTTTAACGTTTTTTTTTTTAATGTTTTAATTAACATACCATATGTTTAAAATTTGTTCTTGACATGAAATGTATCTTGAATTTATTAGATTTTCATGATTCTGGATGTCCTCTGCATTACTGGTAAACCGTAAGACCAAAACTTACTCCACAAATGTGATCGCGTTAAAACTTAATGTGCCAGTTTTTGTGCGGAGTGAACCATTTCCGAGATATGCCTTGTTATTTGTTTGAATTTTCCAGTAGTTATACTTTTCGCAAATGGGAAATTGTTATACATTTTTTATCTCTTAGCCATGCAAAGAGAACGGAGCTTCAAAGGCGCTATTATTATTATTATTATTATTATTATTATTATTATTATTATTATTATTATTATTATTATTATTATTATTATTATTATTATTATTATTATTATTATTATTATTATTATTATTATTATCATTATTATTATTATCATTATTATTATCATTATTTAACCTGAAGTGCGTAAATGCTATATTAATCACAGGAGTTGATTGATTAGCAAATTTTTGTCATTGTGTCACAAGACTTCGTTGTGCTCAGTTTTACTGCTCATTTTGAAGTTCTTTCATTTAATTTCACCATTTTCATAATGTTTAATTTTGGATATTAAAACAGTTTCAAAGAATTGTGAGTCAAATGAGATATTTGATCCATTTGAATTTTCATCATGGCGCGAACATGGGACATCAAAAATACGTTTAAATAAAACGAGAACAGTCTGCTGGTACTTTTTAAACGCAGATAAACATGGGAAATAATTAACACAACTATCGTATAAAATTGAACCGCTTTTATTATCTGATCTCTCTACATAGCAGGTATTCACATCTTACTATGTGCAAGAAAAACCTGAGGTGAAAAGAAATGAAATTGTAATAAAATAATTATTGAAACTAATTAGCTACCTTAAGAATGAATAAGTTAACTTTTTATTCTATGTAATTGAGTATGTAATAAAACGCAGCGTTGTTTCCCAGTTTTACATTTAATTTACTTTAGTTGATCAATACAACTATAGCGTTTTTCTGTATACGACTCGAAGATAAATATAAAGTACTCCAATTTAAGGAAAATTGTGTGAATGTAAATGTAACCAAACGTAGTCAATAAATTCCTTCATAGTAAGTGTTGATTGAAAGAGAAATTAAATGTGTAGTGTTTAACGCCCGCTTTTACTACATACGGCACCGCAGGCGATGGCACTGATGATACATGAGATGAAGCACCGGTGGAATGAGATGGCTGGTGAAACCGGAGATCCCGGAGAAAACCCGCCCCAGCTCCGTGTTGTCCACCACAAATCTCACTTTGCGGTCGCCTGGAATCGAACCCGGGTGTCCTTGGTGAGATCCAAGTGGTCTAACCACTGAGCCACGGCGCGGCCTAATTGAAAGAGAAGTAAAACTGTAACTAATTTACGAAATGTTTACATTGGTTTGGACGCTGGGTATGGTATAAAACATTTTTGTGTTAAAGTAAGAACAGCGGGGAATCGGTTAGGTTGAAGTGAATTGAAATTTAGGAGATAATAAGATGAAATAGTAGAAAATATAAAAAAGAAATGAAATATTCTGACTGAGGCTTCTTCCCCCTTTTTCCAGCACATTAATACTGGATAAGGTAAAGAAAGTAGGTTTCGTAATAAAAATGACATGTTTATCTTGTGATGTGCGAAACTTAGAAAATAATGGTATCCACAAAAGCGAATGTGGTTTCTGAAATGTAGCATTCTATTGGTTTTCATTCATGATTTTGTTACGGATTGTACATGTTTAATTGGAAGCATGGAACTTGTCTTTTCGCAATGGACCTCGTGTTCTTTGCAATGTTAAATGTGTAGGTACTAAATGTGTAGTTTTTGCGGAGGAAGGGCCCCCCCCCCCTTTAAAGTGTCACAGCCGACTTTATTGTAAACGTTCTCTTTATTCGTTTCAGAAATTGTAGCCCATGTAAAAGCGCCCACGGCGCTGTGACAGTGTAAATGATCACATTCATCTGAAAGTGAAATTTCCAGAACGATTTTATGACCAAGTGTTCATGGTGAAGGTGCTTCACTACCGATTTCACCTTATTTGAAGATAACTGTACTTAGTAGGATACTTTGAAGCTGATGTTGATGTGAAGTTTCGTTGTACATTGTTTGATCTGTATCTGTGATGAGCCAGTTCTATAGGTTCAGCATCCTGTGAGACAGTTTTCATCTCTTAATTGCTTCTAGGCATACTTTTCCTTATCTGTACATGCAGAGACATTATCCATGGTATGTAGCATGTTTTGATTTGTTCGCTATTGTATACATGAAACAACAAACCATAATGATCTTCTAATCATTTTAACGCAGGACACGTTAAAAGTGATTGGAGTTAAGATAAGGTGTATTGTTTCTACAATATTACGTAGTGAGCTCACAATAGTAACCCTTAGCAATACTTCTGTCCAATGAAATGACGCGCAATTGAAGTTTTTTGTCGGAGATCACACAAACCACCACATGACATTTTAAGGTAGATTGTAGTGTAGTGGGAACATTCTGGCCCAAGGAATCACAACTCGGTCATGCGTTAACTGTGAGAGCACAAAGAATATCCTGGGATGTTTTGATGTAACTGCGCGCATAACTTAAATGAAAAGTAACTGTCCCCAGGAGCCTACTACGGTATGTATCGACCGCTTGGTTTACTGTCCGTCATGATCTCTGCAAGACTGATTGGCAAAGATCCCCATGTTAGGGAAACACACACTAACAATGCATTGCGGACCGAGAAAGCTTCATTACAGAGCGCACAAAAAGGGGGAAGGTTTCTCTTTAAAAGTTAACTATGTGTAAAATTTCTGTGGCCAATATACAACCGCGCCAGACGCATCTCACTACAAGATGGTTGAGAGTAGTTTTATCGAAAATTCCTTCATTGCCGATCACTCTTCTCAACAGCGCGACAACATCGCTATCCGCACAAGAAGGCTGAAGTCCACCAAAGTGACAGGAGGCAGATTAATACTGCGCACTAGATGGCTGTCACCTTAGCTGTCGAATCCAGATATCATTGCCTTCCAAGCCAACATGCAACCACCATTTTAACGCCAGAGACGTGCAAAACAAGAGAATCCTGATTGCGCTGTACTATAGGATGTAGCCTTACAACTCAAAAAGGATCTGAGGTACACTAGGGGAATCACCCAGAATGAGGCAGACACCCAATTTTGGACGGCGGACATATACATATAATGGCTCGGTGTATGACATAAAATTTACCTCTGGCTATTGCCATGATTTACCCTTTGAAAGGGCGCTGGTGACCAAGTAGTTGAGCGCCCTTGTATACATCATCATCATCATCATCATCATCTCGTCACACGAACAAGCGTTGCACGACCAAAGAAAGAATGCCAATTGCATTAGCAAGCTGTGCTCTAACAACTTGGGAAGCGGGAGATTCACCAACTATGTGTAGATAACACGGCGGCGCATTCCAAGTTTCTCTAGTAAATTTCAACTACGCAGTGCTATTTCAGAACACCCTGGGGCTTCTCCATTTTAAACTTATAAGTACAAATTGCCTGAATTTTAACATGTCTTTGAATGAAAATTTACTTTTAAATGTATATGATCTGGTTAACATAAGTTATTTTATTTAAAACTCAAAATTAATAAGTGAAACTCCGTATTTCAGCAATAATTATAATAACTTCGCTTGGAAATCCTGGCTCTACTCATGTTTGTATAAGTGTAGCTGCAGTATATTGGCTGTCGGCACCACGAAAGCTTTGTTGTTTCGTATATGTGTATCCAAGTTTTTGTGATATCGAAGAAATACATTGGTCATTCCATTCGGCTCTATAGCTGACACACTTTTGCAGAAGACAATGGTGGGAAATCGCAACATCAGAGGTCCACTGTAGCCCAGAATTAGAGAGCACGGATAGGTATATGCCTCTTCTCTCTCATATTCTGCTGGAAACTGTGGTGAAATTTGTTTTTCTCTCCTTTTCTTAAAATTATTGTCAAAGGTGCAATGTCAGACAGAGAAAATGCTTTTTGTTTGTTCGTACATGTCGGAAGAGTGAAAGTGTTGGCTCTGTGCTCTGTATCTTAATGAACTTGAGAGAAACAACATCCGTCTCTCTCTCTCTCTCGTTCTCAGTCTCCCTTTCTCTGGTGGTGTTCACTCACGAGCCTTTTCTTTTGTTCTTCTGTGATCAACAGGCAGGCAATCACCTTGGGCAAATAGTGCACATCAATATGAGGACGCAGATTTTTGTCTTGGAGGCGCCTGTAGCGATTGTTGTTTTTAATGTATTATTTCTATTTCCATCTTAGCAAAGAGTATTCGGGTTTAATATGTGTAATAGTCATTGAGAAAGGTGCAGAAATAATGTCTAGCATTGTCCCAAACTGAATGTAGTAATATCGTGTCTGGTTTATCATTTAATAATTGTAACTATAGCTGTTAACTACCTGAGAACTAACATACCCGGAGGGACAACATTGGCATACTGAGAACCATAATGCATTCTATTACTTGCATTGTTTTAAAGCCTGAATTTCAAGGGGGGAAACGATTGTGCCTTGCCTTGTACCTGTCATTTCTGTACGTGTTGACAGCATTAACGAGCAAATTTTGACATTTGTTAATATTAGGAGGCCCTAGCGAAAAGTGTTCTACGTTAATTCTAGTAATAAATGGAGCATGTGCTATTCTGACTCAAAATTGTAATAATTTGATGTGACTTTAACATATTTTAGGGAAGACAAAGCTCTACTTGTAATAGTTGTTTCAAGGCCACATGAAACACTCGTAGACCTCGACGGTTACAAGTGCCGTTGCATTTGAGGGAAGGTGGGTTGCTGTGAACACTGTGACATGCATCACCTTATATGTTTAACTTTACCTCATTTTATATTATTTTATGCTTTAAATGGAATGTCTGTTTCTCCTATACCTTTTTGGCACCGTCACCGTCCACCAGCATTGTCTGCCACTCGGCAGATGGATCAAGGTGAACTTCCAGCTGTCTCCGGCTCGCTCTGTTTTAACCGTTAGCTTGATTGCGACCACATAGCAGATTGCTGCTGTCCATGACGAACTGCTATACTTTGGGAAACGCCTCTGCGTTGTCTTATGATGAGTTACAGGGACCCATGAATTTTATCAAATTACTGTTTTCGTTTGTCATTAGATGACATGGTCGCCAAACTTAATGTAATGTGATTATTTGATGTGTCCTTTATCACATACTTCTCCAATGTCAGAATTCTTTACCTTTCATTAAACTATACCACCACGTGTAGGAATAGTTGGAAGTAAGGTTCCCGTTGAATGTTTAAGCAAATTCAAAACATTAACACACACCAGTAACATTTGCTCCATTATAAGTTAATTTTATTCTTAGCGACGTTGAGAATCGACATGGAATGATAAAATAAGCTCCCATTGGGGAGAAAAATAAAGAAAGGGGAAAAGACCCGGTGCTGGGCTAGATTTAAGATGAAGGGATTTATCTCGTAGATCAGTATGTCGTATATAATATCGCAATTTAACAGCTTGTGCAAAGGGATAATTAAGTTCTTTCTAAGTACAATTTTATTATCATTGACCTTTTATTACTGATACTGTAATTGAGAATTCGTTATATTTACTATGGATTGTTTTAAGTTCGAGTGAAATTAATAGTATTTCAATAAGATGTAGTGATTGTAAAGAGCATTTAAGTTTTGGGAGAAAGCCAAAGGGAGTCATTGACACAGTAAAAGAAACGAACACAATATTCATAATCAGTTTACGTAAATTGGTTGTATTATGCTGTATTCAGGATTAAAGTCAAATAGAATATTGAGATATTTGCGCGCGCGCGCGCCTACATAGGTAAATGGAGAATGTGTATGAGAGTAATCTAGCATGCATGTACAGATGCATTATTTTATCTTGATAGGAATCCTGCGCGGTAGGGATGAGTAGCAACTGTGGTGGGGATAGTGCACCTATCGCCACAATGCGTCACACGCGTAAGATTACGAGAGGGGAGGGCAGTGCATAAGGTGTCTAAAATCAAATTTCATTCTCGAAGCCAGTTTTGCAGCTCTTATAAACTAAGTTGTAATTCTTACTATGGTAGTAATCTCCACGCTTTTGTTGGATCTTAAATAGTACATAGACATTTGGAACAAAACCCTGTTCTCCTCCAGCAGGCATGATAAACAACTGTCGGCCTTTCAATATCGCTGCAGAGTCCCTGTAACGTATTTCACTCCAGGCATATGGTCCAGTATGTGCAGTATTTATATAAGTTTCATCCATATAAACTATATAAACTTCACTTCGCTATCTCCGAATATTTCGTAAATACTTAAGCCTTTTTGCACGTATGGTGCGATGTTCGATTAAAATTTGTCTGTCATGCTTGGTGTTTTTTTTTTTTTTTTTTTTTTTTTTTTTTTTTCAAATAATCCTGGCTTCAAAAGAACTCTTCTTAATGTTCAGACACTGCCTTGAACGCCAGTAGAATTTTTAAGCTTCATAAGCACTTTCTTCAAAATTGGTCTTTGTTTTTCTGTGTTTTAAAAATCATTCACAGTTCGCCTAAATATTTCTGAATTAAAACATCCACATAAGATTTTGTGCGTGTTCTTAATCTTCGTTTACTGGGCATTGAGAAGGACGTTGTTGCACTAACACCAATGGCTTTTCTTTCCTTAATAACTCACCTAAACTGCTTTCAGACACAACTGTTGCCTCAGATACCCTTCCCCAGATTTTTATGGCTGACCCAGAACATTGTTCCTTTTTTATAAATCTATGGGTATTGGTTATTACTTTTCGTGTTTATAAATGTAGCACTTTATTTCCTAATGTGCTGCTAGGAGGCGTCATGTATAAATGCTCTCTTGGAACCAGGAGACAAGCACATTTTGAAACAAGCTGTAGTATTACCGAGTAGCTCTGCACGTGTTTACTTGCTTGCAGCTGGTACACAACTGACCTGCCCTCCCCGACAGTTGCAACCGTTCTGAAGTGGACTCGTCCAGATACCACTGCGCATCTCTCTGCACTTTTCAAGATAAAAAAAATACATCTGTACGTGTGTGCGCATACCTGAGCCTCAGAAATTAGAGAAGCTGATAAGTGCTCTCTGCTAAAATTATGTAGAGCTCTGTAAACTGTATGTATTCGTGCTCTATGTGAATTGCATAAAAATAATGAACTGTTTTAACAAACATATGTCTTATATGCTTGAGAATTTGGAATGAGAAACTTTTTTCTAGTTTTTTGAACAAGCTGTTGCAGAGATAATCTTTTATACTTGACTTTCGTCCAGTTTTACAGGCCACTTCACTCAGTTTTTCAACGTCACTTCAACTTTCGCCGAGAGTTCGCTTGGCGCGCTCTAAACACTTCACTAATGTGAGTTTGTTACAGTGTTGTTAATTTTCTTTCGTGACGTAAGGGTAACGAAACACTTCCGACGTAATTTCTTCTTCCGTACGGTTCACTCGCTGGCGAGTGAGGCATAAGACTTTTCCTATCCCGTCAGCAGTATTTCTTGCACGTCATTCGCTCCAAGAATACGCTTTTCATACACTTACTATACTCGCTCGCCGACTCATTATAGCACTGACTCGCTTCACGAAACCTCTCGCTTAGATAACCGTAGGAACTTTCCAGAATGTTCAGGATTTCGAAATATCCAGAATATTCTAGTTTTCTGGTGGTATCGGTTATCGTGGTTCCGCTGGGTTAGCGCGCGTCTAATGCTTCTTGTTTACGGTTCCGACTGTAGGGCACCATCGTCCCAACTACCTTAGACAAAGCCGCAACGTTTCTAAGTATGAAACTGGATGGTCTTGTAGCTGTGTTGTTAAAAGTAGTGTGGCTTCGATATCTCTGTTCTCTTTGAGTAAATTGCTACGTTTGTGATTGCCTTGATGTCGCGTTGACCATTCACAGTTGATTTTACTCCAAGGTGGAGCACGATGGTGGCGATAATGAGACTTGAATCTTGGCAAGTTCATTGAATTGCAACGTTACATGACACCATTGCTCTGGTCTGGACCAAATATCCCATTAGGTATTCTTGCCTGAGCAATGTTTTGTTTCTTCTAGTAATTTGGCGAGTACTTAAAATAACCCTCACATTTCACATTACAAATATAATAGGCACTGTTCGTGATACATAATTCCATTTTTCAAAGGAATTCCCTACCAGACAGTAGTTTTCGTACAACCCACGCATACTTTATTTTCTCTCCGTAAATCCCTGTCTTCTCTCTCCCTCTCTCTCTCTCTCTCTCTCTCTCTCTCTCTCTCTCTCTCTCTCTCTCTCTCTCTCTCTCTCTCTCTCTCTCTCTCTCTCTCTCTCTCTCTCTCTCTCTCTCTCTCTCTCTCTCTCTCTCTCTCTCTCTCTCTCTCTCTCTCTCTCTCTCTCACACACACATATATATAGAGCCAAATCTGCTTTTTCCATCCTGACACCATTGTATGTCATTCTTTTCAAATTTCTCCCATTAAATCGTGTCTCTCTCTCTCTCTCTCTCTCTCTCTCTCTCTCTCTCTCTCTCTCTCTCTCTCTCTCTCTCTCTCTCATTTCACTTCCAAATCACTTTAACAACCTTTTAGTTGCTTTTCAATATTAATTCAAGATGTCTGAAAACGAACGTATTTATTTAAATATATTCTACTAATGCAACATCCGCACAGAGAAAGGTTACTGTGCGCTAAATTGCCGTGCTTCTTCTTGGTTAGAACTAGCTGGATAAGACAAAGGATCTAGTATTTGAAAACCTGAAAACCTCTGATAGGATTAGATGTATGCCACGTTTCGGCAGATGCGAAATAAGGGTTAAATACTGATCAAGAGGACATGAGAACATTATGAATAAAAACTAACTTAAAAGCTAAAATTTAGACTAGTATACACAGGCCAATTATTAGACTCACTGAATGAATGCTACCAAAATGGTGGTGTTGTCCAAATTAACCTTAAATCGTCCTGAAAAGAGTGTGATGCAACTGACCTATTTTGTAGTCGCTTTGCTGGAAGAGCAATCGCCATACGGCTTCTAAAAATTTCTGTAGTAAAGTCTGCACGGAGCAAACATTGATTTCTTTAAGAACATGGAAATCCAGTGTTTAGGTAAACAAACAATAGCTTATAAAATATAAAATAAATAGTTGCACCATTATACCTACTTTTTAATGGAAAAGTACAATACAGTCGCCCGCGGAAACAATTTTCACATATTTAAATCCCCCTAGTAGAAAGCACATTCCAATCGACCACTTTTGATTGTGTTATGTGTGCTCTTATATGCCATAGCAATATCGTAAAAAGCTAACTTGGCTCTGTAGTAGGTAGAACAGGTTTAGCAGAGCTTTTGGTGGCGTTGTTACCTTTATGCATTTCAGTCCTTGAATCCTGTAATCACATTTACATGATAGTGAAAGTAGCAGCTCAACTATATTTTGGTGATCTGCAACTACCCGTTGGAATGATTCTTAACAGTCCCGCATTAAAAACCAGGAAAAATAAAATCAGAATCAAACGATATGTGATTCTTTTTTCTAAAAAAAAGTTAAATCATGTACCCCCCCTCACGATTTGTATATGAAGTGAACTTATCTAATTGGCCTCTGTAATTCACAGTTTATTTTCAGTTAGATGACTCTTCTAATTGCTTAAATGGGAAATACGTTAAGTAAATACGCAAACATTCCATTGTTATCCTTCATTGATATTCCCAGGTTGTAAGCAACACGTGCTAAGCTTCTCTTGGTTTGCCAATTCCCATGGAATTTCCAAGCAATTTCCCAAGATGCTGAATGCCTCGCATTAAAGCACATTCCTTCTTGAGAATCCTAGTCATGTTATAGGTCGCTGTTATTAATGGTGGCGTTGATAAATAATGTCCAGTTACGTGTCATGTGATGCACCCGCGTTTTTTCAGCTTCTTGCTTGAGACGTATTCACATCTGAATATTTGTCCCTGATATTAAAGAGACGCATTAGTGTCTTCGGAATACATAATGAACGCGGGAATACCTGCTTGATCCAAGGCTAAGTAAAGCTCCGTACCATGAGCACTTCGCGTGATTGTCGTGCACTGCATTCAGTTCCGGATGAAATACATACTTTAGTTTGCAAGAAGATCTAGGTAAAACAATGAAACTGAACACTTTTCAAGGTCCACAGATTAAATTATAGGATGAGATGCTTGACAGCATGTACAACATCGTGATGCTACACTTTTGGAACATTTCAATATGAGTGCTCTTATTTCATATACGGGCATTCGTAAAAACGAGAGCCGCAAGAGTTTTAATCTTGATGCTATTCACAATTTGGTTCCTTGAGAATCCTCGCTTAAACCTGGAATTCTGATTGTATTATGCTTGGTTTCCTGCATGCAAGGGTTTGGCCTAGTAACAATCATTTTAAGTGCTGGACCATGCTGCACTCATTTCGAAATTTGAAGGCAAAACATGCTTGACATGGTGTTCACTCGTGATATTAAATGTAAGCATGTACATCTTGTTTTACAAAAGCGTAAACAAAAATTTGATTCAGTTTGTAATTGTAAATTTGCATTAGAGTGGGATAGCTGCTATAAAGTTTCTTGCAATGGCTGTGTCTTTAGAGACATTCATCATTAGTCGGATAACTAAAATTTACTGTAGGCAGGAAACACTATTACTTAGTGGTGATTTTCTAAAATCGCTTTGGTTTTTACTCTTGCAGAAAATATTTTCTTATTGAGAGATTTCTTCGTTTTTTATTTCTCTGTCTTATTTTCTAATGTCTACTTTGCGCAAGGTGCCAAAGGTTAGATAGAATGGATGAAATGTCATTGTTGACGGAATCTGCCTTTGATATCACATCTCCTCTGAACATCGTTCAAAGCAGAAAAAGAAAGCCAAATAATTAGGGAAGGAAATCTGAGTTAAAATTGCTAAAAATATTAAATTTTGTGTGTGAAATGGCACATGCGGTTGATATATGATTACCAAATTATTAATTCCGGTCTATTATTTAAACATTTTAATTTAACGTTTACAGTACCGATTTTTAATTAGTAGATTGAGTTTCTCATCTGGCCCAGAATTACATAGATCCTTATTGAATAGCGCGTCATTTAATTGCGTAGGAACAGCTTAATTGCAGAAGGCCGTTCCAAGTAAATCATTCAGTTCACTCCTGTAACTTCACTGCGCAATAGTTTACATATGAAGTTACAGATCGCTGTGTGGTATCTATAGTTACACACGGCAAAACACCCTTATACACATATCATCATCATCATCATCATCATCATCATCGTGCATCCGTAAGTCATATCGGACGATGAACGAAATGAATGAAATGATGCCCAGATGAGCCCAGGATCCATAAAGCTTAGAGCTCCCAGACATCTTTCGGGATAGGGAAACGCCCAGAAAAGAACCTTATCCAGATAGCTCACCTCGACCGAGTTTCGAACTACGGACTCTTGAATGTGAGGTAGACACGCTAGCCCCACGCTACAGATGCGGACAAAATCCGTCCATTACCCCGGACGAGATGTGTTGGACGAAAAGGAAACTGACAAAAATCATACATTTATGTCCCATTTGCTTTCAAAAAATGTGTAAACTATTTTACTCGTAAAATACACTCTCCGTCGTTTACGCCAATGTGCGTTCTACAGAGTATCCCAAAGTCCCGCTCCATAAGGATTCCATATATACAGTATAATATCAGTATAGTTTCCTTAAGTCGAAATGTAATTGAGAACGTTTTCTGCAGTTTTCGTGTTTAGCGAGTTTAATATGTATATTATAAAGCAGTACTTACAATTATTTATATTCAATGGCATTTATTTTTAGCTACTGTACTATCTTGCTTTAGGTATCATTCACGTGACTTCCAGCTTAATAATGGCTCACATTCGAGAGGTCTCCATTTCGAATCTTGGTCAGGGTGAGTTATATAGGTTTTTCCCGAGGTTTTCCCTTGTCCTAAAAGATGAATGTCAGATATCTCTAAGCTCTACGTACCTCGGGCTCATTTGAGCATCGTTTCATCCATTTCATTCATCGACAAATAGGACAACGTTGGAGGACGTATAACAAAAACTGTGAAGAGGAATACCGCTCTTCTAATATTCTTGAACATTTGTATGTTAACTTATCATGCAACCTGCTCAGTATGTACATTTATATTACATATTAAATTTGTATTACACATATATACTACCAGCATTAGGCATCCGTGTATAAATTGTTAGAAATGCGTGAATGTGTGAAAGAAACAGACAGATCTGCCGTATAGCTTAATACAGATGCATTTAAAACTTGTAATTCTAGCGTGCAAAATGACCAACTAGTTTAAATGAATAACGCCTCTTTAGAATGACATAATTTGGTAAACAATTTTACAATTTTCAAGTTTAAATACTGCCAAAAAGGTTGGCAGAGACCAACGTTTTTACTCCTTTGTGAAACAACGTGTATTTGCCTGTATCTTATCTCAGGAGGAAGCATCATAGCAGTCATACTGGACTTCTGCATTCAAATTGCGAAATAAGTGCAACATGCTTTAGCACTTAAAAGCATGCTGTTACAGAGTGAAAATCCTGCTTGCTGGGAACCAAGCTAATACGGTCAGAATAAAAATTCTTAGCCAGAATTGCGAATCGGGTCAAGATTGAAGTTCTTGCTACTGTCATTTGCACGAATACTGATATATTAAATAAGGGCAGCATATCAAATCAAAATTTCCAACGTTAGTGATCTACAGTTATTTTATAAGTTCTTGTTTTTGTGTTGCAGGTAAGCAAAATATCGCAGTACCAAAAGGAGTTTTTGACGTAAGTGGCATTACATAATTTTTCTCTACCATTATAATTAAGCAGCATGATATAAGTTAGTAAAATATCTTTGCGCCAATAAATTAAATGGAACTGCAATTGCTTCAGATCAGAACTGAGCTCCTTTTGCTTACAGTTTTGACTAATATTGACGTCAACTACAACTGCAGGAGCCTAGGCGACCTTTGAAGCACTTGTACATTGAAGTTGTTAACGATGCAGTGGTCATTCTTAACAACTGTACGAATAGGAATGTTGCATAAAATTGGGAGCTACTTCGTTAATATTGCTGCTTCATGCAACAGTACCGGCTTTAAAATGAAAATTGTCATTGGGAGTTTTTGTGTTAGGTTTATCAAGCACATATAAATGACTGAAAGAAAAACAAGTTTTTAAGCAAGTATAGAATGACTATTAAAAACCTGATGTGTACGAATAAGAATATTATATACTGTATCCATTCGGCCACGTACCCTTCCTCCCAAACGAGGAAGTTACTATTTAAACAAAATATGAGGTATCAACAAAGTGAATGTTTGAAATAATTGATATTTGTTTCATAGTCTTGGTTAACTTTAAAAATTGCTAGTCTGTATGTAGTCACCTGCCCCTATTTATTTTTGAATTTATGTAACTTGCTAAGCAACATATCTGACATGCCTTTCTTGAATGCCTTCTAATGGAAGATTTGTAGAGCAGTTTATAGAGGATGGGCAGATAACTCAGTGCATAAGTGTTGTATGGGACAAAAAGCAATCACTATGTATGTTGATTCCAAAACAACATCATACCCAGAGAAGAAAGCTGCAGTAATAATTTTAGAGAGTTTACAGTCTTTTTATTCATTAGCGTACGTTTACACACACACACACACACACACACACACACACACACACACACACACACACACACACACACACACACACACACACACACACACCTCTTTAAACACGCCCCTGAAGGAAAAGCCTATCACTTCCATAATTTGACAACATTGGAACACAGAATGACAGATCTAGACAGTGGGACCAGTTGGATTTAAATCTTCACGCAACACGTGTTTTCATTGTCCAGCCATGTCAAAATTGCTAAGAATTAGGTAGATAGTTTTCGCTTGTCACAAACTAAGGCAGCTTTTAACTCATACAGTAATTCGCGCGCGTGTGTGTGTGTGTCTGTTAAAACTACCAAAACGAGCTGAAAACACTGTATAAAGCTGTAGAAAGCGTGTAAAAGTTCGAGGTGGGTCTTACGTCCACGGTCATTTAATTCATATAGAAACTACCTAGCAACGTAGCATTGGCTAAGTGGTATCATATAGGTTACTTCACTAGTATGCGCGTTTGACTTGCGTTCAAATCCTTCGTGAGGAGCCCAGTTTTATTACCTTTGTTTTACATCTTGAGGCCTATAATTTGATATTATAACACAGATAACACTTTTATAGCATTATAGGTGTTTACAAAATATAATAGCCATGTTTTCCGCTGGCAGATAGTTATAAACGTGTAGATCCTAATTGATATTTTATTAAGGTGGGTATTGTGCTTGACACATTCAACCAAGTTTCAAACATTTCACAAATGCAAAGTGAAACATAAGATATAAGCATGAAACAAAAACTAATGGATTTAATGTCGTCGACATTAAAATGAAAGCCAACTACGGAACATGGTTTGCAACCCATATACCGTACATATTATAAGGGTCACAAAGTTAAACATGATCCCTAATAAAAGATAAAGATAGCCCGTGCTTACCCTTTGAAAGTCAAGGGCCTCAACTACCTAATGTTACGATGAGCTCGGCCCCACTTATATGGCGAGCAAATCCATATACAGATACTCCAAATAGTTTTCGTCTAATCATAGCACATAGAATATAACAAGAACAATCAGAAAAATATAGATAAGGAACGAACAATAACTATTTCTTTACATCGATTGATATCTAGATTTAAAAATAAAACACAATTTGGGTTCATATATTGCTTAATTAGTGAACAGTTCTACGTTATTTGTTATGGAGGTTACAGCTGTGTCGTCTGCAAAAAGGTACAGTGAGCAGCGGAGCAAAGAGGGTAGGGTGTTAATATAGAGAACGAAGAGAGTGGGTCCAAGGACACTACCTTGAGGAACGCCAGCTCTAATAGGACGAGGTGAGGATAATATGCCATCATGGGAGACAGAAGGATCTCTTGAGGAGATAGGAGTGTATAAGATGGATCAAGTATGAGGGAATGTTGTAGTGGATTAGGTGGGAAAGTAAACCTTCATGCCAGACACTGTCAAAGGCTTTGGTGATATCCAATAATAGAGCAGCAACATACTGCTTACGGTTGAAGGCAGTGTACACTTCTTCGACCAACCGAAGTAGCTGATGCTGGGTGGAGTGTTGAGCTCTGAAGCCAAATTGCTCCTCTCTAAGGATGTTATGACGGTCCATGGTTTTCCGACCTATATGCGCAACAGATGAATAGGCAATTAATGCCTTTATATCAACCTGACGTAAACATATTAATCTTACTAAAAAACCTCCTACTGCCTACTTAAGATCAGCTTTTCCATCGATTTGCTTATATGAGAAAGCAGTCTGGTGGGACGATAGTGTGTCTTTCTTCCCGCGTTTGCAGATGGTGATGATTTTTTTGGAATGTTTAACTATGTTTATATGAATAGATACTATATGCGTTTCTTTATTTTGTTCTCTTTTTCACTAATCAGTAAATAAGACAATGTCCCTGCTGTACCTTATGCCGATTATTGTCCACTATTCATACATCCTTAAACATAAACTCATGCTTTAGACGAATACTTTTTGAAGTAACTGTAGACCCCTATCGGACTGTAATTCTTTTGTGTTTGGCTCACAAGAGAACCAATAGCAACAATAAACAAATTAGTAACTAAAATATAGACAATAAAGTTGGGGAGAAAGGAAAAAAAAACTATACTTTGAGACGTCGTTTCGAACCTAGCCTTCGTATCACCACATTCCAGCAAGCTAACCCACTCCGCCAGCTGCTACGTAGCCTCTAGTGCCCTTTAGGAAAGCATTCGTTTATCACCTTGTTAGTATTATGTGTATGAGAAACCGTTTATTTAAGTACAGTGGGACGTGTGAATGCCTCAAAAATGGAATTTTTGTTTTATGTCTTATAAAACTCTGTAAGATTTTACGAATCCATTGATATATTGCATTGTAGGTACTCTTAATATTCAAGCCCTTTAAATGATGATTTAAATATCACGTCACCATGTCCACGCCCCCTTTTAAATACATACATAACCATTGAAATTAAAATTGTTATAACTTTGATTTGTGGCAGCAGATGTATGTGGTAAATTTTAGGCTTGTTGGTATCTCTGCTGCAGATGTGGCTGCATGTGTAATTGCAGAAGGCTCTCACAATATGGCGAATTGTTTACCTTTGAAGTACGTGTGGATTATAGTTGCGGTTTTGTTTACAGTTCAAATTATCGACTTGAGTGCTATTTATTCAAGGTGATTTGAAGCTTTGCTATAAATATGGGTGGAGTAAAGCGTTTTGGTTGGGAAAAGGCAGTGTTTTGTCGTAAAAACACAAAAAACAGTGACATTGAAAGTGAATCCAATCTTGCTAGTAGCAGTAAATTTTCAGCTTCTAGAAAAAAATTGTCTCACATTCAACCAGATGATAACAGCTTTTGCGTAGATAACAGTGGATCTCAGAAGAGTTTTGTAATTGTAGAGCTATCATTGTTATCCAAACTGCTATAGAAATTACAGGATTATGGTGCAGGAATGTTGTAACTTTTTGTGAGTTAGCTGAAAAACCTTTTTGCTTTTTCCCACAAGTTGCAATTTTACATGTTTCGGTACACATTCCTCAGAAACCACTTATGCTAGAGGTCTGAAACTTTTTGTAGTGTCACAAACCATCATGTTTAATAAAATAACCGTAAAGATATTATCAGGTAAAACATTTTAAATTTTTAAAAATTTAAACTCTGTGCATTTTAAGGGAAAGAATAATGGTATCAAATTCAACATTATTTTTGTCTATATACTTTACTATATAAAACTTCTAACACGGTCATTTTATGCATCACTGAGTACTTTATTTCTCCTAAAAATTGTATTCTTTGTGAAAACAATTATGTCCGTTATGTGTAACTAAATAATAACATGTGTTTAGAAAATTCCGTTTGTTGACCTCATCTTAGAAAGCATCTGAGAAAAGTTATGAATTTATATTAAATGTTTTACTTTATCAACATATTAAGAAATAGTTGCGTGTTAGATGGTATTTCATTGCCCTGTGACAAAGCAAACCCATGAATTTTGATTTTTCAAAATGTGCAGTTAAACGCAAGCTTTGTGCTTTCCACACGTCCCTCTGTCCTTAAGCTTTCCGCAGCTTCATGGTCCTCATTCAGGACTGTGAGAATTAATGTTGGTTGACTAGAATACTGAATAGAAGGACAGAGCTGCAATAGTGGCTTTTACGTTAAAAGGGTCAATGTTTTCACATTAGACAACAAACTGCGGGTTGCATAGATCACATTTAATAGGGACAGAAGAATCACCTGGTATATATATATATAAATTGACCTGTTAGTTTCACAAAAACTCGAGAATGGCTGACCCGATTTGCCTAATTTTGGCTTTGAAATAGTTGTATAGGAAGGTTTAAAAGGTGAGGAGAAGAGCACCTGAAGTGATAATGGATCGGGTTATTAACAAAATATAAAAGTACATACGCAAACTTTTACGAACCACATACACCTTTTATTTTCCACAGACAAAAACATTACAGGCTGGTCCTGTAGCTCAGTCAGTAGAGCACCTGCTTGCTGTTCGCGGGGTCCCAAGTTCGGTTCCCGGTGGTGGGGATGGGGATTTTTCTCCGACCAAGATAATTCCTCCTCTTCCCCAGAGTCTGGAAGTGTGAATGAAATGCTACTGTGTGCGTGATCTCCTGATTAAAACCCAACGAATACGAGTTACCACCTTCGATATGTTCCAAAGAGCTGCCGCACACACCTGGGAGTGAACACTGAAAGTCCGGAAGCCAAACTTTCAGTTTCTAGCCAGATCAGGGCTGAGCCCTCTACTGGCAGTAGAATAATTTATAAGTTAGGGCAAGTTACGGTAGAGGTTTGTTTTGGTGTTTTTGTTTTCTCTTTTAATTATATATAAATTGTGTACTGATAGTGCAGTGTTTTCATGTGCCTAAAACAGGTCTTGGTCTTTTGTATTTTTCACCGGGGTCGATGTTGCACTCACCTAGACCGCGTATAAGGGACTTGAAGTTATGGGAGAGGTTTTGATAGAATAGGAATGACAGGGTGTGGATGTAGTCTGTTAGGGTAGGAATGTGTAGGTCACGACGAATTGCAAGGTTAGGGATGTACCATGGGGAATCCGTGGCACTACGGAAGAATCGAGACTAGGACTTGAAGGCGATGTAGGTGAGTCTTAGCTGCTATACCCCAAATGGTACAGGCATAAGTGATGGCTGGTCGGAGCACGTGTTTATACATGAGCAATTAATTGGATAATTGACAGCACTGAGCGTCGATTGTACAATGGGTATAACATACCCATACGTTTGCTGACCTTTTTGGCTATGAAGGTAATGTGGTCCTTCCACGTCAGTTTTACATCAAGGTAAACGCCTAGATGTCATACATATGGTTGCCAATGTACTTCCTCCCCGGCTATACGAACAGGTGGTAGGTCCTCTAGCTGCCTTCTGGAGAAACTGATGGCTTGGCTCTTCTGGGGGGGGTGAATGCTCAAACGCCATCGTTTGAACCAGGTGGTGAGGAGGTCGGCGTATTGTTGGATTCTACGTGCAGCCATATAATGTTTAGCTGGCATGGAGGTTACAGCTGTGTCGTCTGTAAAAAGGTACAGTGAGCAGCGGAGCAAAGAAGGTATGCTATCTTGGGAGACAGTTGAATCCAGAGGGTCTACTCCCATTAGCCTTGAACCCGTAGGAACAAGACCCGGGCCTCTTTCAACCAGGGAGTTATCCGAGCTGTCCCTTAAAGGGCGCCCGGCATCCTCCGCGGGGCTTTCCATTAGGGCAAGACCTAGTTTCCTAACAAGCCCCCCATCTGATCCTAGGGACACAAGACGGGACGGAAGTGGATACGCCAGTTAGGCGCGTCAACACTCAAGGTGAAGACTACCGATATGACCTCGGTGGGGCCGCCTGGTGATCTAGCACACCTACTAGCTAAGCAGGCTGGTACCCGGAAACTTAATGGCTTCCCCCAACCCCGTCCGAAGACGTAACCAATCTCCCACGGGTATCGGGAACACACTGCCCCCTCGAGACCATCCCAATCCCAACAACTCCCGAAGGAGGGGCTCGGCTGTTCGGCCCGAGGTTCCTCTAGTAACGTCAGAGGTACCACGAGTGCTAAGGGTCCGCAGCGCCCGCACTTTGCTATCTTGGGAGACAGAACGATCTGTTGAGTAGGTAGGAGTGTATAAGATGGATCAAGTATGAGGGAATGTTGTGGTGGATGAGGCGGGAAAAGGCTGCGCCGTGGCTCATTGGTTAGGCCGCTTGGCTCTCAGCAAGCAAGCAGGTTCGATCCCAGGCGACCGCAAAGTGAGATTTGTGGTAGATAACACGGCGCTGGGGTGGGTTTATTCCGGGATCTCCGGTTTGCCCCGCCATCTCATTCCAGCGGTGCTCCATCTTCATGTCATGGATCATCAGTATCATCGCATGCGGTGCCGTATGTAGTAAAAGCGGGCGCTAAACACTACACTTTCAGGCGGGAAAGTAAACCTTCATGCCAGACACTGTCAAAGGCTTTGGTCATGTCCAATAATAGAGCAGCAACATACTGCTTACGGTTGAAGGCAGTATACACTTCTTCGATCAACCGAAGTGGCTGATGATGTGTGAAGTGTTGAGATCTGAAGCCAAATTGCTCTAAGTATGTTATGACGGTCCAAGGTTTTCCGAAGTCTACTTAAGATGAGCTTTTCCATCAATTTGCTTATATGAGAAAGCAGACTGATGGGACGATAGTGTTCAGGAGATGTGCCTTCCTTCCCGGGTTTGCAGATGGTGATGATTTTGGCATGCTTCCATGTCGCTGGGAAGTAGCCAAGTTGAAGTATTGCATCAAACACCAAGGCAAGAGTTTTCACCCTTAGGGTCTGGTAGGGCCTTGAGTGCTGCATTGGCAATATCAAACCCGGGAGATTTGTAAGGTCGGAGATTGCAGAGAAGGCCTTGAACTTCCGATTGGGTGATGGGAGGTGGTGGTACCTCATCTGTTAGTCGATATAGATAGGTGTTGACCTCTTGAGAAACAGTGGATGTGGTCTGCATCAGGAGAATCAGCAGGTACAAATGCCGACTCAAGATAAGTGGCATGTAATTCTGCCCTTTCCTTGGCTGACAGCGAGGACCTGGCCGTGTTTTAAATGCGGATCTTTACGAAGAAGGCGGAGCAATGCTTTGGACATGTTCCAAAAGGAATTGTCTTTTATTTGTAAAGAATTTATTTTTTGTTCCCACTAGTCGTTGCTGTAGTCCTGAAGTTCTAGTTTTATCAGTTCTTGTAGCCGTCGAAATTCCTGGCGATCTGCTGGGCTACGTGCAAACCTTCTGGTCCTGTTCTCCTGTTGTATAATGGCATGAAGGGCTTGTGGAAGGGGGTCACTGCTGAGCCTGTTAAGTTTGGTTTTTGGAGACGATTTTATGCTAGCTTCTGACAACCGGGAAGTGATGGTATGTACCAGTGCATCTATATTCAATGAATAGAAGAGATAGTTGCGAGAACTGATATCGATATGACCATTGCAGTTAACGGCGGAGTATAAATGGAACAATTTAAAAAAGAAAACATTACAAAGTATAAAGATATTCCACTCCCTGCCAAATTCTCTAGAGCTTTTTCATTTGCTATATTTTATTAAATAGCTGTTATCGTTTGTTATCAAGACTGGATTTTTTATGTAGCTCGATGATATACCTTTCGAAGATTAGACAAAATTAATTTGTGAACGCACTATAACAATAAATATTTGACCGCAGACAATTATCAAATATTGATGAATCCTTGGATACCTTTTTTATAATTTGTTTGTGAATTCGTGAATGTGACCTGAATTAATACTAAATTAATTGAACGAATTGAATGGCGCGAAATTATAGCGCGCGGTTGGTCTCTGGACCAAAAATGAAGCTGCTCTTTTTCTTTGGAAACCTTCAGTTGAAGTAATTTTATTATGAAAATCAATTAGTGATAAAAATGTTTTTCTTCTTGAAGAGATGGATGGAGTGAAGCCTATGGAATACACTAAGAGACATAATTAACTTATATAATATGTAAATATGTGAAATGTCGCTAGCTATATCCAAGCACCTTGCTCTTTCTTTAGCCAATCCTAGGAGTGTAGAATCTCAGCTGTTGTAATAAGCGGATAATATTAATGAAAGGAATGGTTGTTTCATAACTGTCATATGAACATCTTAATTGTCGTTATAGCGGAGTTTCATGCGACCGCGTGTGTCTTAAGTTTAAACTACTTATAAAGCCTACGCACTACAGTATTTAAAAATTGTTTTAATAGTAGTGATAACCCTAGATTATGCAAGTGGATTAACGATAATCCTGCCACCAGGGGGATTAGAGCGCTAGTGTCGCTTTTAATCCGGTGGCGGATTAGCGAACTATGGCACGAAAGTTTGAAGAAAAAAACATGGCGGCAGTATTACGAACCCATTTGTTTAATCTAGGGCAAAGAGATGAATTAAAAGTCACGTGATTTTTTGGGATTGGTTTGTGGTTAAAGGTCACGTGACTTAAGGAGAAGGAATAGAGGGGTCTACATTTTGGCGTCCAAGGAGCAAAATGATGAAAATGAGCCGAGAGCATAATTAAAAAGTAAGGCGGAAGTGACGTGTAAGTTTGTGGTTGGTTAAAATAAGAATGTTTTTGATTGGTTGAAAAGCTTAAATTTAGAGATTTGATTGGTAGAAGTAAAAGCATTTTTGATTGGTTGGAAAAAGGTGGATCAAAGAAATATGGGACAATAAAATGTATAAAAGGAGAGGATGGAAACGATTATGTACAAATATGATTTGGATAGCGATTGCGTTGATAACAAGCGTCACAGTTAGCGCAGAGGACAGCTGCGTTAGTTCTGGGAGACGTGGGTTTATGTTGAATGACCAAACGGGAGCTGAGCTGTGAGAGGGATGTTGTGGTTTGATAAGCGAAAATAAAATGCTGGAGAAAATCAAAGTGTAGAAGGCTTGCGGTTTGATAATGCGTTTCCGCTACAATATGGCCGCTGCGATTAAAGTTCTGGAAAGGTCACGTGGAAGTGTTAAATTGACTGAGAAAGGAACTGTAATTAGCAGGAAAGTCTTTAAATATGGTCTTGTGATAGATGATCGGCAGTTTAACACCATATCGAAACCGGATGAACTGGCGTGCGAGTGGCGAGACCGGAAGCTGTGGGGATAGGCACCCGATTACAACTCCGGATGTTGTGGCGAGGTAACCCGCTGGGATTTTAACAGCGTTAACAAACGGAAGTTGTGGTAACGATAAGCGCACTATAAATGTTCAGGAGCGATACACCGTTGCCGAAGTGAATTTTTGCGTTGAAACACTTGAGAAGCGAAATCATAGCTTTGCGTTTTGAAAAAAAAATTGATTTATATATATTACTGTAAAAGTGAATTATTCCTGATATACCAATTGATCGGTAGATGTAGCCATAGCTCCAAATTTGCGGGCGCGGGTAGTTGCAAAATTGTTAGTAGAGAAAACATGCTGTAAAACAAGTAGCCGTGCAGAACATTAGCATTTTAGAAAAAGAGAACATTATTGTTGCGCAAACATGGACATCGAGATGGCCAAAGTGGAAGAGCAGAATGCCGTAAGTGGCGATTCTACCTTGCAACCTACGTTTACAGTTTTGGTGCAAAGGGGAAGGGAATCGAAAAAGTTATATTCAGGTTATAACGAAACGGACATATCCGTGGCGCCTATGCCTGAATGGGCAGATCCTGCGAGGTGGGTGTTTACATTGTTTGATGAGCTTGTGAAGTTTGTTAAAGCAGTGCTAATGAAGGACAAACGCGGTTACTTAGGAATATCCATATCGGATTCTAAACAACCTTTTAAAGCATTTAATATGAGTGTTCGAAGGGCAGATCAAGTGAATGCCGAGGCAGTTCTTAAATCTGTAGAGAGAGTGATATAAAGTAACGCAGAATTCTTTATGGGGGGCCTGTAAAAATTACTTGCGTGTGGACTCGAGAGGTCGCGGGTTCGTGCTTCAAACCGTGTGACGAATGCAGGAGAAACAAGGGAATAGTAGAAATTGTAAACAAGACACCTTGTGTGTTCCAAGGGCGGTTGCCGTGTGCAAGTCAAAAGTGGACGGCGACATTAATTATAACACGATTCGAAGGAGTGAGTTCTTGCAGAAACAGAGAGCTGTAGAGGTATGCGAGGCGCTTGGAAAGAACGATGGCAGGTTTACTGTAGAAGACGTGAAACATTTAGAAGAAATGCTGAAGGAATATGCCTTCACGGCCTTTGTAGACCATTCGGGAAAGAACGTGCTGTATAAATCGAGAAAACAGAGTGAAAAACACATCGATCTTGTGCTGCACGATGGACATTGTGACGCAGTTGTAAACTTGCACGCAGCTTTAAAATGTAAATGGTACTGCAGAGAATGCTGCTTTGTTTCAAAGAATAAGAAGGAATACCATCTCTGCGACGAAAAATATGCGAAATGTCACCAGGTATACCGTGTTAGCTTTTACGATTACATACGCTGTAATGAGTGTAATCGCGACTTTAAGGAGCAGGCGTGCTTTGACAACCACAAGCAAAAAGGCGCGTTCTACCCGAATGGCATGTCTGTGTGCGATGTGGAAAAGGTCTGTGTTTCTTGCACCGAAAGATAGCGCACCAGTGCGGCGAAATTTTTTGCAGTCATTGCAAGGTCCACGCAGACCCAAACCATCTATGCTACATACAGCCGTACTGTCCCAAGAGCACACGAAGAGATTGTGTTCATGTTTATTGATTTTGAATGTACTCAAGAGACTCCACATTTGGAAAAGCGGGACACGTTTCAACACGTCCCAAATCTTTGCGTGCTATACCAGGCTTGCCCCTTGTGCATAGACGACCAGCACAAGATGATGTACTGAACGCGGTGTGGCGTGAAAGAATGGGTGTTTGACGATAAACCGGTGACGCAACTGTTTGCTCACATCACTCTACCTACGTTTGCAACTTGTGACATCATCTTGGCGCACAACATGCGCTCGTATGACAGTCAATTTCTAATACATCAAATGGTGAGCGAACTTAAATGGACGCCCGAGCTTATTATGAACGGTAATAAGATATACAAGATGAAGTTTGGCAACGTCACCTTTCTTGACTCGTTAAACTTCATCCCCATGCCACTATCTCGCTTTTCTAAGTTTCCAGTTGAAAGAATGTAAAGGGTATTTTCCTTATCTCTTTAACACTAAAGCCAACGAACACTACGGGGGCCCGTGCCAGAACAGAAGTATTTCTGCCCGGATGGCATGTCCGTTGAGGCAAGAGAGGCTTTCGAGAAGTTGCACCACGAGATGACGTCATCGCAGTACGTGTTTAGAATGAAGGAGATGATCAAGTACTGCAAGATGGATGCGTTTCTCTTGAGTCAAGGAGTAGCAAAATTTAGAAAAGAATTCCTCGAAGAGAATGGCATTGATCCCTTTAGACAATGCGTGACCATCGCGCAGGCGTGCATGTGCGTGTATAGAAAGCGATTTATGCCCAAGAACACCTTCGCTCTGCTACCTCCGGGCGGTTACCGTCTGCCGGATAAACATGCGCTCATCGCTTGCGTCTGGTTATCGTGGGTGTAAAAGCAAGAAAACGTGATCATTCAGAGCGCTCTTCGAGGAAGAGCTGTTGAGGGAGGGGGATGATAACGTCATAGAGATGTGGGAATGCGACTTCCACGCCATGGCGCGAAGGGACGGTGAACTGGCAGAATTTGTGAAGACCTTTCCGATTCCAGAGCCCCTCAACCCCAGAGACGCCTTCGGAGGCCGCGCCAGTTGTACAAAGACCTACTGCGAGGCCAAGGGCGACCTGACCATGTTCTACTTGGACATTTGCTCTCTCTATCCGATGGTGAATAAGACCCAGGCGTACCCCGTGGGGCACCCGAAGATCCCCTTGGATCGCTTTCCCGATCTTAAGGACGTGCAGGGCGGCCTCATAAAGTGCACGGTGCTCCCCGCGGAAGGGCTGTATCACCCCTACTCCCGGTGCGCGTCAACGCTAAACTCATGTTTCCACTAAGCCGCGCATGCGCAGAGGAGGAAAACCAAGCAGACTGCCTCCACGACGAGGAGCAAAGGTGTCTGGCGGGGACCTGGGTGATCGACGAAGTCAAGGTCGCACTTGAAGAAGGGTATCGCCTCGTGAGGGTATATGAGATGTGGGAGTATCAGATGGTGCGATACGACCCCCTCTGTGGACAGAAGGGCCTATTCGAGGACTACGTCGACCAATTTTTGACAATTAAAACGCATGCTTCCGGTTTTCCCTCCGACATCGACACCCCCGCCAAGAAAGAGCAGTGCGTGAGGCAATTTCTTGAAAGAGAGAGCGTGCAACTTGATCCGAACGCCATCGAACCCAATCCCGGGAGGCGAGCGCTCGCCAAACTGATGCTGAATTCCTTCTGGGGAAAGTACGGGCAGAGGGACAATCTGTCCATTTGCGAGCTCGATAAGGAGTATTCGAGAATGCTGGAACTTTTAAACGACCCGGGAATCGATGTGTAGACGTACCTAACCGTTACCGACGACGTCATGTATGTGGTGTGGAGGTACGGCGGTGAGAGACCCAGAGTGAAACCCACCTCCAACGTCGTCATCGCCGCCTATACGACGGCGCACGCTCGGCTCGTGTTGTACTCCTATCTTAGGAAACTGCGCGATCGGCTGTGCTACTTCGACACGGACTCCGTCATCGCGACCCGCGTACCCGGAGATTGGACGCCGTCCTTTGGGGCGTTCCTGGAGGACATGACCGACGAGCTCGAAAAGTTCGGCAAGAGGGCCTTCGTTTCCAGGTTCGCCTCCACGGGGCCCTAGAGATACTGCTTCGAAATAAAGGGGACATATTTTGTATCCTTTTTATTTATTATCCATCGATAATAAAGTATGCTTTACAGATGTTTGTTATTGAGACACTTAGTAACAGTGCACATAACAATTGAGGTAGTCCTGAACGACCCCTAGCTAAATATGGCAGGATCACTATATCACAAATTGAGGACTTTAAGTTTGATAGGTTATCACTCGTCTGGGTCGTCTGTACCGGAGAGGGCACTCAGTCTGCGCTTGAGGCGAGTTGGTTGGCGAGTGCGAGCGCCGAGAGGTGACAGCTCCAGGGACCTCCTGGAGATGGTAAAAGAAAGGTCGTGCCAGCCGGCGGATGCACTGGTGAACGGGTAGAAGACCAAACTCCTGATGAAGTTGGTTTCTGACGAACCATGGAGCATTTGTAGCTGTACGGAACACCCTGTTTTCTAATAACTGCAGTCGGCGGAGATTAGTCTTGCTGGTGTCACCCCAGACAGGAGCTGCATAGGTAACAATGGGATGGACTAGAGATTTGTAAAGAAGGGAAGATTCATAACGATGAGGTGCACCTGTTGAGTAAAGGGTACAGTTTTGAGAGGCAGGCAGACCCAAGTGTAACAGAGCGACAGATGTGGGCGTTCCAAGTTAGTCGAGTGTCTTGTAGCACCCCAAGATACTTCACTGGCACACTGTTTGTTAACCATGAGAGTTGTTGCAGTTCATGAATAGCATGACGGATATCGGAGTGAGAATAAAAGAGAGCAGTGTCATCAGCATATAAACCTGTGCAAATTGGAGCTATAGCAGGAACATCATAAGTGTTGATATAGAAGAGGAGTGGGCTAGTAGTGAACCTTAAGGGACACCTGCTAAGATAGGCCGTCGAGTAGATGTGAAACCAGCAATACGCACCACAAAAGCACTATCTGTGATGAAACTTGCAATGATTTGTAGAAGATAATAAGGGAGACCAATGTGATGTGCTGTAAGTAGTAGCCCACACTGTGCCACACCTTATCGAATACCTGGTCGATATCTAGGAATGCTGCTACAGTGTAGTGCCTGTTTTCGAAATCTTGTACGACAGACTGCGTGATTCTAAGTAATTGAGTGGTATCATGCTTCGGGCGAAATTCAAACTGAAACGACGGAATTGAATTGTGAATCAAAAATGAGAAAGACGTTTATGAACAATCTTTTCAAGAGGCTTAGAAGCGCTAGGTAATAAACTGATGGGTCTTTAACTTGAGGGAAGGTTTTTAGGTTTGTTGGGCTTGCGGAAGACGATAACTTCAGCCTGTTTCCATCTAGATGGAAAATAACCAATGCGTAACGCAGCATTGAAGATTGATGATAAATAAGCTAGCGCCTTGTTTGTCAAATTTCGCGGCACAACGTTGGGGATAAGGTCATGGCCGGGAGATCTTTTAATGGGAAGTCGATGGATAAAGCGGGACAATTCACGTTGACTAGTGAACGAAATTCTGTTGTGCACTGTAGGACGAAGCTGGTATTTAAGGCTTGCTCTGGCCTCGGAAGAGGGAATATCAGGATTAAAGCAGGTCTTCGGCGTAAATGTGCGTTCATAATGAGTAGCTAGAGCTTCACACTTGGCAGCACAGTCACTTAAAAGTGTCCCTTCAACTTGAAGAGGGGGAATCACTGTCGGCGCTCGGAGAATACTCTTAGTGATGTTCCATAAGGTATGATCGCCGGGACGGATATTGGCTAATTGGCGCTGGTACTCCTGAAAGCGGTGTTGGTCTAGTGCATTCCATACTTGCTGAATGAGATTATTTAATCTTTGGTGTAGACAGGGTTGATGATAACGTTGCCACAATCGATGAATGCGATGTTTCTCTTGAAAACCCTTGATGAGACGCGGAGTTTGTGTCAAGATGTCAGGAGTGAGGATAAATGTGCCCAATACTGGACAGTGATCGAAATCGAGCTCTAGCAGTGAAGAAATCAATGCAGGTAATCGTATATTACGATGTACCCCAATGTCTAAAATGTCAAAAGCTACCTGTGGATTGCCAGAATAGTACATCGGCTCCGTGGGAGCCAGTATGTGAAGACCAGTGGCATTAATAGTGTCAGACGGTGCCCATTCGGATTTGTGACCCTACAGTCCCAAGAAGTATGCTTGGAATTCAGATCACCTAGCAAGAGTGCAGTTTTCTGCTGGGAAGAGTAGAGAGAAATAGTGCATGTTAAGCTTACTATTTTGGGGCTTGTAGGCACTCATTGAGAATGAGATCATTGCTTTTGCGAAGAGAGAGTTTAACGCCCACGATTTTGAAGCCGGGGATCACAGGTAAGAAGATTTCATGATGAGGCAGAGAACGCTTAACTAGCACAGCTACTCCCGCACATGCGGAAGGTGCATTCCGATCGAATCTATAGATTCTGTAGCCTGGAACAGAGAAACGATCATTTGGGAGAAGATGAGTTTCGCTGTTACAAGCAGCATCTATATTGTGCAAACTCAGAAAGGCAGCAAAGGAGGCGCGTTTAGCGCGGATGCCATTAGCGTTCCAGTTCAAGAGAGTGAGATGGTCTATTACACGCCAGCTTTTCGGAAAGTAGACAGAAGAGCATTTTGGAAACATTGGGTGAGTTGCGGTAAGAGGAACGTGGATAATGAATTCAGAAGTTGAGTGAACAGGCTACTTAGCAGAGCCGAGAGAGAACAGGAGTCAGAGGGATCTTGTGCAATAGCATGTCTAGTTGAGGAAGCAGAAGCTACAGAAGCATAGAAGCTGGAGAAGAAGATGGAGGTACTGGTGATATAGCTGGTGGTTGTGAAAGTTGCTGTTCAGGATTATCAGATTGGCGTATTGGGCGGGTGTAATGAGAATCGCCAGGTTGTTGCCTGGTTTGCTGTTTTGAGTCCGGGATTTCAGTTCCAAATAATGCCGATACCCACGGTGGTTTGCTGGGTGGTTCTCATGAACAGTGCACACACTGCGCTGGAGTATCCCTTGGCTTAGTACACTGTTAAAAGTGATGATTTTCGAGACAGCGAACACACCTTGGGGTCAGCTGACAATGGTTCTTTGTATGATCACAATTCTGACAGCGAGTGCACTGCGGAATGTCAGTGGTACGACGGTGGTGTTCCACCTTCACAATACTGTAGAACAGGCGAGTGAGGTTAAGAATAGCTTTACCATAATCGTTGGTTAATAATTCCACCGCACAGAGAGGAATGGGTTGTTTCTTCCGGTTCAGAAGACGAGTGACCTTCCGCACTGGATAATTCTGTGAGCACAGTTCGTCATATATTTCCTTATCAGTGAGCGAAGGAGTGATGTCGCGTATAATTACTGAAAAAAGTTTATCTGTAGGATTTCTAAAAGTGTAGTATTCCTGTTGAATGGTGCTGAAGTAGGTAGTAAGTTTGCGGAAGTCATCTGAAGTAGAGGGATAAACCTTAAGGATGGACCCGCGAAGCTCTATGAAATTCAGAGGTAACGACACTTTTTAGGTCCTGCAGCAGTAATTGATAATTTCCAATGTTGCGCAAGCAAATTTGTGGAATTTTTTCCATGGGGGTCGTGGTAGTGCTGGTCTCGTCCTGGCATTGTTATCGTCTAATAATTCGAAACTGTTGTGCGTAGAAACAGAGTAAGCGTAGCGGGACGCACTTTGTTGTGGTAGCGTAGCAGTGCATCTGCGCTTACTCAGGACTGCTGCAGGAATAGCGTGTGTGGCAACGCGACTAGAGCTTGCTGCGGGTGAACTGTTAGATGGGGCAGTCTCATGCATGGTAACGTCTCTGGTAGTTCTAGCTGTCACTGTAGCAGTAGAAGACGTGGTAGGATATAGCTGACACGGTCGTAAGGGTGATTGACGTATTTGTGAATTAGAATTCGGAGTTCGGGTGCAAGAAACCTGGAATGGCTGCGTAGACATTGGGTGAGCTGGCTGTAGAGGCGCTGGTTGCTGTGAGAATTCACTGGTAATACTTTCACTGGTCTGAGGTCCACCAAGAAGGGAGATCGAGTGGGGTCATTTAAGCAGAGCTTTCAGAGGCACTGCACTTTTCACTGTTGTGGTTCTTGTCACTTCACTTTCAGCACTGTTACCATGTTTATTCGAAATGTTTGCTGTATTACTTTCACCTTCACCTTCTTCCATGTTACATTTATTATGATTCAACCACTTGAGTGAACTCATTTTGATTTTAATTTCATGACTACATACATCACATCTGACTCCTAGCAAGTCAGAGTACCTGCTGCTTTTTGAATCGAGATTTTGTTTCAGATGTAACTGATTCTAGATATGAGGCTGTCATAAAATAGATTATCAGATCTTTATTTTAATGCTTATCATTAAGGCTGATACTAAGTTTGCCCTTAGTGATCTTGATTCAAATATTATATTAAAATTGCCAAGCTGCTGTTAAGATAGGAAAAAGATTATCGCATATCACCAAAGACTTAAGACAGGGCTGTAGTATGTCTCCTACATTGTTTAAAATATATATTCAATAGATACTAAAACACCGGAACAACTCGTTTCAGGAATGGGAATTCTAATTGGACAAGGGACTGTACATTCATTGTTATTTGCAGCTGATCAAGTGATTACTGCGCAATGTCTTGAGACGCGAAATTTATGGTAAGGAAACTTTTTGAAGCAGGCGGATTGAAAGCTAATAAGAATAAAACTGAATATTCGGTGATAGGTGGAAATGGAGGAGACATCAAGATCCTCCAAGGAATAATCACATCGGTAAAAGAATTTATTTATTTGATATCAATAATTAATGAATCTGGAAATTGCAAAGCAGATGTAGATTATAGAATAAGGCAGAGTAGAAGAGCAGCAAAAATTGTGAATGGAGTATTATGGATTAGGGAAATAACAATGGAAACAAAAAAGGGAATTCGGTTCTTAGTAGGAGAGCATACTGACATATGGGGAAGAGTGCTGGAGTTTATTGGAGGGCCAAAAAGTTGAGAAACAAACAGTTGAAACAGATGGAACAAGGAGTGCCAGAGTATCCAGGTTGGAGAGGAGAAGGGATGAAGATATTTGAAATATAATAGATATTGTAGAATTAGTGATCGAAACAATCCAGAATCGAACACTACAGTGGTATGTGTCACATGAGAAGTATGGAAGAAGAGAGGTAGCCAAATATGATACTGCAGTGGTCCCCATGTGGTAGAAAGAAACGGGGCTGGCCTAGAACCTTGTGGAAATCTGGAATGGTGGGGATGCTGGACGAACGGGAGTTGGTTGAAGCAGAATGGAAGGATAAGCACAGATAGAAATTGGGAATTAAGGATAACCGCTGAAAATGGAGAAGCCCTTAAAAAATATCAATAAGGTATGGTATTTATTATTACCGGTTAAATTTAACATGGTTTGGTTTAAGCGGACGACTAGCATAAGACGAACTTACTTTTGAAGCACATTTTTCTTTATTGTCCTTTGTAATGCGCCACAAAAGAATATATTAAATATTATCACTTCACCATTATTAGGTGTATCGTGTGAGATTATTCTGTATCATTTTACTGAGATTCGGTAACTTCATAGAGCTTTTAAACCATTGAATTGGTATTTTAATCCAACATGGATTTGCAGATTTTAAAATATCCGGTGGTCTATTTGGGCAATTATATAACAAGTGATACTGTGTGCCGTTGAGTACCGGCATAAGTTGCTGCACTATAGTAATGAAGGATTGTTGGGTGACTGCTCTTTTATCAGTATTTCATTAAGGATAAACAGGATGTGTTTGTGTACCTGCCTCCACCGGTCCGCCTAAAAATAACACAAAGTTCTTACAAACAGGATGATTGAATCCGCAGTGCATTCCCCTCTGATCTACAAGAACCATCGAATAATTCAACTTACCAGAGCTCAAGAATTAGTTCCATTCCTGTGTAAACTTGGTCAGCTTTGGAAATGGTGAGATAAAGCGGAAATGCCCACAAGGTACAACGTATAATTAAAGGAAGACGCCAAACGTTGGAAATACCAGTTTCGAAATCTTAAGGAGCACTTGAATGATTCCTGATGGGATAGTTGGGAAGATGATGTTATACCAGACAACTTCATTACATTCTACTGCAACTGCCAAAAGCTACATAATTAAGAAGTTTAGATCGTTCTTTATGTCATAATTAGTGTTCGCTCATTTGAAGGTCTATTTTGAATATACCGTTTTTAAGCATAGCGTTATATCGAATCAGAACGAAGTTTTGCTTGTAGCAGATACTTTTTTTTTTTTCTTTGTTTTAGTGTATAAGTAAAGCACTACACATGGGCACGTCCATGAATAAATGACGCCACTTGCATCAGTTTGGGTCTTAAAATCTTTGAAGATTGATTTGCCTTTACAAATTTTCGTTTAGGAATTACCCCCAAGGTCAATAGATTCTTCTTTACGTTCAAAGGAGATGGGGCTGGTAGTTCCATTAGAAGTGCTTAGTTAATCATTTGGCAGCTGCTCTTTATAACATGAACTGAACCTATAGGTATTGTATTTGTAAGCAGATGCCTTTGACACTTCCACTTTTATAATCACTAGAAAATAAGCTGGCATACATCAATACGCTGAAAGAAACTTCTGCTCGCATTAACGTAAAACGCAGTCGGCATCCTGCGAGGTGCTATAATGAAGTCCGAGTCGGAACTTGGCCCTGAACTGGTATAATATGTTTATCTTGAATGTGTTTCCAACTTGGTCCGAAATATTCTCAAGTTGCATTACTCCTTGACAACATTTCAAATGGTTAGAATGAAATGTGCATTTAACGTGTGCATGAATGAAATGTGCGTTTTTCCCAAAACCATTTTAGTCTTTTCTCTCGTTTTACACGGTATTTCAACGGTATTATCGTGCTGCTTAAAAGGTTATCCTAGCCTTATATTTGTTAATAGAAAACCCCTCAGATAATACTTTGATTATTCTCGGAAGAGTGTGAGGGGTACTGGCGCGCTTCTCGGATGTTGCACCAATGAACGCATCACTTCAGCCAATGGAATGCGCAGGAATCACAAATGACAGCTGTTATGTCCATGTGGAGTAATCAGTGCGTTATCTGAAAGGTTTCTATTAACGACGATAAAGGGTAATATTTTGAGTAACAGAATACTACCAATTCTCTCCGAACATTCGTAACATTTTAATATGTCGGCGGTGTTTAATTTCACAGTTATTTACTGCAATATCGCCATTAACTTGTGAAGTACAATTAACACAATATGATTTACAAACGTTTACCTTTAGGATGTTTCTTGTAACCATGAGCACTGCTTTTTATCACTACTACGTGTTATATCGCGTCACATTGCTACTGATATCTGCTCTCCTTGTGTTCAATTATAATTATTCATGGTCGCAATAGTTTGTTTAGTCCTTTTTAATCTTTTGCATGCTTTTGAACAAAATTATAGCTGTGATACAATTGAAGTATTGAGTTCCATTAACACATACTATAGAAAAATGGCGTCAAGAAACAGGCGGAACTATTTTTCCATCGTTACAATAAGCGTTTCGGTTAAGAGCCGATCAGATCATTTACAATGGTTATGGGCTTCTGAATTCTCTTCCCTGTGTATACAGCAAATGTGATCCGTATTTCGGCGGGATCATAGCAAAACGTCCTGCAGCGAATGGTGTCTCATCAATGTCGGGTAACTAAGTTCCATGAACCCCGGGCTCATTTGAGCATCATTTCACCCATTCCATTCATCGTCCGATATGACTTAACGTTGGAGGACGCAAATTACCCCCAAAAAAAAAAAAATAGACGGAGTCTAAAACGGTGCATAGCTTTTGTGCAACGTACTCATCCTGGATCTTTTGGTTTGTGCACTCTTCTAAGAAACTCGAAGTTGTACATTATTCTTTTTTCACAATGGAGTGTTGGCACTCACTAAAGCTAACGCAAATCCTTAAAAAATTCGTCACTCAATCTTCATATTCACCTACTTTGCGTGTAATAAATTGTTGATTTGAAGTAGACTTCTTAATCCGGTCCTTATGTGCTGTACAATTGCAAATTTATTTGCAGAAACTTATTACTTCCAAACTGATTTTCATATTTAGGTATACCCCAGATTGAGATTTATTTGCGGCGTTTCTCAAACCAACGCATTATTGAAATAACTCCATTGTCAAGTATCGACACGTAACTGAGCTCGAAGCTGAATGTTGGTCGTGAAGTTGATATAAGTTGGGTAAATGGGGAAGCAGCAAACTATGTGGATATCCCTGAAACTGATTGGATTTTTTTCATCTCTATTGTTGTTCGTGGGTGTTACTAGTACACCCAATTATATTATCCCAATCGTAATTGTGCAGTATTATTTCAAAAGGCACCTGGCACAAGGCACATCTTTGTAGCATGGATGTAAATAAACACCCTTAATTAATTGGACTAGCTAATCGCCCGGCAGGAATTGTTTGTCGTATTATTATAGTATGCTTACTGAGTTTGATTTGGTCTGGGGGTTTTAGAGTACAAGTACATAAATAAATAAAAACTGTATAGATTGATTCTAGATATTCTATTAAATACCAGTAACTATATAGAGGAAAGATACAATTTAATGCCGCATTTTAGAGTAAAACACGCACGTTTAAAATTTTAAATGTGCATTTTTCCCGGTATATGCATTAGCAGATACTGGTAAAATTCTCTGAAAAGGGGTGACTTACAAAATATATAATTTTGCATCGCTTAAAACATACAAGAAAGAACTTAATTTTGCATACAAATCCAGGCTGTACTGATCTTAATCGTTCGATCCTTATATACTGTAGTGCTAATGCAGCAGGTGGTATGAAGCTGCAAACGTGAATGTTCTTTGACCTGTTGCGCCAAACAGGTCACGCAAACCAGGCCAGTTCACTTCCGCTGCACCATTAATAATAGCTGGAAGTACACGGTGTTTTCTCAGCTCTTTGACTATTTAGATTCGGCTCATTAATGGGAATTTTGCAATTGAGGAAAAACACACGAGTGCAGATACCATTTAATAATCGATGCTAATGCAATTTTTCCAAATTTTATAAAAACAAATAACCTTCTGAACCTTAACATTTGTATGTTTCCATTCGGGTCCTTATTTTTAATATCTACGTAATAATATCGTCCGACATATAAACAAGACAAATAATAGAGTTCGCCAATAAAACAAGTCAAAGCGGCGGGCATATAATACCGTTGTACATACGTTATAAAATCCTGATACGACAGCCATAACATCTAAATTTTAAAAGCAATTTTGCTTTAGGTTCTGCAGTTCTATTTCCTACGGGAATATTTTCTTTTAATCGGGATGAGATTTAATAATAGTTGAATTCTTTAATAGTAATACACTGAATTGGAACTATAGCAAGTCACTAAGTCAATGCATTGATTCCCAAATTAGAACCTGTCAAACAAGTAGAAGGTATAAATTCAGCGGCTTAACTGTTAAAAATGTTCGCAAAACAACAGTTATCACATACATGATAAATATAGAGTGAAATAAAAAGGCATTACTGAAGTGTCCAAAAGGACTTGCCATCATAGACGATGTTGCAAATAGCATCCTGCAGCATTTCAATAGTTCACTATTTTTAAAGTAGATATTAATCTCGTTTCCAGCTATCTTAGATTTGTAAAGTTGTCTCGAAAATTCATCGAGTGTTGGTTAATTGAATCTGTTCTCAGATACGCATCAACAGTTTCCCTCTTTGGTACCGACTAAATGGTCAGTTTGCAGAATAATATACGCATGTAATTTTAACCGATGAAGTAAACGAAAACGTCTTGCGAAGACAGCAGTTGGTTAGAGATGGGTTGTTTGCGAACGATTATTGCATTAAATTGTGCTGTTGTTTACTGACTTTGATACAATTTACATACGATAATGCAACAAACAGCAAAATATTTAATTCGCGTTCAACTGGCGCTTTTATGTGCGCACCTGTATATGAAGATTCTTCAGTAGAAGTCGACACTTCCTATCCAAAATTTGGCTAGTAATGACGCAACGGTGTGGCAGTGTGTATTCCTTTGAAGAGCATTGCGTATGAAATAATCCCACGAAGGAAGACCGGTCGATGATGCAACATCCGAAGCGGCATCATGTTATTGACCGAGTGGCAGATGAAGACCCTGACCTTCTCCTTGAAGTAACTTTCATCACTGGTTTCATTGAAGATGCCATAGTGAGAGCATCGCGAGGTCAGGTTCAGATGTTACACAAATTTCTTTCTGCAGCAGCTGATACATTCTTTTCACCACCGCCGCCGCCGCCGCCACTCTGTGAAGTGGTATGCCTGTCTCACGTTCAAGATGCCCCGAATTCGAATCTTTGTCAGGGTGTGGTTTTTTCCGTGGTTTTCCGTAATCCTTCAAGATTACGTTGGAGAATATTAAAAAAGCTACCACCACCACTACCTTCGTTGTCATCAGCATCAGATACTGTAGTCAGTTCAGTGACTAACACGTATGACTGGAAAAGTAAATATACCTACAGTAGTTTCGGCTTGGGAATGGAATTGACTACTCAGGAAATGACTCGAAATTTGAACCGTAGACCACTTTTAAGAATACCGCATTCAATTAGTTAGGGGCAGCTGAAACGTTACGAGTATGTTTTAAGCTGTATGTTAAAATTTTCCGCAAATTGTGCTCTTCATTATTTAGAGTAATTAATTCCATATCTATAATAGAGTGAGAAACAATAGCATTTGAAATGCCAAACAATTTTTGGAAATACTTTCAAGGGCAGGCTAGGGACGAATGATTAAGCACGCACAAATGTGACAAAGACATATACATGTTAAAGCGGCACCAATAAATTTGTCAGATATTTGCTGCAAGTTTAGTTCTGGTAATTGATTCAAGTTTATCAGAAGACTAAAGATAAGCTCATATATGCCTTCGTTTTAGACTCTCATCACTCCTGTTTTAATTGGTCATCATATAATGCTGAAATTTGATAAAATTATTTTCCGTCTGATAATTATCAGATTGTATCTTAAACGGTATTTGTCTGATGCCGAATGAGGTAATTATCACCATTTCCCTTTGATCAAATTGGACTTATGTGTTTGGTTAATACTTCCAAAAAGCAATAGCACAACTATATTTAAGCTTAGATCAAACTAGCCCACTGTCATGACTTCAAGATCTGCAATTTTTTCATGAGCAAGCTGTTTCTCATACATGATATTCGTGTCCGGTGTCCTTTTGTCTCATCAACTGAATCGAGGGTACATTAAAGGAGAAAGTGTGGACCTTCGGAAATTATGGGAAAAAATATACGTTCTGTCCGAGGAAAAAAAAAAAAAAAAAAAAAATGCACAACTTGAAAGATATGTGAAAGCAGTGGGAACTGCGAGGGTGACCTTGTAAAGGACAGAATGAGGAAGAGATGTGTACGTGAGAGTAGAGCATAAAAAGCTGATAACTGATGTGCGCTCGTGCTTGTTTTAAGTTGTAGCCCGATATAACCAATACGTCATAAAGGTTAGATAAGATTTGCTTGGTCTCCGTTCGCATTCCTATATTTTCTGGTTAGCTTTCCAAGAAGTGTAGAGGTTCGCAAATATAGTCCCAGTTTGTGTGTGTGTGTGTGTGTGTGTGTGTGTGTGTGTGTGTGTGTGTGTGTGTGTGTGTGTGTGTGTGTGGCGCGCGCGTGCATGCGTGTTTTTTCCCTTAATATTGTAATTCATTCGTTAGAAATACTCATACGAATTTTATTATTGTGCTCCTCAAAACGTTACAATGGTTTATCTTTGTTAGTACAAACGTCTCTGCACTGTTTATTCTCGGAAGAGTGAGGGGTTACTGGCACACTTCTCGAACAACTGCTAAGCACCAATGAACGTATCATTTCAGCCAATGGAATGCGCAGGAATCACAAATGACACATAGCTGTTCACTCCACGTGGAGTAATTTCATTATCTGACAGGTCTGTATTAACAAAGATACCAGAGGGTAAGCATTCGAGTAGCACACAGGCTCCGAATTCCTCACCTGTTTTCCCATGTTAAGTTGAAGTGGATGTGCATGCGCTCAAACAATGTTTAGACACAGGTCTGTAATTTGCATTCGTAGACCATAGGCTTGTTCCAAAATGATTAATAACATTTTGCGAGTCCTCCCCCTTAGGCCTCATAATTATAATTTTCTACAACTGCGACTATTCCTAACTAGTAGAAGCTCCCCTGATCAGGGGGGGGGGGATATGAAACACTGTCAGAACTCCCCACTGGACGGTCTATGAAGGTCTTTCAAGCGTACATATTTGTACATAAGGCTTTGAAAATGTGATATGGGGTGGTTTTTAGTCTTGTAAGGTAGCTTACAATTTTCCTACGGTCTTACACTAAGGTAAAATGTTGATTTATGTGTTAGGGATAGAACATGTTCATTTAATGGGATAGCTTATTTTTCTAATTTTCTACGGGCTGTTCGACCTCCATACTCAGCTTCATATAGCACGTTTCTAATAGTTTGTGCTGAAACGGATTTTCCTGCGTGTGTTTGAACTGCAATAGTAAGTTTTTTAGCTCTTACTTTAGCATTTCTCTTGACTTCTCTAAGTTACTGTCGTTTTTCCATCCCGGATAGAACTGTAGGACGACCGCTTCTTGATTGATTTTTGTAAGTTTTGTTCTAGTCAAACCTGCATATAATAGTCTTCACTGTACTGGTAGATCTCCCAATGGTTTCTCCAATTTCTTGAACAGATTTTCCTTTTTAAATAACCTGATGCAAATTTGTCTCTTCTTTTGTAGTGTCACGACTTTTTCGACCCATATTACTTAAATAGCCGTTAACGGATTTGAAAACGGAAATGGAACTGCCAACAATGGATGAAACACAACTGCATAAGAAAAGGGAAGGGGTGTGTGTCAACGAGGCACCATACCTGGGATCATGTTTACTAGGCGAATGCTTTTTTGACATCAAATGAGACATGATTTTAAATAACGTAGAGCTGTTCATTAATTAAGCAATAATTGAACCCAAATTGTATTTTCTTTTTAAATCTAGATAACAACCAATGTGATATCTTGTTATGTTCTATGTGCTATGATTAGACGAATACTTTTTGGAGTATCTGTATTTCCTTTGGTAGGATGCAAAAGATGTGGCAGAGAAAATAAAAGAGCCAGGCGTTCTAAAAACCAGAGTTGGAAGTGCAATCGATCGAGTGAATCAAAATGTTTGCAGAAAGGAGAAATTCTGTCCCATTGTCAGTGATTTGATCGTCTTAGCAATTATGGTGACAAATCTGCCGAAGAATAAAGGGAATGAAAATGGGAACAGGCTTTCTTCTAAATTGCAGGAGAAATGCTGAGTTGAGAAAAGCTGCCGAAAGCAGGTAACTGAAGGATAGTTCTATTAATAATTTGCTTCTTTTCTGACCTAGATATCGTCATTAATATTTTGTTCAGTAAATATAGTCATTGTCCCTTTTATATGAATATAGGAGACACATACATGGGGTATGTAAAGAGCAATTCTTAAATTGAATAATTGGAACGAAAATTAAGCTTCGTGGCGTGTTTTTTATCCTCAAATGCAAGATGTGCTGCTTTATCATTATTTGTAAGTCACCATGGACGTTGTCAACGGTAATCACCTAACATTAGAATTCTTAAACAGTGGGCTTCAAGTTATTAACATTCAAATCATTATTTCTATAAAGAATGCGAAACAGATAACAAGGGTCGGTAACAGAGAGGTTGAAGGCCGCTTCGAGAGTTGTCTGCAAACGCCAAAAGCCTGTACGGAGGAATCGGGGTGATTTGCTATCGGTGATGTCCTTGCTATAGTTTTACTTTATTTTCTTCCCTCCTGTGTTTAATGCTTAGTACTTTCTATACATGATAATCAGCAATATGGGAATATATTATATTTATGGTGGCGGTGGAAAATAAAAATTGGCTCCACTATACTCTGGAAAATAAACGAAACCTCCTCATTGAAAGAGAACCGTTGCGCTCTTCGCTCTTCGTAAGTTAAAACACCGGCACGTTTTCACGACTACCTATAGATCTGTTGAGAGTCACTGATAGATGCCTCAGCTGGAACTATTTACTAAAGTGCAGTAATTGCATACTGACTCATATGTTGCTGATATACATGTTAGTTTATGGCATTTGCTGTTTATGGCATCCTTAACGGGTTGCTCAAGCCAGTGGGCTATGCAAGTTTTGGAAAAGCATCATAACAGCTGTATGATTTGCACGTAGTGTGCATTACCACAGCGATTTGCTTTCAGTTTGCATGTTAGTAACATATTTATCAGGTTGCGTAACCAAGTGAAACTAGTAGTAACAAGAAATCCATTTTCGAACACCCTGTCGTTAATAACTTTATATTGAAACGCGCACACCACGTCCTTTTCATCCTAGGTCTAGGGTTAATATGTTAGCCTTTGGTCCCCGAGCTCACGGGCTCATACCAGGCGGAGTGTGGTGGATTCCCCCCCCCCCCCGTAAAAATACTTAACATAGTTTCCTTCGGAAGGGAAGTAAAGCCATAGTTCCGTGTCGACGATTCACAGTACGTAAAAGAACCTCAGCCTGATAAAGAGGCTCTCTGAGCTAAATTAAGCGATCTTTCACATCCAATGTAAAATGTGACACTGAGAACCACATCAGCTAAGGAGTGTCCATAAATAATCTTTGGAGCTGAAATTGACCAAAGCGTTACTTAGAACCATTTTTTTTTTTTATTCTGCATTTCTTATGTCTTGGCCTCTAGATGATATACCAAGACACAATATTACAATTTTATATTTACTCAAACATAATTATATTGATATTTACTTAGAACCATAGATGGATAATTGAGCCGTTTCTCCATCGTCTCCAAAAGCTGTTGTTGCAATGATTTCGTTTATTACGGTCACGGACAATGGGGGGCTGCTTTTTCTGCGTTGTCAGAATCATCGTCCCCATTATAATTGTAATGTACTTGTTCGTGGAAAAGGGATTACATTTCGCGTCTCGTTCACGTGTTTCTTGATCACATAATTTAAAGCAATACATTTATATGCTCTCAGAGCATGGCATATATCTGATTGGAAGTAGCGTGTCTGTCTCACATTCAAGAGGACCGGTTAAGTGTTTTTTTCTTTTCTGGAGTGTCCCTTAATTAGAGAAGACAAATGTCGCTAAAAAGTACGTTTTTTGTAGTTTACGTCCTCCAACATTAAGTCATATCAGACGATAAAAAGTACGTTCAATAATAATAATAATAACAATAACAATAATAAAGGAGAAATTTGTTTCGTTTTTCGGGGTGCTGTAGTAGTAATATTGAGTACATCTTTAAGAATTTTCGCTCAAACAAAAAAAAAAAAAAAAAAAAAAAAAAAAAAAAAAAAAATCTACCTCCGCGCACGCTGTGCATTGCACCTCTGTTATGCTGAACAGGTAGGAATTTATCTGTATAATAACGTCAATAACCTCGTGGCAATTCACTGGAATTACACGATGGCGCTAATAGTGTCCATTTTGAGTGCCGATCTACCTTGAAATCAACTTCGGGATTGGCTACTGTATATTTCAGTGTTTCTCAAATTGTGGCGTTAAAATCGAGAACAATGTATGCTTTACAATTGACGAATGTACTCATTTCACTGATAAGTCTCATTTGTTAGCTTTTGTATGTACGTTACAAACACGAGAAAGAGCTTGGTAAGACCCATTGTTTTGTAGGGAATTCTTGCATAACACTGCTGAGGATGTCTTTAAGACACTTGGATTTATTTCAGAGCAAGATCATGATGGAAAGTGTGCAGGCGTAAGCACCGACGGAACCGCAGCGATGTCTGGACACAACACTGGATTGAAAGCTCGATTTCAAACTTGTCAACCCTGAGATTAAGTGGTCTCATTGCTCGATACATATATGACATTAGAAGGGTTGGTTCTAATTGCGAAACTACATTAAAGCCCGCCCTCTTAACTCACGGATTTTCAAGAAACTATGTGAAGAAATGGGAAGCGAACATAACCTTTTCTTGCACACAGACATTCGCTGGCTTTCTTATGGAAATGTTCCTTCGCGAGGTTTTGAATTACATGATGAAGTGAGACTATTTTTTGAAGATAGCAAGCACGAAAGGTTTCCCCTCAGCTAACGACTGTGTGACTTTGAATGGTTGTGCAAAGTGGCATATCTAGCTAGTACCTTCTCACAGACAAATGAACTAAATCGAAAATTGCAAGGACCAAAACCAGATGTTTTCACGGTTCCTGAGAAAATTGAAGCAATGATAGGAAAACTTCAAGTGTGGAAAGGTCGTGTAGAAAAAAAAATCCTTAGGCTCCTTCCAACAATTTCTGACTTCATCAGAAGAAACTTTACCTAAAATTATTGAAGCCATAGTAGAACACTTGAATGGCCTATCAAAAACTTTGAGGAAGTACTTTCTAGCTCCGGCAGATAATCAGAATGAGTGGATAAAGTATCCTTTCCAGAAAAAAGACGTAGGCAGCATTGATAATATTTCGAAAAAGGACAGGACCAACTAATAGAGTTACTTAACAGCAAAGCATGGAAGGTTGTATACCAGGAAAATGAACTTGTAAAATGTTGGCTTCTGGCGCAGAGTGAATTTAATGAACTAGCTACCAAGCAGAGTAGACAAATTATAGCGTTTTTTTTTTTTTTTTGGAAGAAAGTGAGAACTAGAGTACAAGACATAGATAGGCAAGATATATGGGAAAGTATAGAATAAAAGAAATCTTTGAAATTTTATAAGCAATTAAAGACAGAATGAGGTAGGGAAAGTATATATAGATAAATGTGGCAAAACTGGAAGAGAAGGCAATAGCATGGATGGGAGTAGGAATGTTATACTTAAAAGTGTTGAGAAGTAATGAGGTAAGGATATGTGAGTTTTGTGGAGACGAAGAGAGCACTGTTCATTACCTGATAGAATGTAAGGAGCTAACAAATTACAGAAGAAAAATATGGGATAAGAAATGAGTCAGTGTAAGTAAAGAGATATTGCCGTTACGCATGCTAACGGACATGGGAGAAAATAAAAATAAATGTATAGAAGATTTCTTATATAAGTTAAAAGAAAAGTGGATTAGGATAAAAGAAGAAAAGGTCAAGAAGAAATGACATCAAGATGCTCAGGAAAATGAAAGGCTTATAGCCAGGGGACCTGAGTCAGCAAGTAAATCTTAGGGTCAGCAATTTCATGTTGTACAGGAGGTATAATACAGCATGGTCTATGTTAAATTTTATTGTACTGAATTTGTAATGGATACTGTACAAATAAATAAATATCAAAATATCATATCAAACTAGCTACCAAAGCACTGAAGTATAGTGTGCCCTTTCCGACCAACTATCTGCGTGAGCAAACATTTTCAGTGTTGTGCAACATCAAGCCATTGAAGAGAAACAGACGTGCCAATGTAGAAACTCACTTAACAACATTTAGCCCAGCTTAACTGAGCTTATTCAATATAATATGTGTTCACATTAATACATTCCAATGAACAAAGTTTCAAGCTGTTTCCACATAAACTGATTTTCTTAGTAACCCTATACTAATTTTGTTGAAATGGTAAAATGGTGGATTCAGAACATTATGAATAACTTTTGGTATGTATAAAAATGACTTCTTTACATGGAAAATAAATTCACTTTTATAAGATGTTGTGCCTAATGTTGTTAATCCTTGTGTAATCCAAAGAGTGTGGTATTTCAAATATTTACTATGTAAGGCAAGAGTTAAATAAAAATGTAGTTAGGCAAACTTGTATAAAGTTTACTTCAAAGTGAAAAAGAATTAATAAACACAATTTAAAACGTGTATTTTTTATTTAAAATACATTTTATAGTATTTAGTTTAACTTTAATTGAATATTAAATTTAAAACTAAATGTACAAAATATATCTTAAATTATACATATTATCGCGAACCCGTATCTACGATCGCGCGGCTTGTTTACACAAAAGTAACTGATAGGCGGGCAGTGTGAAAACCCAGAGCCGGCAGACAAAGATAACATGGAGATAAAGGTCTTCCGAAATAAACAAACTGAGATAAATGGAAATTTCTAGTTACTTCTTGACTGATAGAGACTGTTCGGGTTCTGGTTTATTTTAGAATGATCTAGAAATTATCAGTGAGGTATTTAAAGAGGCGACGACACGCCAAGATTTGAGTAGTAATTGTGAACCGATGCTGTGTAACACGAGTGTTATAAACAGTGGAAGTTGAGTAAGCTGTTTGTTATTGTCATCGACCTTGGTGTTATAGATTGTGATATGTGATGTAATGTTATTGTTGTAATGTGAGAATTGAACAGTGTGTTTCTACGGAAATAAAGAACATTTAGAATTTCGGCAAATTGGACTTTTAATTCTACGAACCCACAAAGTCACAATATAGTAATTATTTAAATTCCAATTATAAAATTCAACCAAAAGTGACTCTTTCATACAAGCATCAAACGCACATGCTTTATATATGTATTGAATTAGATCTACAATATTTTTGTAAGCAATTATTATGTACTAACGTATTATATCAATATCTACTAAAAATTTGCGACTGACATGCAAATAATAGTTTACATGAAGGCTCACCTAGTCACTGTTTCATCCATGATTTTAAACATGTAAGTGCATTCACATTCTTTGAATTAAGTGACAATGGTGACAGTATTTCCTACACCACTAAACACACGTTCACAGGGAACAGCTGGTACACAAAGTATTATCTTCGCTATGGATGAAAGAATTGTCAACTGAATAGAATGTGTCTTCCACCGCTGAAGAGGATTGGCGATTTTTTTTATTTTTTATTTATTTACGTCCTCCAACGTTCAATTCATATCGGACGATGAATGAAATGGGTGAAATGATGCTGAAATGAGTACGGGGTCCATAGAGCTTAGAGTTACCCTACACTCGCCTTTAAGGATAAGGGGAAACCCCGGAAAAACCTTATCCACGAAACTCACCCTGACCGTGGTTCGAACTCGGGACCTCTTGAACGTGAGACTGACACGCTACCATCTACGCTACCGAGGCGGGCTGGGACGGTTTCCTCGACATCGTTATTGTCATTAAAAATCGTTTTCTCTTCAAATTTACTTCTGTCGTAGTTTTCGCCCTTACCACAAATTTTTCTGAAAGTATTTTCCATTCCAACTTTCTTGTGCCTCTTGGAAGATATATCAAGGATTTGAATCTCGGATCGAGGGCTGTAACTTCTTCGTACATTTCTAATTTAGGCCAGTTATTAATTATTTTTATTAAATCTTCGACAAGAGTAGTTTTGAACCTGATCACATACAGAGGGTCTGAATCAGCGACTTTGAGACTTAACCTTAGATAAGTTATTTCAGGTAGCACAACACTTGCTGTGACGTATTTACTTCCCCTAAGAAAATCGCAAATATCCAGGCAAGGTTTCAGACATTCAAACATTCTTTGTGTCATTTCCCATTCAATTTCAGTTAATGGAATAATATTTGAAGGTTGGGTATCTAATATATCAATAACTGCTCTCTTAGCTTTGAGGAGACTTTCAAACATAATACAGTACTGTTCCATCGGTTAGTACGTGTTGTTTTAATTTTATCTGTGGAATATTAAGATTGTTCAACTTTTTAGACAGTTGATTTCTCAATACCAAGTCCAATATTCCTAGTATTATCTGTACAAATTGCAATGACTTTATGTTGCAAGTTCCAATCATTTACAACCTGTTCGGACTCATTAGTACAAGTGATAGCGCTATGTTTTTTAGTTGCCTTTTTCATTGGCAACGTTGCACTGCAGAACTCTTAGTTTAGAATCAATCCAGTGGGCAGTAACTCCTAAGTAACTTCGATTCGCTGCTGAAGTTCAGAAATCCCCTGTTAAGCTAACATATTCCACATACTTTAATGGCTTAGATATTTCAATATCGTATAACTTGTCAATTCGTCTACTTAAAACTTTTGATGGAAGATTATACGAATTATTTCCAACGGCTTCTCTTGAAACTTCTTTTAGCCCTTCATCCGAAACAATATTGGTAAGTCGGCTTTACTTTACTGTCCATTTTACGATTTTATTTGTTAATTCAGCTTCCTTGATGGAAGAAATTGGTTTGGCTATTAAATTATTTAGGGTGGACTGCAATGCCTGAGGAACAGTTGGAGATGATTCGTCAGCACTTTGAAATAGATTGGTGTGTTTCAAATGATAATTCAAAATACTAGCACTACCACTATAACTAAATGATTTCCCATAAATTTTACAAAATACTTTTTTTTTCTCTCCGACACTTTACCATATTAATTTAGCTTAAAGCCAAAATGTACACGCAGTTTCCTCGCAAATTTTTGTATGCCATAATTTTAATTCCGCTCAGCACAAAACGTTTTTCCTTATTTTAACTTTTTATAACATAAAACTTTCACTCACTGTCATGAACTCAGAAACGTAACTGGCTTACTGCAGTTTACAGCAAAGTTACACCACCACCAGCCCTGAAAAGAGGGATCAGCTATTATTTTCATAGCTGCGTAATCGAAGTGCTCGGTTCAAGGTTGTACAGCTCAGTTTATGCTAGCAAGCGATAAATCAGTTGTATACGATATGTTGTCACACACCAGCTGTAAGGAAAGAAACTTCTCTGTCAGCATCTGTATGCAGTTATGTACCTCTTTGAATATTTCACTACAGAAGTGTTATTTAGACTCTCGGGGTTCAAAGTGATCTATTTTAGCTATCAGGAGTTATATTATCTCAAAGTTCAAAGAACATTACGTGTCTAGTGAAAGTTTGATGTGTTGGAAAGGCTGGTTAGGTTGGAAGCAATAAATACTAACATCAAAACAAAGAGGGCCAAATTTGGCTAAAAGAGTTTTGATCAATATGCATCGTAATCGATTAATTTTAATCGACTCGATTATTCGGTTAAATGTTTAATCTACCTGTACCTTCAGCCACTCCACCTGAGGACTGACCACTCCGCCCTAACCTGGCTACTCAACTTTAGAAACTTGGAAGGTCAGACAGCCCGTTGGGTCCAGAGGCCGCAGGAGTACGACTTTACCTCTGAACATCGTAGAGGGAAGAGCCACGGTAAAGCAGACGCCATGTCCCGGAGATCCTGTCCGGAAGATTGCGGCCAGTGCACTAGTGTGGAAGAGAAGGAGCGTGCCGCAGCTGTCAGAGTAGTGCCTGCAGTTGGCTGGGATAGCGCAGGCCTGAGGGGGCAGCAGCTGGCGGACGCAGACTTGGAGCCACTCTTGAGAGAAGTGGAGGCAGGGATAAGACCAACCTGGGAGGACATTGCACCAAGGAGCGCCACATATAAGTCGTACTGGGCCCAATAGGACTAACTGAAGATCAGAGAGGGTGTGCTGTTCTGGGTATGGGAATTACCCGATAGGAAGACGCAGAGGGAACAGTTGGTGCTTCCCCGGACTAAGGTCCCTGAAGTTTTAGAAGAAGTGCACGTCGGTACTTCAGGAGGACACCTGGGAGGAAACCGAACGATCGACAAACTTCGACAGCGCTACTACTGGCTGAGGCTCGGAGCAGATGCTGAGATGGTGCCGTCGATGTCACGTTTGGGTGGCGAGTCGCGGCTCCCAGACTAGGAGCCGTATGCAGCAGTACAACGTCGGAGCACCATTCGAACGGATCGCCGTCGACATAGCTGGACCATTCCCAGTGTCCGACTGAGGCAATAAGTACCTAATGGTGTTCGTGGACTACTTCAACTGGCCGGTGTATGCCATCCCGAACCAGGAGGCGAAGACGATCACAGGCTGCCTCGTGGAGCAAGTGTTCTGCCGATTTGGGGTGCCGTTAGAGCTCCACAGCGACCAGAGTACCAATTTTAAGTCCAACCTAATGAAGGAGGCACTAGAAATATTTGGGGTTAACAAGACCCGCGCAACACCTCTGCATCTCTAGTCGGACGGCATGGTCGAGAGGTACATCAAGACCTTAGAAGAACACTTAAGGAAGTTGGTGGCCAGCTATCAGCGAGACTGGAACATTATGGTGCTACTGTTCTTACTGGCCTACCGCTCGTCAACACAAGATACTCCTGGAATGACGCCAGCCAGTGTAATGTTCGGCCGAGAGTTACGCCTCCCCTGTGACCTGGCTTTTGGGAGCTCCCGGACGCAAAACAGCCGCACCCGAGTAGGTGGAGAACCATCTCCACGACATGCATGAGATGACTCGTCAGAACATCCAGAAGGCGAGCGACCTAATGAAGACCCGATATGACAGGCAAGCCAACAGCCAAGGGTTCCAGCAAGGTGACCTGGTCTAGTTGTACCGCCCTATCCGGACCAAGGGACGATGCCCGAAACTTCAACAACCAGGGCAAGGACCTTACCGGGTGGTGAAGAGGATTAACGACGTGGTCTACCGCATCCAGAAGGTGCTCCGAGGAAATATGTTGGTGGTACACTTGGATCGTCTGGCCCGCTACGATGATGCTGTTCGGGAACAACCAGCCTTGAGGAGGGAGCAGTGTCGCGAACCCTTTGTCGTGATAGGGCGGCTTGTGCACACAAAGGAACTGATAAAGAGATCACGGAGATAAAGGCCTGCCGAAACAAATAAAGTGAGATAAATGGAACATTCTAGTGACATCTTGATTGATACAGACCATTCGGTTTCGTGTTTGTTTTAGAACAGTCTAGAATTATCAATGGAGGTAATATATAAGAGATCGCGTACGCCAGCGTGTAGTCGTAAACAGAGTAGCGGCGGTGGCGGTGGTGAACTGTTGCGGTCAACGACCTTGGAAGATTGTATTTATGTGTTACGTAATTCTGCTGGTGTACAAAATATATTTCTAAAAAGAAAGAACGTTTTGAATGTCTGCAACTTGGACTTTTAATTCTACGAACCCACAAAGTCACAATATGCTTTAAACTTGGCTAATCTGCTTTTGACAGCATTACTTCTTATGCGTTACAAATGTGTAACATTGAGCATTTAAGGCTAGGTACAGTCATCCCACAACATATATGTTAACATAGATGTTAATTTGTGTTTTTTATCATTGTCTTAGTTATGTGAAGACAAAATCCGTGACATTTTTTGTAGTTTAGACAGTGATTTGTCTGCATTCTCAAAAGTAGAAGACGAAGAAGAGTAAAACCTTAGTGACAAAAATCTTCATGGTAATTCTGTAGACCAACTTTGCTCTTCTGATTATGTGCCTGCAGATGTTGATTTAGATGATTCTTTAGAATCACTAGTTGATGCTTTACCACGCCTGGAGTGGAAGAAGGGTACATTTACTCCCAACATATTACCATTTATCGCAATTCCGAAGGAAACACCAACTCAGCTGTCTTCTCCTTTGCAGTATTTCAAAAGCTTGGTTACTATGGAATTCTTAATATGCAAGTGGAAGAGACAAATTTATATAGTACCCAAAGGACTGAACGTAGTATAAATACCAATAGTTCAGAAAAGGAGAAAGTTTTAGGCATGTATCTCAGAATGGGGCTTTGCCAAATGGCAAGTGTACATTGCTACTGGGAATCACGCTTGCGATCTTGCACCTGGGCTGATTCTTCCTGAACCTAGCAAATCTAAAAGAGGCCGACCAAGTGCTGATGACATGCCCAAACAGAAAAGAAGAGCGGCAACTACCATTGTTCCTATTGTGGACTATCAAAAAGACAAAACATATCACTGGGCCCTATGGAAGGAATCGCGTGAGCGATCCAAGATATGCAAAAATATCAATTCATTTGTTTGGTGTAAAAAATATGAAGCATTTTTATTCTTGAACAAGGACAGAAATTGTTTTAGAAGATTCTATGTGTAGTTTGAAATACATTTTCTACACTTTGTATGCTATTTTAAAAGAAAAGTGTGCTTCAGGTAAAGATTTAGTTTTGCATCCACTAATGCCCACTGTTACACATATGTAACATGTTGTAAAAAGGGCCTAAATGTTGAAACATATATTTTTCATATGGAAGTTCATTTACTGTCAATAAATAAGCTTGAAATTACTTTTAAATATTTTTTTACTAAGCCTTTTCTATGTCTGGGTATTAGGTTTAATTGGACTTAAGTCCCAGGCTTTATAATTACCACTGTTAGGTTATGTGTTGGAAATTTATTCGTTTTTCCAACTAGCCATGTGTAGCCTAAGATTTGGATAGATAAACTGAAAAACTCAATTTCATAACCACGGATCTCCCGGTCTCCGTCCGTTGCTCTTAATCATAGAGCTACCATGGCGAACGTGCCATCATGAAATTGAATCGTTCTTCCTCACTCGCCGTGTGTAAGCTAAGATTTGGATTTGTGATACTTAAAGTACTTATCGCTTAGTATGTCGCTACAAAACGTGTGTATCTCATTGTATATTAAAACCTCTAGTTGTTTAGCGTGAAACATACGAGTCAGTTGGAGAATTTAATGTCAATACGGCACATTGACCATGGTAGCTTAATGGTTAAGAGCGACCGGATGGAGACCGGGAGATCCGTGGTTCAAATCCCGATCATTGCATTGAATTTTTCAGTCTGATTATCTCTTTCCAAATCTTAGGATTAAATTTCCAACAAAATAGTTCTACGTTTTATAACTTCACTAAACTGTCAGAAACTGCCACTTCTTACTTCTCTAATGGTATGAATGTGCAATTCCTATATATTTTTTTTTTTTCGCTAAATAAAAAAATGTAGTTGTATCATTTGACAAGCTATTTGAGCTATACATCTGAGCTTTTGCGCAGTTATTTGTTTGCTCATATTACTGTGCCAGTGTTCAAGTTAATAACTTTAAAACAAAAGAAAGGTTGGATAGACCAGTCCCAGTGTGCTATAATGTAGCTGACGCGGAGCTGCATCATGGAAGAATGAATTTAAGGGGTGTCGGAAGCCAATTTGCCATCTAGACATTGCTCATATATGAATAAACTCTCGCTATGTCACACGCGAAAATATAATACACCTCCTTGTTATACATACTCTACTTGTGAAAACCCGTGAAATGCTTCCCGAACCGTGGTGATGGCATAAATGGAAGCGAGTACATGCTTTTGCAATTTTGCGGGATTATTAAGAAAGTGCTGACATATACTTACAAAGTAAAGGATAGTAATGTGTTAGAATTAATATTTCATAATTATCAACATTTGAAAGAACTAAGAAAAATTCCAGGATTAGTGTGAATTCGAAAGTCCAAATCTTGAGAAGAAATAGCTAAATGAAATAGCTAAATAAATGGTTTTCTGGGAAAAGTGTTTCGCGAATCAGCTCTGAGTATTACAAAAGTCAGTGGCCAGTTTCCAATGTCAGTTATGCAGGTAGCCTCTTCTCTTTCGTGCGGTGTATTAAGCAATAAGAATGATAACGTAGATTTTTTCGTGAAAAGTTCGAATCATTCATGAAAAACATCGGCCAGTGTTCATCTGCGGTGTTGAAATATTCTAAAGTAAGGCAGTGTTGCGGCTGCTGTAGTCAGCGCACGGAGGAAAGGTGCTTTTGAGGATTAAGTTTTGTAGCTGTTATTTGTTGGCGTACTGATGATCTCATTCTCGATAAATAAAAGCAAAAAGTGAAAGGATGCAAACAGAATTACAAGGCGGCACGCGACCACAGCAACTCAGAAAACAGACCTTACATAACAGAGGACATTCCATCTATATAGTGTGTAGAAACCGGAACTGAACTTTAGAGATACTTATGTTCCTAGTGATATGTTCACTTTGTTAGTGAATTAATAATGGAATGGTGCTTATATTACTCACTTAATGGGATTAATTTATTAATGGGATCACTTTAGGAAATTTTTGCCTTTAGCTAGTTTTGGAAAGTTTACAAAGTGGTAATTTTGAGAGGGGGAGCTAAAAAATTCTAAGGGGAAATAGAATAGTCCATATCTTTCTTTTCACAGCTTTTCTTTGATTTAGCGTTAGCCTTTTAGCAAAGTGCAGATAGAGAAACTTTTGGAATACATTTTGATATCGTGTAATATTTAAACGCCTGATACGGTGATTTTTGAGGAGCCAAAGTTCGTCAGTGCACAGAGGATAGTATGGATAGTATGGCAGAAGGCAATTATAAAAAGCGGTAGTATGAATTCTTCTGGGCGTTTGTATAGGATTTCCTTGATCAAGAGACGCCAGTGATACCAAAAGAACGTCACGAAGGTGAACACTCGCCATTATGGACACCACTAATAATATCGCTTGGAATTTGGAAATTAGAATTCGAAGTGACATTACACAAAAGGAAGTATTAGAATGTAACGGTGATGGAAATAGCTGGAGATCATTTTCCCATGCTATGCGCTCTGTAGGACCCCGTCAAGCAACTAAGAGAAAACTGAGGGATACTAAATAAATGCTTGCACTATTGCTTACAATAGTGCCAAAGGTATGGTGAAGAATAATCGATTTCATATTCCGTTTGTGCCCAGAAGATAAAAATAGCATTTCCAACTAAACCATACTATTTTCATTCTGCCGTACATGATACTCTTATGCTTGTCAGTGTCCAAAGCTTGTGATGACCAATTTTCCCCCTCCAAAATATTTAAGTAGCTGAGGTAAAATAGATACTTCAGCGTCAGTTTGTTACTTATTTGTGGCTCTTTTTTTTTTTTTTTTTTTTTTTTTTCATACCAGGGAATTAGGAGAAAATACGCGTTCAAATCTGTTTCGCCCTAGGATTTGTTTTTATTTATTTCATTCAGAATGACAAAGAGATCCAAAAAGCATCCTTATTTTGAATCTGTCAATGCGATAAGTGATCCAGAAGATAAGGGACTCAAACATAATAGGCCGTGCCAGAGTTACGTCATGGGAAAGTTTGTAGCTGTACAATTCTCTTAAATAATTTGTGCGTGACTTACTTTCAGGCTCAGGTTAATAGTTCTCTGCTACAGTAACCTGAGTGTGCGGGGCTATCGAAAGCCAGTCAAGGACGTAATGTTGTACATTAGAAGAATTAACTTCCTTTAGTTTATAAAAAGGGAAAGTATGAGGGCAAGTCGAAAAATAACGCACATTTTATCCTCCTTTCATACTTCAACACTAGGCAAGAAAAACAATTACTCTCAATCAAGCTATGTGTATTCACTTTCAACTTAAAAAATCAAGTCACTAGAGACATTATGCCTCATGCGGGTACAACTTTCTACACAAAATTCCATTTCTTAGTTGTATGCCCAGTGTAGCTGGACCCTTTAATTTCAGAAAGAAAATATTGGTGACCCCAAAATATTATTTAAAATAGAATCCAAAAGGCTGACGGACGTCATATTCTCTGGTGGCAGATGAAGCACCTCAAACAAATTGCACAGGTGTTACAGGAACTAAAGTAGTAGCATGGGAAGGATACTATCTGCCATACACGTTCTCTTCTTACACATCTAAAAAGTCCTCCGAATTTCACTCATACCTTGATATTATTAGTAGAAAGCGGCTTTTTCTAAAATATTTGCTCTATACTTCGCGGTTCTTATCAAGACATGATTGGTATATTGGGAAGTGTTTTAACTTCGGGCGCTTAAAAACCAGTTATCAAGAAACCTAACCGTAATATAAGTCTATTGCATTTATTTATTTAAAAAATACGTCCACTAAACTAGGTCCAAATTCTTTCGCAAGAGCGTGTAAATTAAAGTTTCACTAACTGGTATAAAGACCCTGTGTACAAAGTATTAGAACAATAAATCTGAAGTTGTCTAGAACCTTTTTGTATATTAAAGCTAATCGAAAGAAATTTAAGAAAACTTTTTCTTCACTATGTATTAGAGACGAAATAAGAATTTGCAATGCATAAGCAATCTGTTTGTGTTAGCCAAAAGGTAACAGAAGATTTAATTTGAATGATTAAGTGTATTATCATTACTCAACAGAAAGCTATGTATGTTACCGTGTTTGGATAATTAAAATGTTCGCCAACCAGAACTAATTCTGGCGCGTGTATGTGTGTACTTTTCGCTTCTAGCTGGAGTTACGAATAAGAATTAGTGCATGTCGAATGAGCAAGAGCCCATTGATGAATCTCCAGGCTTTGTTGCATTCCTTTGCTACTCTTTCAGGGTGATTTTAAAGTGAGAAAGTTTAGAAAGCAGAATGAGAACGCACTTGTTAGAAAATTAGCTTTCCAACGCTCACCGAAGATTATCTATAGCGTACGATTGTCCGAGCAGGCTTACGAGCCATGCATGCGTAAGTAAAAAATACTCCTACTAACTCTTAAATATCACTGACCTGTAAGAGAAACGTGTTCAACTCAAGTTCAAAAATATAGAACTATTTTTAGCATGCCTTGCTTTTTTAAATATGTAGAAGAGCATGTAATTGTTAGTCCTGTTGGGAATGACCTGCACTTTTTGAGTATAGCGTGATTTGCTTCCGGAATTGATCATTAACTTGCACAGGCATTACAGAAACAATCTATGTAGGATTCTTTTTCACCATTCTTGTAATTAGTTTTTTACATTTTGCGTTAGCTTTTGTGTTCGACTTCTTCTTCCACGATTAATGAGACTACTTCTTTCTCTATATCGCGTCATTGTGGACTGTATGGTTGCCCTTCTTCCATTAATATATCAGCAATTTATGAAAATGAACCTACTTGTTGATATTGAAAAGTAACCATTATCCTTTTAACCTTACGGCCCATTTTTCTGTTGCATTTATTGCTTATCAAAACCTACATAGAAGAGGTGGAGAGTTTGCCACTGAATGCCTTTCTATCTGCAAGTGGTTCGTTACTGATTTCTAAGTTCACATTTCTAGTGGTATATGGATGCGTTTTTCACGCGTCAGATCTAATGCACAAAGTATGTTGTTCTAATAACCAACGCTGTGTTCCATTGTACCCTATGTTGAATGGTGTACTCTTAGAAGTCAAAATCTTAGCTTGTTCTTTTAATATGGAAATACCATAATAAATTTTAATTGTACTAGTGTATGAATTCTTATTTCCTGGCTATGTTCCAGTATACTCTTAGAAGTCAAAATCTTAGACTGTTCGTTTAATTTAATATGGAAATATCATAATAAATTTTAACTGTAGTAGTGTATGAATTCTTATTTCCATCCTGTAAATCCATTAGCTAGAGGAGAAACACATGCATTAGCTACAGAAATTGAATGTTTGGACTGATATTGTTGGTGACCATATCGTTATTTCTTTACAGAAATGTTTAAATGTTACTAGATACTTGGAGTTGCATCGAAATCAAGAAGTACCAGCAATCACAAACTTGTTTTCGCGCAGTCAACCATCGGTTGCATTTATAGATACAATAAATATGTTTTCGTGGTTATAAACAAGGGCAGTTAAATCACAGGAATAAAGAAATAGTTTACTCCGTTACCTTTACACTATTAAATCTAGTCAGTTCCACAAGTGTATCTACATATTTGGGTGTTTGTTAAAAAGCTGTTGAAACCGTATCTGCAATATATATATATATATATATATATATATATATATATATATATATATATATATATATATACCTTCATCTAAAATAACAATGTTCAATCACTTTCAGTTAATCCGGAAGTAGCAAGAAAGCGTTAACAGAATCTTTTAGTTGTTTCTACACTAACTTCATACACCGAGTTTCGTATTAATCAGGCACGTGCTTCGAACGTTAATTAGATGGTTCGGGATGTTTAATTAACCCTGTATAATAAACCACCAAGAAAACAACATGCAAAAGCACAAATTGTTGAACAACCACAAATACCGCAGTTTGTAATGCACGAGTGACTTCGACTTTGTCGTATTCTGACTACTTCGTTGCTATTTGTACAGAAAGTCTGTTTGGGAAACAACTATAGCAGTTTAAGTAACGTCAGAATAATTTTGTTTACTCCCAGTAACTGTATACACAGAACTACTATGAAAACACAAAGACAAAGCAGTGAAAGACAAATTTACCTATTATTGCTAGAGCGAGTATTTTTTGTTCCCAAAAGAGTTCAGAAGCTTATCGGTGGGTGTTACACTCGGACACTGCATTTTCGCAAGGTTTTGGAAGGGATGTACAGTTAATGCTATCCAAATACCACTGTACCTACAATCCTGGTGCTGTGTGAACGTGTGTCTGTCTCTCCTGTTTGCGCTGTGGCGTCCTATGACACTTGATTATGCGTTTTTACAACTTAAGTATACGATGTTTACAGATATATCGGAAGTGAAACGTGGCATGATTGTGAGGATGTGGAAGGTGCTCCTGGTGATATTGCCAAAGCAAAACCTACACTCTGCGTAATGTGTAACGTGGTAGGAAAATGGAGAAGATGGTCTGCGTGATCACAAAACAAATCGGCGGTTCCTCATAGGCTTAAGAACAGCAGCCAAGTAATATATTTCTCCTTATTATAGAGAGCTGCGAGTGACGTTTGCTTTCTAAGAACTTTCAATGTTCCTGAATGTTGGTACAGTACTATGTGACTTGACGAGGAGATTATCTATACTGACCATCAACTGTCTGTTAATTGGAGCTGAATCTGGAGAGTTAGTTGAGACCAAGAATTCTGTAGAGTACGTGGTCATACTGAGAGATGTTCTACCATGTGTGAGGCTGCTATATCTTGCGATTGAAATCACACGAATCATGTGTGGTGTAGATAAGAGCGGCATTCATAGCCTCCGTATACAGACGAATCTCTGCGGATCACTCTGATATACAGGTCCTGTGTTGGCCTCCCAAAATCTCCGGACCTCAATATTAAAGAAAATTGTCACTGATAATGCAGGTGTGCCAGCCCAATCAAAGAACGTACTAAAATGGATTATGGGGGCACTGTAGAAACCAGGCGGGAACATCTGACATGAGCCGGGCTATTTCCGACCTCTGAGCCTGTCCATTAATTAAACATGTAACTCTTTTGTTTTTCAATGTGCGTGTGGAGCATGTATATTTCTGTGATGTGACTATAGAATTTCAATTTATTCGCATTAATTTTTGTTTTTAAATCAGTAATTAAGGTTTAAATAAATATTTACAAGTAGAATGAACATATAATTTATTACTCTGTGTTACGCAGCTGTAAAAAATTAAAAGTACATGCTGTTAACAATTATGCGGTAAATGTATTTGTATAGTTCTTCGTATTTGCAGTTAACAGCATGGCCCTTAAGATTGTTTAGAACAGATTGGCTAACTTTTAGCAGTCCATCACTGGTGCGGCAGCTGAACATGCGTAAGCATCATTAAAGCAGTGAATCGCAGCAAATCTTAAGCTATTATTTGGTTTAATGAGTTACCGATTAAGTTTATAACTAAAGCTAAAATTAGATACTGGTTAATTTATAATTCTTTTTACAACGGTAGTTTGTATGCTCTCTAAACATTCTGCTTTAGTCATTCTTTTGGGACAATATGTGTGCATCATTTTGATCCGCAGGGGTTTAAAATCAGTAAACTGAGACTCCGTCTTGCATGGCTTAAATGCCGACCTGTATCAAAAGTTTTACAGGTCGCCACTGCACAGGCAGCTCTGTTTACAGGGTCACACAGGTAAACACGCATGTCCATACTGCGCTGGAAGTGATATTGCTTCCATTATTGTCATTAACGCCGTCGACAGTCATGTATAGCACTCGAATGTAACCATAATCTCAGATATCGTAGACGAAATTATTTTAGTTCAATACCACATATACTGCCTTCTTCCCCGGGGACAGTTAGAATGAATGTCGTGCTTTTCTATAAGTATTTCCTTTTTGTTTTAGACTTTTTTTTTTTCATTTGAAAACCGGTTCTCTCATTCTGTTTAAGTACGACTTACTGCCCTGAATGTAAATGCTTTCTCTCAAAATAATATAGGTAATTAAGCTTTTGTGATCTATTACTCGTTTGAGAACGAAATGCTTTTTACCAGGAGTTCCAAAAAAGTGCTCTGATTTTCGTTTTGTTTGCGTTCTTTAACAATTCTTTTTACTATTATTTCTTACACTCCGTGTCATCTGATTTGCACTTTAGCTTTTAGAATATTTTAGAAAAAATCTTCTGAGGTAACCACTTCTTTGCTTTTAGCTTGTTTTGTCATTTATGCTCATGCATTTCATACATTTTCATTATTATCTGTGTAATATTTTGGATCCTAATTTATAAAGTACACTGTTGGCATAATTTATGCAGTTATCAATGTCTGACAAATACTCTGTACTCATTCCTTATAGCAAAATTCTAGTTATGTCTTCAATAGCACGCAGCACAAAAAAGTACTGTGAATTAGCAAGAACTGTGTCTAAGGTTCAGACACCACTACATTCCCCATTTCCTCCCCACGTGCAGTGATTTCATTCAGCAAAATGATAGGAGCTGATGAAAAAAATAGGGTCAAGAACGGTGGTAACATTCATTACTTTCTTGGAATGCAGTGGTCAGAATCAACGAACAGGGATGTGGTGAAAATTATACTGCAGAACCTCTGCGAGATATCTTTATCTCAACTTTCTGAATAAATGAAAACAAACAAATAAAATAATTAACTACAATATTTTTTTAATGAGGACCTACTTTTACCCGCGTTAAATCTGAATCCTTGGTATTTCCGACCGCGCTATTTTGGGCTTTTATATAGCTTATTTAACACGAGTGTTACAGTTATGTTTTTCTGTGCATGGACAAATCCATAACTGGAAATGCCAACATTTTCGAGAAAGTCAATATCTTAAAAGAAGTGTCCATAGAAAAGGTGGTTTGGGAGGGATTTTCTTTCAAATATGAGTCGTATATTTGGAAGACGCTGAACTTAAGTACCGAATTATCTCTTTCTCTCTGTCACATATCCACCTAACCCTATCTCTAAAATGCTATTTTTGATTAAGGGTACTCCTAAATTGTATTTCCGATGAAATCTTAGAATCTAGTTTTTGGATGGAAATCGGTATAGCTTCGCTATGTACACACGATTATGGTGATGATGGTAATGATTATTATTATCTAATGCTACATTATGGAATAAAATTAACTGTTATTTACATGGATCTCTACAAAAAATGAAAATGAAATGGCTTTTATTCTCTCAGTAGTCACTACGAAGTGGTGTTTCCTTCAGTTTACGAGTAGTTGACCATTTGAGAGCAGTTGGGGAAAAATAGACTGACAGTTGACTATGCGATGTTATTAGGACGGTTATAGTTGTGGTTATCATCCATTGAAACTTATGATGCTCGCGCTATTCTGTAATTGTTGGAGAACATGTAGCGTTGTTGGTTTAAGAAAACCATTTGTCATGTGAGAAACATTGGTAGGTTAGCGGTAAAAATAACTACAGATGCCGGAAAAGGTTTGTAACAGCCTCGTATAAGAGAAAATGATATAGTTTAAAACTGCTCAAATTGATTTATCACAAGACTGTAATGTTCATTGTTTTACTTTCTAGAAAAGCAGCAATAAAACGAGTCTGCATGGCTTTTGCTCTCATGTCCTTGTTTTGAGTACTTTCTAATAGTTTCCATATAAACTGTCAATTAAGTTAAAGTCCGCCTTAGTTTGGAAGATAGCAGCTACTCGCATAGCTAAATAAGTTTCGCCCCCTTTTGTCTAAAAGCGAAGCCAAAATGCTCATATCTTTTACCAGAATGTGCAGACTAAAAGATACCGGCTAAACGTACATCAAATACAGACTAAGAGGTTCGACATCCAAGGACCGCTGTAGGGTTCAGATATGATGTCAAAGACCTTTTTCGCAATGTATGCAGTAAAATAACGCTCTTTCAGAACATACATACTTTCCATTGCGTTTGAACTAAACTATGTATTTGAATATACATGCTTTTCGTAGCCTATAATGAAAAGTTAAGTTTAATTGTTTTAAGTGGAGAATAAGTTTCTGAATATAACGATGGTAAAAGTAAATTGCAAATAATATCTCGAGACTATAAGCATAGGTATAATGGAACAACAAGTTTCGTAATAGAAAACACATCACAATAATTGTTCGAGGTATAGGAATCTAAGTTGATATCGTAGTATTCGTTTTAATAAATATAGTTAGATTAATCTGCCTTGCGTAATTAAATATATTGACTGAATGAGAAGTGGTTGCCACCAAAGATCCAACATAAAGCAGGAAATCCCTATCATCTTACACTTAGTATGGGCGATCTTAAATGGGGGAACATGCACCCTGTATGAATATCTATAGGGATAAGATAGCACAAAGCCAATACATTTTACGAAGATGCTTAACACTAAAGATTTTTTTTTGTAAATGTCGCAGTATTGTGAATTATGGGCGCGTGTATTGCCAGTATTTTCCAAAATTTCTATTATTTTATTACTTGAACTAATACCTAGTTGTATAATACACAATTTGTTAAGTTATATTAAAAGCCAATTCTTTATTTTGATTGTGGTTGCATTCATTCTTTAATATGAAGAGAAGTCATTTTTATTTATATATTCTCCTAAAAACATATGTTGACAGTAGTTGGATGCCACAGAATTTTAGCAAACGGAATTGCAAAATAGGTTCAGTGTAACTATTTCTTTCGGTCACCGCCATTTGCAGATTAGTCCTATTGCATTGACTAACGATTCCTTACATTAATACAATAATACAGATTCACCTAGCAGGGAGTGAAGATATTGCATATTGCTGCGTATTTAATGGCTGCGTGTACTAAATATTTAACCTTAAAGCCTTCGCAGCATATGTGCCACAAATGAAGTGTGTTGTACGTAGTTGCATCATCCTAAATCTATACGTGTTACACATGATTTAATATTTGGAGTCCGAGTAGCGCAATTTGTTTGTGTTGCACGCTCCTAAGGCGAATGGAGTAATCGTTGGTTTTCGTCGTAGCTTTTGGCTTTCAATTTTCTGCTTGAAAGAGCAAACGTGTCAACGTCAGTTATTGGCACAAATGGTTTGGCCAGTTTGCAGCTTGAATTAATTAATTTCAGCAGTAAGAAGCAAGGAGGTAGGTATCTATCACTTTCAGGTACCAGACGAGATAGCTAAAGCGTATTCCTTTTTGCGGGCTAGATGTTCTTGGCCTTTTAATGTATTTTGCTCGCTTATACCTTTGTATGTAAACAAGATTGGTTTTGAAATTATTTTCTTATCTATCACTTTGAGGTACCAGACGAGATAGCTAAAGCGTATTCCTTTTTTCGGGCTAGATGTTCTTGGTCTTTTAATGTATTTTGCTCGCTTATACCTTTGTATGTAAACAAAATTGATTTTGAAATTATTTTCTTGACTGTAGAACAAAATAAATAACGATCTTATTCTTTTATTTTGGGCCATGCATCTTCAGAACATAATCATCATTCCATTACGGTAACATGCCTTAACATCTGGAATCTGGACATTGAAACTTACCTTTTTACACTTTTTCTGAAAGATTAGAGCATTTTCTTTCCACTTAAAAACAATTCCTAATTTATATCACCAGGAGATATAAACATGCATGGATATTAGTTTGCAATAAAGTGCACTCTGAACATTAGCCAAAATTAAACATGGTTGACAAGAGATGAAAAAAAAAAAAGACTCAAATTTGGTTTGTATTGATGCTTGCACATATTATGAATTACGTGCAGAGATTCAGTATTCAGTACGCTTGAAAATATTTTGCTTGCTTAAAGCATTTTCTGTCCGGCGCCGTGGCGTAGTGGGCTAACGCATCATGCCTTGGCCCCTGCCATGGAAAGCGGCCCGGGATCGATCGGGAGTCGATTTTAAGTCCCGGGTATAGGACCGGTGCCCACTTTGCATCATGAGGAAATTGAGCTGATGATAGGTAAGCGGACCTGGTCACGGAAGCCAACATTCCGGCTGGGGAATGCCGAGATGGTGACCACATCTTCTCCCCGTATCGGTTGGATGATCGCCCACCTCTACCTTGCGTATGGAGCGTGAGGCGGACAGTCCGGTTGGCGGATCCTGACCCTATATGGGCTGTTGCACCATGGGTTTTGTTAAATCATCTTCTGGTGAATCTGAATATCAGAGTATGGTGTTCTAAGTCCATACCAACTTATAATTTGTGTTTAACAAAAAGTTGAAAGTAAACTTTACAATCTAACAATTTCATTGTGGACATGCAGAATGATAAATATAAAGGAAGAAAGCATCTCCAAGAGAAAGTTATAAGTTGTGTAAATTTTATATCAACTTTAAAGAAGATACTCATTTGTCAACATTTTCATTCTCCATGTCCACCTGAATACTTTTCAAACTTGGAGTTCTCATGTTTGTAATGTTTATTCAGGGAATCGTGTGCTGAAATAATCCTAAATACCTTTTCCCAAGTTTCTCGAACATTTCTACATATGAATTGCTATGCTGAAATCACGCTTAATTCAGTCGTCATTTATTCTTGAAAACGTTATTTGTCGTATCATAAGGTAGCATTTTCCAGAGTTTTTTAACAACAGACTTAAAATTTTGCATGCTGCCTGATAATATTCCTAATAAAATACTGTACTGATTTGATTGACCTTGAAAGAGGGTGACGTTTTAAAAGCTATGTTTTTACAGATTGAAATTTGTACAGATTCTGAATGTTGAACACAACCTTACATTTTATCGCGGTTACTATTTATTCATATTATTCCCTTACATTTCATCGCGGTTACTATTTATGCATATTTCATGTATTTTGGATCGATTTAAAGTTGCTTTTTAAAAGCTATCTTCTGAAACAATTGTTAAAATTGTGCCATATTCTACGTGTAATATTTTACAAAGTTTAAAATCAGTTAATTCTTTTTTCCGAATATCTATTAAATATTTTCCGTATATTTTCAAATAAAGAAAAGTATCCTAAAAGTATTTGTATTAGAAGTTAAAATATTTCAGGTATGTTTAAAAAAATATCACTAGAGCTCGGTGTTGACCTTTTCCTCTTCGTATTTCCTTTGTTTTATAGAAAAATAGGCCATGTATATATATAGTATGTGTGTTTTTGTGGTTTTAAGTTCAAGTATGACTTGTTGACACGAATATTAATTAATATTTCACGCTCTAATCCAATGAACTGTTGTTGATAACATATCTGGGGAAGTTCCTCTTACCGATATTCCTTGTCTATGATCAGCAGTTGAATTGCTTCCTATAATTAAATTGTGGTTACTTAGCACAATAAAGCATACAGTAATGGTCAACCATTAAAAAATGTGCTGGCTTACAATTGGGAAACCCGCAGAAATCGATCTCACATTTATTATTATTATAATTATTCGTTAAAACTATAGCTGTATTGTTTTCTAATTTCTGCTCGGACAAAAACAAGTACAAGTACTAGATTTCATTACAAACACGACAATGGCCAGTTGAAAAATAATACCTAACAAATCAGTAATAATAAAATATCCTGGCGCTGTAAAGTTATTTACGATAGAAATTGCTTAAAATAGTTAATATGGTTTTCCATAAAAATATAGTAACTAGGAATGTAAATTTAAAGAATCAGAGTTTACACTTTATTTAAAGAATAGTGACGTACTAGGTATGGCTATTTGATATACCTTTACTGTTGTGTTTTAAGTGGTAAATAAAAGGGATTGTGCCTAATTGCTGTCCATTTAAGTTTTTAGTGTCTGTCACGCCGAACTCTATCAATTAGGTATAAGATATATTGCATCCTGAAAAACATAGTTTGGAGGAATCTTAGTTTGTATAAAACTCTTGCATTTGAATAAACTACTTACTATATGCCAAAACATTTTAAATAGATTTGCAAAGGATATTCCGTGCACATTTGAAATGCCGTGCAGAGCTCTTTTTTTTTGCAAACAATTTAAAAATAGACAGTTTCAAAATCTTGAATTAAAAATGAGCCCTAAATAATTATAAATGAAACTATATTTCCCCTCGTTTTTATTACTCCACAAAACATCAGTTTTTGTGTCATTCTATTGTCTCAAATTATAAGACTGAATACACCATTGCAGTATTTGAGGACTATATAATTAAGCATCGCCTTTCAAATCTTAGGCAGTCTCATCCGAAGTTGACACGTATATTCTGAAACCCGTTGGATTTCTCGCTTACTCCACGGTTAGTTGTGACATCAAAATTATGGGTTTTCCACAAAGTTTTGCAAATGTGTTCTCACCATGTTGACCTAAGCAAATCCTTGAAAGAAGTTTGTAATTAAAGTATCGAAGCAGCCGCAATACATGCTCTGTATTAATGTTTCTTTTGCAGTTATGTTGCTGATTGAAAAAGCGGGAGAACTGCCGTGTTTACATGACTAGAATGGACAAAAAGGGGAGGCCTTGAAAGTTGTCTGGAGGTACTAATAGCATGTACCGACAGAGATGTTTAGCTGAAGGAACGTTGTACTAATTATTATGCTCACGTATGTGACAGTCCTGTCCTTGTGCCAACAAGGTTGTTCTGCATGCTCTCAAATGCAGAGTGTTGAAATCACCGGTTCGATACATCCGATCTCTTCTTTCACTATTATATTAAATATTTCTAACCTCTGTTGTTCTTCAGCACTCAAGGGAATGTGATGTATTAGTGAGCTAAAAACACGAGCATTCTCAATAAGTCCAGTAATGCTTCCATTCGATGCTGCTGGCATTATCCTCTTGAGACAAATGTTACAAAAAGGCTTATTTCGTTAGTATTCACTTGAGGTTGCATGAATTTTAAAAATAAATTATTAAGTGCAAATGTTATACAGGACTCTGTCCTTATTCTTTTCTGGCTTTAAATAAAAACAGTAATGTGTAAGATCCTACAAGAAATCTTCTTACTTAACCGAACTACAGAGCACTAACCAGAAGATAAGAATAAAGCGAACTTACCTGTAATGGTATACATTTTGTCTAGCTCTTGTAAAGTTGAGGAAAATACGTCTCACCATAATCCATTAGAATTGTAAGCGGAGACGCTTGGGGTAATCAGGTAACCAACTTCCGAATGAATGTGTTTCTGTGGTTCTACCAAGGTGGACATGGAGTCATTACCACAATGAATGTGAAGTTTGGTACTCACTGTTGTGGGTTACCGGAACCGCTGAGTTAATCTGCTAAATTTGGAGAGAGCAATCCGATACATGTGACTAACACGGATTGAAGGAAAGAAAAGTGCCCAAGGAAAGCCACTTTTGACTGGCTGAAGAAATGTAAGATAGATTAGGAATGAGTGAAGGTAAGGAAAAACTGTAAACTACACGTTGCGACTAGAAAATTAAATCAATTGCTATTGGAAACTACGTGCAAAGGAAGTATAGGAAGTATAGTTTTTTTATAGTCTCAGAAAGGAAAATATTACAAAATCATGATTGGAAACGTTAATACAACATAAAATTATATTAGTTTGGCCTATTTAACTCGTTCAAATATATAACGGCTTGAGAAAGTACAGAGGACGGAACGTAATACTATATATTACAGCTTAACTATTTCGGCATTTGCCAATATATTTTATTGGAAATAAATAATCTATTTCTTTTATTAATTTTATATTTTGAAAGCTGCCTGGTTTTTCGTCATCTTCGTGCTTGGTGTTTACAAAATTAACTGTACGCGCTCTTGAATTGAATGAAAAACGGTGAGAATTCCCCACAGAACCTACAGACAGCTTACTTTGTGTCAGACCTCTGGGAGCATTCTGTGGGTGTTCCAGATCCGCAATTAGGGGCGTAAGCTAGCATGGAGGTCCTTAACGTGAGCTAGTTGTTCATCTCAGCGCCAGGGTTTGCGGTTCAGCCGCCAAACTCACGGCTTTCGACATCGTCCTGCTCCAGAAGGGCAGGCGATAACAACGGAATCTCCACGCCAAAAACAGTAATTACAGAGCACAAAGTTCCCACATGACAGCTCTACACTTGGCCTCGTCGATACCTCCAACCGTGAAAATTGGATTGAAATGAAATGTAGGAACAGAAAGTCGCATTCGCTCAATGACCAAGGGAAAGTCGTGAAAAAACTGTTGTCCATCTTGGTGAACTACCGAATGCGTTACCGCCTGTGGCACTCCGCTCGATTGCATGTTCTTAGTTGAGACAACTTTTTGACGCAGTACATGAAATCGCGGTGTACCTTCCAAATCAGTTTGAATGATACATATTCAGATATATTGTTTACTACGGTTCGTAAATATTCCATCTATAAAAGGTGTATTTTTCTCTAAGTGCAGTTATTTCTTTACTACTTTCAACATCAAAATCCTTTCTTGTGACAGAAAAATGGACCCTGAAAGAAGTGTGTTACCATTCTCATTTTCATTAGCTAAGCCGTTCTTCTTCTTTTTCCTCGGGTCTGTTTCTTTCTGATCCCTTTATGAGTTTCTCCTTGCTTGTTGCTTGACAGCGTTTCCGTTACCCGTTCATGTTCACGGTTAAGTAACGAGAACATTTCTTCTACATAAATCCGCAGAGATAGAAGTAATTTACTTATGGCAGCAGCGCATAGTACTCAAGATGCGGCATGGGGCACTTCAGAACACCGCTATCACTGTTGATTATTCCTATGCATTTACATTTGATACTATTTACACGTGTGCAAAAAGTGAGGTGTTCTTTGTTGTCTCTTCATGCGTAAGACGTGCCCTTCTTGGTTTCCGTGACTTTCATGACAGCAGGGGAAAGAAAATCGAAACTGATCTTCCTGAGTTACAAATTGAAATTGACCTTCACAATGCTGTCCTCCGTGGGCTAGTGGCAACATGACAGCCTCTGCTTCCCGAGGCCACGTGTTTTAACAGCAAAGGCCGATGGTTTTTTATAAAATCCCTTAGCATGTCTTCCTTCCTTGAGCAGGAAAAGGAGCAGATTGTATGTTTTATGTGGATTTTGAGAAAGCGTTCGATACGATAAACAGGGGGCTTTAAAATGGAAACTAAGAGGAAAAGGGGTGGGCGAGAAGTTTATAAACGAAATTGATTAAATGTATAGTGGGGTGAAATTCAGAATAAGATGTGGGTTGAATGTATTATCAGAAGAAGCCGAACAGAAGTTAGGCTTAAGACAGGGGTGCAAATTGAGTCCTATACTGTTCAATTTATTTATAGATGACATAATAGAGAGGGTTAAGGAAAGCAATGCCCATTGCCCAATAATAATGAACAAAGAGATCCCTTGTGGAAACGTAGAGTCAGACTGAAAAATTCAATGCCATAGCCGGGATTTGAACCACGGATCTTCTGGTTTCCGTCCAGCCGCAGTACCATTGTGCTACTATGGCCAACGTGCCGATATGACATTAAATTCTCCAACTGACTCGTATTTTCCCGGTAAACCACTTAGGAGTTCTCATAAACACATGAGACACATGAGAACTAAGTGGTTTACCGGGAAAATACGAGTCAGTTGGAGAATTTAATGTCATATCGGCACGTTGGCCATAGTAGCACAATGGTAGTGCGGCTGGACGGAAACCAGAAGATCCGTGGTTCAAATCCCGGCTATGGCATTGAATTTTTCAGTCTGACTCTACGTTTCCACAATTTAGCCTACACACGGCCAGTGTGAAAGAATAATTAATTTCCATTAATTAACCTAAAAGAGATCCCTGTTTTATTGTACGCGGATGATTTAACGGTAGGAGCAATTTCCGTAACAGGCTTCAAAAATCAATTGAGGTTCCATAGGTTTTGCGATGACTGGGGACTACGAATAAACAGAAAAAATGTCAGGGGTAAGAATATTTAAACATAAACTGGAGATGTAAGTTAGATGGTTAGAAAGAATGTATGAAGCGGTCGTTGAAGCCAGAACATTGTATGCAGTGGAGGTATGGGGCACATCAAAGGTAGGAACACAATTAGACCAGATGTATGGATTGTTTTGCAAGGAACTACTAGGGCTGCCAAAATCGGCACCAAGAGAGGTGGCATTACTAGAGCTAGGTAATACAAAAAGTAGGGGAATAATAATAGAATATTGAAATTCTGGAATAAGTGTATTAAAGGGCAGAAAGGGGAATTATTGAATCTGTGCATGAAGCAACAGAAAAGCATTAAAAATACGAATAGTTGGTGGTTGGAACTGGAAAGAATGATATTATAGATAAGCATGGGAGATCCATGGAGAGCAGAGAAGACAAATTATAGCGGATTTTTTGAAGGAAGTGAGAACTAGACTACAAGACATAGATAGGCAAGAGATATGGGAAAGTATAGAAGAAAAGAAATATTTGAAATTTCATTAGCAATTAAAGACAGAATGGGGTAGGAAAATGAAATGTGTAGTGTTTAACGCCCGCTATTACTACATACGGCACCGCAGGCGATGACACTGATGATACATGAGATGAAGATGGAGCACCGGTGGAATGAGATGGCGGGGGAAACCGGAGATCCCGGAGAAAACCCGCCCCAGCGCCGTGTTGTCCACCACAAATCTCACTTTGCGGTCGCCTGGGATCGAACCCGGGCCGCCTAGATGAGAGCCAAGCGGTCTAACCACTGAGCCACGGCGCGGCCGAATGGTGTAGGAAAAAAGTATATAGATCAATGTGGCAAAACTGGAAGAGAAGGTATAGCATTGATGAGGGTAGGAATATTATACTTAAAATGGTTGAGAAGTAATGAGTGATTGATAAGTGAATTTTGTGTAGATGAAGAAAGCACTGTTCATTACTTAATAGAATGTAAGGAGCAAACAAATGACAGGAGAAAAATATGGGATAAGAAATGGGACAGTGTGAGCAAAGAGATATTGGCGGTACGCATGTTAACGGGTATGGGAGAAAAGAAAAATAGATGTATAGGAGATTTCTTATATAGGATAAGAGATAAAAGAATTAGGATTAGGATAGAAGAAGAAAACGTCAAGAAGAAATGGCATCAAGCTGCTCAGGAAAACCAAAGGCCACACATAGCCAGGGGACCTGAATCAGCAAGTAAATCTTAGGGTCAGCAATTTCATGTATTTGTACAGGTGGTATAATACAGCATGTTCTATGTTAAAATCTATTGTACTGAATTTGTAATGGATACTGTACAAATAAATATCAAATATCATGTCTTCCTTCGAAAGGAAAGTAGATACGTGGGCCCCTATCGTAGATTTACGGCACGTAAAGCATCCTCCAGCCTGATTAAAGGTGCTTCTAATCCAAAATAAGCTTTATACACGCCTAGTATAGAATGCGACACTGATAATCACAGTAGTTAAAGAACGTCCATAAATAAAAGGCCAGTTTGAATTTCAATTAGACTTCACAGAAACCAGATGAACAATTTCCTCCCCTCTCTTTCTGAAAGGGCGGCACATCTGAAATCTAGATAACTATCTGTGGGCCCAACACCCACCCAATTCACCCGGTCAGGAGATGCCGCAGGTAGCTGCATCTCTACTTCGTCATGGAAACTGACATATCAGCAGCGTCCTGTGGCACTGTTTGCGAGATCGTAGCTGTTATTTCCCCATCCAGTTGTCAAGTGCACTGCACTAAGTCACCCAACAGAACAGCGCAATAATGGTAAATATGGATGCTAATCGCAGATTAACAACTTATTATTTGTCATGTATATATCAAAATTATCTACACATTCTCGTGGTATTATCACATATAAAATCGAAAAGAATTTGTGAACAATGGATGGCGCATTACTAGTGACAATTGAAATAAATACATGTAAACGCACACGACATACACGCGTGCCTCCTTCTCTCTCTCTCTCTCTCTCTCTCTCTCTCTCTCTCTCTCTCTCTCTCTCTCTCTCTCTCTCTCTCTCTCTCTCTCTCTCTCTCTCAATTTTACTGGTTTTGAGCAGTGGTCTTAGGTGAGGCATGCGACGTGATGAACAATGCAAGAGCAAATTCCTGTTTATAATCGTTCTGGCCACCTTTTTAATATAAAATAGCCATTGTGTTTCTTGTTGGTATAGTGGCCGCGTTTAAAGCATCCCCAACCGGCTCTCTTTGTAGGGAAAAACTGTTCTTCCCCCTAACCACAATGTCATAAACATCTTAGGAAACACCAACCGGGGTCAGAGGTAAAGAATGTTAGGCACGTGTTTACAGCTGAGAAAACCCAGTGTTGCCGTTGTTTAAAATAACGTTTAGAGGCAAAATATAAATAAATAAAGCAGAATTCACTGTAGGAAATCGTCATTGATCTTTTCAAATAAATTGTAAATGATTAATGTTTTCTATAATAATACATAATGTTACAACTCTTTATAACATAACTGAAAAGAGATATGTTACCTATGCTGTTATGCTATTAGTACTTCTATTACGTACAAGAAGTAAATGCGTATTATTAGCATAATATCTTAGTAAAACATCATTACAATTTTAAAGGCGTTAAATTGCATCAGTGTGCATGAATTTGTGAGGGATATTTACTTGCAAATTAAAGAAGCACTTTGGTTATTCTGGTAGTTAATAATAATTTATAAGCAAAGATTGCACATTAGAGCTTTGTTTATTGCAATCGTGAGTCGTTTTATCCTAAAACATTTTCCTATATTCTATGGCAGGTACAGGTGGTGACTTTCTGTTGATTTAACAAAGCAATAAATACTTCAAAAGTAAAAAAGAAATAAATAAAAAAATTAGAAAAACGAACCAAGGAATTAAAGAAAAACTAGTAAGGAAACTCTATTACTCTTTTTAAATTTTCGAAGCTTTTTACAAGGATGTCTGCTAATTTTATAAGTTTGAATAAAGTTAAGCAGTATATTTTCTGGGGCGGGGGTGTTCTGCTAAACACAATTTAAATAAATAATCACGTACATTCCACATAATAATTAAATATGTCATAAACGCTTTAGAACTCGAGAAAGTTTAGAAATACTGTTAGATATATATTACAAGTATTTATGGAAATCCATGTTAGCATATCCATGTTAGGTTTATTCCCATGGTATCCACATCTTAATTAAATTACGCAAGAGCTAAACGTTAATAACTATTAAACAATAATAAATTTATAAAACTATACTAAGAAAAACACTATGTAACTTCTGTAAATATAAGCTTAATTAACACACATAGGAAGCACGTTTGCACAGTCTAAGCTAATTACTGAAGACACAAGAAAAATATTGCAACAGCGCTTTAACTTGGTGAACGTTTTAAGAAGGACCACCCATATGTTTAAGGGTGGAAAACCCTTATAATTGCTTACATGTGAGGAGGCGTGGTCAGAAGGGAAAGCTTTTGACGCCGCCTGGGATGCGATGGACGAGGCTACTATACCCTCAGTTCTGTGAAAAAGATTGTGGAATGCATGACTGTAACTCACTGCAGCACAGCAGTATCATCCAATATGTCACGTGCATTGTGGCGTGATCACAGGATTCCCCTGTATTAACACAAAGGGGCATGTTATGTTGCCAAGTCACTATGAAGGGAACTCTAATGAAAGGGCGTTTCCCGCAAGAAATGGTATTCCGGATTCCAGAGCGCGCGCGCGCGCGCGCGCACACACACACACACACACACACACACACACACACACACACACACACACACTGCAGCCGGTCACGGATACTATGTGGTTCATTCGTTTGACATGCGAATTAGCAAAAGTTGAAGGTCGCATCGAACTTAATGTTCCCTTACAATGGAACACAGGGCTGCCCAACATAGTCGAAGCCTTCGCTTATGTAGAATGCCTCACATTCTGTGCATTCACCACGGCGGCACAAACACAGCTTTCTTGTTGCCTGCTTCCGGTCAGCTGGTTTTTTAAAAGGTTTCTGCACATGTGAAGTCACACATCTGCTGATAATTGAAGTTGAGTATTATGTGGCCCACTTTTCCACCGCTATTAGTTTCAGTTGTGTGGTTTGTAATAAGGATGATTTGCTCCACGTAAATTCCAAAATCCATCACAGGAATCAGGATGTATCTGTAAACATTAGAAACTACAATTCTGATAACTACTGTAGTCAAAGCTCCTTATGCACTAATAATGCATATCCTGTTTATTTGTAATAGCACTTCTCCAAGTAGTATAGGAGTTACGTTTTCTTGAGGATGAAATTGCTGTCCTTGAGTCCCTGGCTCTGTATTTGTAACTTCTCAATAATTGTAAGGACATTCGGGATGAACCCTCGGGAGTTCAGCCAGTGCAGAACTGGGTTTTCCTCAATAAGTTTAGATTGCATTGCAACCATACCACAAAATCCCTAATCGACATTAAAGTAGATCTGCTTCTGAAGAATCGAATCTTTGATAAAATTGATCTTATTTTCCTTCATTGCAGTAAACTGACTCTGATGGATCTTTTATACCTGGAAAGATAGTGAGGAAGAAAGTTATTAATACATCGATTGTTCTATCGTTAACAAACTAAGATACCGGGAAGTCGAACGTGAAACCTTCACGTATATCTCAATTATGCTTCGCAGGCAAAAGATCCCCGAAGGAAAGTTTACTTTGAACCCAAATTGGATAAATATCGTAGTGGTGTACTAATTGTAATTCATTTGCCTCGACGATTGAAGGTTTAAAATCCTATTGAAATATATGTTGAGAATATAGGAAATTTAGGTTGTACGCTATTATGGTGTTCACTATTCTAACGCAGCAATATAACCATGCTTGTCTGCGTATAAAAAGCAGGATCCTGAATCGAACTGAAATATTTAGTGTGATCCAAGTATCTGTCTGTTGCAGCACTTTCTTGTGCAACCCTTACTTACAAGGAGACTATGGTCGGTTGTCCTGAAACACTTGCAGCGCTCGGTGGACCGCTCTCATTAACCACACTATGACGAAATTTGCCGAAGGGAGGGCAAACAGCCGTTGAGTGAAGCCTTGAAATGGTTCCTTAAGGCCTGCGTCTGCAACGAATAGAAGTAACAAGTGCCCAGTAGAATGAATATTTTACGGAAACTGCCCAAGGCTTAACATCTCCGACATTGTTGACCTGAGCCTGCTTGACGCAAAAGAGATGCCCTTGATGTCTGGAGAAGGGGGGAACTAATCAAAAGAATTATTTTCCGTAGACACTAAGGTGGTAGTGAAGCTTAAATCAGTTAATAGAGAGACTTGCTTTCTTTCTGCTCGGGCAGTTTATGATGAAAGTACTTAAGTGGAGCCCATATGTTGACAACGACAAGGTGCCTTTTTTACTGGGTGGCAATAGATAAAACATTTTTATTTTTCTGTTAGAGGGTCTAGCTGCTCTTTTAAATTACAAGGTAAATATTTGCTTTTTATTTCCTTTTTTTCCCAAACAACCTTCAATTTATTTCAAATTATTCGATTACTTTCACAGAACTCTAGATTATGGACATCACTTGGACATATTTTAATTTGGAATGTGACCATACTTTATATTATAATGTACTACGCTATCTGCAAAGGATTCAGCATTTCTTTTTAAAGTAGGTTCAAGTTGTTTTAGAAAAATATTTTTCTAGGACGACTAGTATTCCACCAGAAGCTAAAGCTGAACTCTTAGACATCCACCCAAGAAATATTTGGACTTCAATTTTAAAAAAAAATGTAATCCTAATAAGTGATACTCTACGAGAGGGAGTCGTAAAGTTTTAATTATCACCCTTTAAAGCTGTGATAGAGAGTTTGTGTTGATATGTGCTTGTTAGTTCTTCTCTATGTAGTCACCATCCAGACTTACACATTTTTTCCTTCCGAATATCTTAATTGTAGAAGTCTGCAGAATTCGCTTTAAACCACTCTTCCACTTCATTAATGACGCCGTTTGTGTTGCCAAATCGGCGACCACGCAACGGATTCTTCATTTCCGGGAACAAGAAAAAGTCACTTGGTATGAGATCGGGCGAATAAGGCGAATGTTGTAAGGCCTCAAAGCCACATTCCCTTGTTTTGTCAACTGCAACTTGAGACTAATGAGCTGGTGCATTGTCAGTCAGAAGACGAACACCTTTGGGGAGCATACCACATTGTTTGTTAATCAGAACTGCTCGTAACTTGTCCAGAAGATTGCAGTAGTAACTGCGAGATATGGTTTGACCCTTGGCAAGATAATCTATAAGGATGACTCCATGACAGTCCCAGAAAAGTGAAAGCATGACCTTCCCAGCTGACTTTTGCATCTTTGCCTTTTTTGGAGGGGGGAAGTCGGCATGTTTCCATTCCATGCTCATGGTTTTTGTTTCTGGATCATACTGATAGATCCAGGTTTCATCCATGGTTACCAGACGATAAAAAAAAATCATCTTCATTCTGTTCCAACAGCATCAACATCTGCCTTGGAAGATCACGCCATGTTTGCTCTTGGAAAGGGGTTAGCAAACGTGGAACCCACCGTGCAGACACCTTAGACATGTGCAGTTCGTCATGAATAATTTTCCATACACTACCATTACTAAGATGTGTCTCATTCATGATCATTTGGACGGTTGCTCATCTGTCTTCCAGTAGTAAACACTCCATTTTCTTCACTGTGACAGCATCGTCTGTCATTGATGGTCTACCAGATCTTGGCTCATTTGTCAGGGACATGCGACCAGTTTGAAAATTCCTTTTCTACCTCACAATAGTGTCATACGATGGGCAATCATTTCCATAAACAGCCGTCATCTTATGGATTTCCCGGACAGTTTTGCGCTTCAAATGCAGGAACTTAATCACACTACGAGCCTCAGTTTTCTCCATCTTACACCTCAGTCACTTCTGGCACTCACTGTAAAAAATAAAAAAATAAAAAGGACTCAAATCGCTGAAACTACCAACATTATGTCCCGAGGGATCAGTGATGTCACTGAAAAATTATCACTCTAGCATAAAGACTACCGGGTGGTAATTAAAACTTGACACACTCCCTCGTATAATACCAGCGGTTCTAACCATAGCAGTCGAGAGACAAATCTTTCTAACTCCTTTCTACTACCTAAGTCAATACCTATATCCTTTCTATATAAAGTAATCAAGATCTATCAAAGGGAAGTACATGTCTCAACACACGTTCGCACACACAGACCACCTCTGTAGCGTGAGGGTAGCTTGTCTGCTTCACATTCAAGTTTGAATCTCGGTCAGGTGAGTTATTTGTATGAGGTTTCATTTATCGTCCGATAATAATTCTTCAGTTGGAGAACGGGAGGAAAAAAAAGTGATTATCAGCTAATGTCGCGTGAAAGTAAAGCTTAAATTGAGTCAATCATTGAAAAGTAAATTTCGCGGTTATAGTAATGAATTTAGTGCCCATGAGTTTCCTGGTAAAACAGTTTCGTTGTGTAAGGTTTATGAAAAAATAATTAGGATTTGAAGTATTATGCTCTCCTTCAAAGAGTGGTGACAGTAAAATTAGGCATTTATTAGCTTCTTCTATCAGTCACTGTTTTCTTTAATTTTGTAAATTATAATTGATGCCGGCAGCGTCTAACACAAAGACATTACAGCAACTCTTTATGTTATGCAACACCGTAAGCAACAATAAAAATGTGTAAAAACTGTTATTTTAAAACCAAATACTGGGTTTTAACTATATTAACATTAGAAATTCGGTTTTAAATATTAGTGTCCTTTCTTTCGCTTTGCCCTTTTTATGGAAGGCTGTCCACTCGGATCCTTGTATATGTCTAAAACATCTGAAGTCTAAACTGTATATCCAGCCTAAACAAAATCTGTACAACCAATACACCTTCATAATGCAGCTTTCCGCTTTTCGCGCCAGAAATGTTAATACCACGTAGCTGGTACGTGCGGCTCGTAAAGCAAAATAGATGGGATAGAGCCCTCGTTCCGACAACTCAAACGGGTGCACATTTAATAGTTCTAAAAGAAATGATCGAAAATGGAAGTAGAAGATAACTTGTATTTATTGTTGGCTCATCTTTTAAGAAATAAGTGAAGTGTGTGTGTGTGTGTGTGTGTGTGTGTGTGTGTGTGTCTGTGTCTGTGTCTGTGTATGTGTGTGTGTGTGTGTGTGTGTGTGTGTGTGTGTGTGTGTGTGTGTGTGTGTGTGTGTGTGTGTGTGTGTGTGTGTTTAACGCCCGCTTTTACTACATACGCACCGCAGGCAGTGACGCTGATGTTACATGGGATGAAGATGGAGCACCGCTGGAATGAGATGGCGGGAGAAATCAGAGATCCCGGAGAAAACCCGACCCAGCGCCGTGTTGTCCATCACAAATCTCCCTTTGCGGTCGCCTGGGAACGAACCCGGGCCATCTTGTTTAGGGGGGGGGAAGAAGTTGTGCCTTATTACAAAGTCGTCACATTCTTGCATCGTATGTTTCACAAGCTTTCTCTTTTTCACTGATATAATCACTCACTTTTCCTGTTTTATAATTTTCATTACATATGCTGTTTATACTTGAAATAATTGAGCTCCGAAATAATATTCTGTGATTATGCAGATGTCAGGTGACTCGACGAATTACATGTTGCGACTTCTAACCCTGCTTAACGGTGTACATCTATTAACTCTTGAGTATAGAATATTACACATTTAAGGATAAATTCGTTCTGAAATGTATATCATTAGCAAGCCGCCTCTGTTGTGTAGACGTAGCATGTCATTATTCAAGAGGCCCCGAGATCCGAGATCGACTCTTTAGGATAAGCCCCCCCCCCCCCCCCCAAGATTTTACTTTATCCTGAGAAAACGAATGTCGGGAAAATACAAGATCTGTAGACGCCTAGTTCTTTGAATGCCATTTCACACACAACATGCTATATGAGCCATCAGGTCAAATGTCATCCTCTGTGGTCTAGGGGTAAAATGCTAGGCTTTGATTCTGGAACCCATGTAGGGCGATGGATTATTTGTTCTTCTTTCTCTCGTTACCATAGCTTCTTCCTCTGAAACAGTAATAGTAAAACAGGTGGCCCCGTGTCTAAATTTAGGTACATAAAAGAACCTTAAGTTTGATAAAAGCTTAATCAAAATTGAGGTTTCACGCCCAGTATAGAATGGGACGCGGAGGACAGTTAATGAGCAGCCGTTAATAAAGCTCAGTTTAATTTAATTTTAAAGAATGTTAAGTTTTAAGAAGAAAGACAATAATGTCGCGGCGAAAAGCACAGAAATTTCGGTGCCGAGAGATAAGCGCGGCTTGAGTACACAAAGAGTCTGCAGATAAAGATAAGAGGCAGACGGTACTTGCATAAGCAGATAAACTTAGCGCTTGAGATAAGTGACTTATCGGCCTAGGTAGGGTTTTACGGAAGGACGGTTCTAGTGATATCTCGATTGGCAGAGAATAGTTGTTTTTCTTATTTGCTCCAGAAGTCTCTCGAATTTATCATTGAGGTATTTAAGAGAGCGACGACTCGCCAAGAGTCAGTGTGAGTAGTAAGCAGTTGTAAAGACATGTAACAAGAGTGTTTTAAACAGTGGAAGTTGAGTAAGCTGTTTGTTATTGTCATCGACCTTGGTGTTGTAGATTACGATATGTGATGTAATTCTGCTGCTACGCAGTATGTTTCTACGCAAATAAAGAACATTTAGAATTTCGGCAAATTGGACTTTTAATTCTAGGAACCCACAAAGTCACAATAATAACGTAAATAGTTAAACGCAAATTAGAGGTTGCGTTTATGTTTTTACTCTGTTAAGTTTATACTTTTAAGCGTAAGATGGCTCCACTGTTGTCAACCAGCCGTAAACGGAGACATGTGGATTGAAGGAAAGCTCACGTGATCCGCGAATAAAAAGTAATTGTAAATGAAGCAGGGTTCATTATTCGATTCTGTTTTATTTGAATACCTCTAGGTAGAATCATCTACATTTTATGCCTGCCTCTATACCGTGTCTGCCTCATGTTCAAGAGGTCCCTAATTCTAATATCGGCCAGGATGACACATGGATAAGGGTTTTCCGTAGTTTACCCTTATTCTGAAAGATGAATGTCGGATAACACTAAGGTCTATAGATTTTAGGCTCATTTCACTCATATCATTTATCGTCCGATGTGACTTTAACGTTGGAGGGCATATGTGTGTGTGTGTGTATGCGTGTGCGCGCGCGCGAGTGCGTGTGTGCGTGTGCCTTCACAACTTGAAAGCTATGTCAGTGAAGCACGCGAGATTTCAGGCAGGTAATTGATGAGTATGAAGACAGTGATCTTCTGGCATAATATATGTAACGAAGGATAAAGGCAAGTAGTGTAAGAAGAAATTATGAGCGTTTATCCTTAGCTGTTAAATTTTAAAAGTTACACTTAAAATTGGAGTTACTAACCAAAAATCGCCGGTGGGTTACCTATAGGCCATATTTGTGCATGCGTGAATCAGTTTACATACCTGCGAATGATTCTGAAGATGCCACTCAATTCTAAAAATTGATGTCTCATATCTGATAAAAATTCCGTTAATGTTTTTTTGGTTTTATTTTTAACCAAAAAATTCATGCATTTGCTACTGAATGCTTAGTCCTGTTATTTTAAATGGGTAAAAGTAAGTTAATGATCGCTTTATGTTTCCAACTTTTATTTGTATTTTTAATTTTCCTTTCGCATTTGTAACAAAAGAGCAAGTATCATTAAAACTGACGAAACGAAAATGCCCAAGGCAAAATACGAGTACCATGTCTTTTGGTGTGGAAAGCGCTTTATAATTTTACCTGCAACGCAGACAGCTCGCCGTAGAACTAATTGCTCCGTGTAAGACCACGTGATACTACTGACCCAAAAACACATGTAACGGGCTTCGCAGCGTTTAGTTTCGGAGGATATGTTGTTTTTTGGGGGCTCATTCAGCAAAAGTCAGTGGAGCATAACCGTATGTCATGTTCAAGGATATTGGTTCTGGCTCCGTAAACTACCACTTGAGAAGTGATCGCGTGGAAAAATTCTAAATATTGCACTTCATTCCATAAGCTGAAAATTTCACAATTTTAGGTCCGTTTATCTTATTTCAACGAGAACACCTGGGAATGCTCACTAGAATGAGTGAGTGAGTGTGTGGTGTTTCAGGGCCCGTCGTTAACGAGGTCATTTGGGCCCATGCTGCTTAGAGTTTATTGGAAACAGTTAACAGATCAAATTTGAAAGTTAATGAAGTACGTTCCTCACGGCCAAGGCTAACGTGACTTACTTACAAATTTACGATCATAAACCCCACTGTGTCCTGCAGCGTAAAAGCTTTTATCTGAGATTTTTGCGATACATCGAAAGCTTTCGAAAGTTTTGTACTTAAAATGCCTAAAAATTGCACTTAATATTGAAGGCTATCGTCAAAGTACGGAGTGGATTTTCAAGGTCTACAGTAAAGTGCATTTTGATTTCAGAGAAGCAGTATTACCAATTGGTCGTGTAGGGTCTGTTTTAAATCAGAACATTCCAAGGTCGGCAGTATTATATCATAATATACCGAAGTCTGTCTCTCTCTTCTTCCGCATTCATTTGTCTCATTATGAACAAGGGTTAAAATATGGATCAAAAAGAGAGAAAATTATTACTCATGAATATGTTACCGAAAATAGGTATCAAGAGTACCAGCCTTTAGGGTCTGCTGAAGGTTGAGTTTTGAAGAGTGTAAAATCATACTCTAATATATTAGTAAATATAAGTTCTTTAAATGTGTTGCAAACTTTTTACTTCATGTTAAGTAATAACAGCGTTATATGGCAAGAATTCAAATAACCATAAGTATCTTGGGGAATAAGGAAAAACATACCAAGTATCGTAGAGGAGTTATATTTTATTTGCATGTTGTTAGATTGTGATAAATGTGTTCCATTCACATTACTTTTGAACTCTTTTACAAACAATTTTTACGAAAGCTTATTGCTGTCCAAGTCTTCTTAATTCTGATAAATCATCCATTTTTTGTAGGATACTGTAAGTCAGTTTTTTAAAGATACTCGCTATGTGAAAATTCAAAGTAGTGATGCATAGCATAAAAAGGAATATCTGAATATCGTTTACTCCAAAATAAAATAAACATTAAAATAAAAAGCAATTTACCTACGTAAGTTGTATGCTTTAACGAGTTCTACATTTTGTCTTATCTTCTATGGTTTATCACTTATACAAGTCATTCAGAATGAAAAGGATTAGAACTGATGTATTATGTACCAATTTTGATGTTGGACTGTTTTTCCGTTTGTAATCATGCTGTTAACATGCCGGCACAGGGGCGCGCGAGCACGCGCAAACACAAACGAACCTTTTGAGAAGCCGCTTGTTCTATTCACGGACCTCTCTTGAAAATCGCAAGCTAAGAAGTTATAAAATGTGGTTCAGACAGAATTTTGAAGAGGAAAAATGCTACAGAAAAGCAGTAAAACAAGAGTTCAGAGCACAAATGCTTTACCTAAATGGTGCATTACCAAGTATAGGTATTAGTAGCTTTAAAAATGTTTATATTAAAAAAATTGTGTGTCATGAAAGTACAAATTACAATTATAAATGTGCAAAAGAAGAGCTCGAAAATGTTCACCTTCTTAGCAGATTTAACAGACAAAATGTATTCAAAATACTGTGTGCTAAAGGTGATTTACACTTTTAATGAGTTTTTGCTTATCTCTTTTGGTTTAGCAAATTGCTTCCGAAGAAAAAGCTTCACAAGTTAAAATCACAATTTTCTAAAAGTCTTCAAATGTAAAGGATAGTTTTGGATAAATGACTTTCTTAAAAATCTTTGTATAGCATCTTTTTTTTTTTTTTTTTAAATTATAACTAACATTTAAGCTAGGAAAACATAAAGCCACACTATTGCGATTTCGCTTTGATTTACTTTAGCATTACATATTTTAACAAATTGTTGTTCATCACAGCAAAACTATCATATACATAATTGTTTCACCACATGGATTGTGTATGTCGGACATGTGGAGTTGTTTGCCTGCAGTTCCACTTTCTTTGCTTCCTGTCTGAGGAATGTGCTGCACACTCGTGATATGTTCTAAGGGCCATATCTACTTCCGACTACATAGGGGAAGTTGTGATACTGGCACAATCCAGTTCCATTTTTTATTTTATCTGCTACATGCAGCAGTAAGTTACTAAAGGGATACCGGAGTGATTTTTAAATGAAGTATGAGACAAATGTTTAAAAGTTTTTCGAAGTAAGATTGCATATAGCTGCTATTTTGGAAAATCCGTATAACAGAACCAACGGTTATTCTTAACATGGCGTGTAATTTTTAAAAATCCTAAAGCATTAAGCTCGGAACATAATTGTTGAAACTCGTAAATCATTACTATAAAACAGCCATAGAAGCGAATTATTATGATATTTATTTTATAGAAGTCGACAAGTGAACGCCGAGCGCGCAGTTTGTCTCTGAACGCTCTGCTTACAAATCACGTGTTTTTGTAGTTAGCTGTGTCAGCTAGCTTTTGTATATTGTTCATTGCTATATATCATATATCTACATGGCTCTACAAACGGATGATACCGGCCGAATATTATATTCAGCGCTAAATGTATTAAATAACGACACGAACTTCCGGGATAGCTCCAATTCTACGCTACAACTGACGTCATCTAATCAGCACTACCAATCTCAACTGTCTTCTGCTACCGGGGATAATACAGTAAGTAAACCAATACTACGACCCTCTCAACTTCACACAATCCAGCCCCTTAATACACTAAATAACTCCGTGCAGCACGACGATGATACAATGGCAGACTGTGCCCCATCTGACTGTTTAGAACGCAGCCAACGCTCGCAGCCCTCTCTCTGCCAGAGTTCACAACAAAACAAACGCCGATGCACTGCCTCTGTTTCTGAACAACCTACTCTATGCATACCCAATTCCTACATGTAATCGCTTCAATCCTTTAAGTGAAGCACCAGACCACGATTCTTCTGACACAGCCTCCATCTCTCAGAAAGAGAAAATTCCTCCTATATGTGTCTGCAATGTGCACAATTATCAATTGCTACTACAAGATGTAAAAAAATGTGTCTTATCTGAATTTCACACTGAGCTACGGGAAGCCATTCTTAAGGTCTATACTTCGACGTCCACAGACTACCGCAACCTTACCTAGTACTTGACATCAATTAAGCAAGAATACTACACATTTCATAACCCTTCAGACAAACTTTTTTCAGTCGTCATACGCAACCTACCATGCTCCCTCAGTGACCAAGAGATTTATGATGAACTTTGTGCTCAGAACTTCCCGGTTCGTAAAGTTACACGTTTACTACGTAAGAACAAGGAACCGATGCCTATATGTGTGGTTGACCTCCTTAACAATGACCAAGGTAAACATATTCTTAATCTATCCCGACTATTGTACAGCGTAGTCAAAGTAGAACGTCGCGGACACAATACGGAACTGCCTCAGTGTACTAACTGTCAAAACTATGGTCACACCAAAAATTACTGCCACCTAGAGCCCCGCTGTGTTCGCTGCACAGGCAACCATCACTTTTCTCAGTGTACGAAGCCCTCTACTACACCAGCTCAGTGTGTTAATTGCCAACAAGATCATCCGGCAAACTATCGCGGTTGTTCTCATTACTTACAGCTGAAGGAACGACAGTCTCGGCGCTTTCAGCAACACAATTCACAGCAACCAACCTCAGCTTCTCAACAACAGCCACTGGTTCAGCAACAACAAGCACAGCGTCCACAACAGCAACAACAAACACGACATAGTCCTTCCGCAATTGTTCCTTCTCCGCCATCACGGACTTATTCACAGGTACTGACTGGATGTTCACCTCCCTCTCAAGGACGTTCTACAATTCCTTCACCAGAGGATTCTGCCTCTGCATCCCCGTCTTGGACTTCCTTGAAAGAAATGATTGCACCGCTGGGTACTTTTCTGTGCAATCTGTTTTCTCCAGTTCTCCCGCAACTGCCGAAGCTTCTTCGTTCCCTTCTTTCTCCAATCTTCCGCAATGGCCACCCGTAATTTGTCATCTCTACGTTAGCTCACACTGCTTAATTGGAGCTCTAACGGTCTTCGGGCTAAACATTCCTCCTTCATAGCATTTCTTACGCATCACAATGTTGATATAGCTTGTGTAGTAGACACATTTTCTTCCCAATGACAGTTTCACTGTTCCTGGTTACGTCATTTACCGGCAGGACCGTGACGCAGATAAAGCATCTGGTGGAGTGGCTCGTCTCATCCGACGTTCTCTGAGTCACAGCGAGATATTTCTCCCACATTTGCCTAATTTGGAAGTGGTGGGTATTAAACTATTGTGCAGACGGTGGTGACCTTGTGGTTCTTAGCGCATACAAACCACCGAATCGCAGGCTGAATACTACATATCTCTCACTTCTCTTCCCTGCGAGGAACAGCACTCTTCTTCTAGGTGATCTCAACTGTAAACATTCCTCCTAGGAATGCCGAACGACAAATCCAAATGGCCGACTTCTGTTTACAGCCCTTGCTACTTATGGCCTATCGATATTGGCGCCCGAAGATCCTACTCATTTTTCTTCCAATCCCTTATTTGCCCCTGACATTCTAGATATCGGTATACACCGTAATCTAAACCTGCCTACTTTTGTTTCTTCCATACCAGAGCTTGATTCTGATCATTGCCCCTGATTGTCACCTTTTCTATTCCACTTGCCTTCCACCAATTAGCTCCTAGGCTGCTCAACGGTTACATTCATTGGGAAACATTTCAGTCTCATCTGGGTGCAACACTCACCAGTTCGAACCAACTTGCCACTAATCACGATATGGACCTCGCGATACAGCACTTCACTGACACCATTTGCAGTTGCGCCCGACTTTCCACTTCTCCACATAGACGACATCATTCTTCCCCCTTCTTTTCCCTCTTATCCATTTTAAGTCTCATCCGAGAAAAACACCAAGTTCGGTGACAGTGGCAACGGGACCTATAACCCTGGCTCTGTCGAAAGCTCAGCGGACTCATTCGACGGGTGAAACTGGAGTTGGAGCGACATCGTCTAGAGTCCTATGAGCGCTATCTTGCGTCACTCTCTCCTTCTGACCACGCGCTGTGGGAGGCCAGCAAACGTGTTCTTCGTGAGCCGACTGTTGTACTGGCGCTGTCTGCAGGTGCTAGACTGGTTACAGATATTCCCACCAAGTGTGAAATTTTGGCCGATCATTTTGAGCGTGTGTTTGCACTTCCCATATCAGCCGATGATGACACTATTGCAGACGTGGAAAAGGAGCTACATACCTTTCGCACTCGACCCACAGTCTCATAAAGAATTTCATTTACAAGCCCACGGGAGCTATCTTCCCTGATTCGAGCCCTTATCCTTAAGGAATCTCCCGGGCACGACTTGGTTCCTGACATTGTTATTAAGAAACTCACCAAAAAAGCAGTTGCATACTTGTCATCCATCCTCAATGCCTGTCTACGCCTCGGCTATTTTCCTCGCACCTGGAAGTTTGCCCATATAGCAGTCTTCCATAAGCCCAATAAACCCAAATACCTCCCCGAAAGCTATCGTCCTATAAGTCTGTTGCCGACCGTCTCCAAGCTGTTCGAAAAAGTAATTCATCGCCGTCTTCTGTCTTACCTTAATCATAACCATGTTCTTCCGCCTTATCAATTTGGATTTCGTCACAAACATTCCACTACCCATCATCTTTTACGATTAACTCAGTCAATTGACCACGGCTTCGAGTCCCATCAGTATACCACGGCTGTCTTCCTTGATGTGGCATTCGACAGGGTTTGGCATGATGGTTTGCTCATTAAGCTCTACCGCATCGGTCTTCCTAATTACTTATCACATCTAATCCACAGTTTCCTCTACGACTGCAGCTTTTCAGTACGCATTGGTGGAAAGCTTACATCCCCACGTAATATTACCGCAGGTGTCCCACAGGGTTCTATCTTGGCCCCGACTCTATTTAATATATACATTTCTGATATCCCTGACTTAGCTCCGACTTCTTTAGCTCTTTACGCTGATGAGACAGTACTATATTATTGTCATGTTAATCTCCAGCACGCACAAGTAGTACAGCTCTCTTTAGATAGCCTGACTCATTGGTTCAGCACTTGGTGGATCTCTTTGAACCCTCAGAAAACCGAGGCTAAAATCTTCACGCTTCGCCGATATACTCCGCTTACTCCGTTGTGTCTTTACAGGAACAATGTCCCTTGGCTTCCCACTACAACTCCTGTTAAATACTTTGGAGTGCTTTTGGACTCTCGACTGATCTGGCGTGCTCATATCGATCGTTTTATATCACTGGCCTCCGGGCGACTTTCAAAACTCTCACCTCTGTTGCATCGCCGTTCCAGCCTCGGCCTACAGTCTTCATTGTTACTCTACAAATCACTCGTTCGTCCACTTATTACAGATGCCTGCCAAGTGTGGGTGGCCGCACACTCATGTTATCTGCGCCGTCTTCAGGTTATACAGAATCGCTTCATGCGCATCGCTACCAACGCTCCATGGTTCATCCGTAATCAGCAGCCCCATCACGAACTAGGACTGTTACCTCTTCACGACTCCATTCGCAGGATCGCCCGTCGTTTTTTTTTTTTCCACGCTGCAAGAAGTTCCAGGAGCTGTGCATTATAACATCGGCCTCCGCACGCGCCAGCCCTCACGCTTGAAGAGGAGACTACCACAGGACCTGCTTCTGAGTGGTACATCTGATACGAGTGATTCTAGTGCTTGATGTCTGTCTTACATATTCAATATTGACATAATTTCTCAGAGAGTACTTTTGGAGTTCTAACATAATGTAGTTAGGGGGCGGCCTGTTAGCCTACCCCTGAGTATTATTGTTCTTTAATGTATTGTTCTGTTACCTTCTTTTCACTCTGATCTGTAAAAAATTGTACTGCTGATCGATCAATAAAAAATTATAAAAACATTATAAAATTTAAGACCAAATGGGAACACATAAAATTTAGTGTAAACGGATAGAAATCAAAATATACATGTGTCTTATTAGGTTAAACCGGTATCTTTTAGAGTTGTGACATTTCCTATTGCAGAAAGAATGTTTTCGTAACTTCCCTTCTGGAGGCTCGAAATCATACGTTTTTAGCAGAGCCCAGCGGTAGTTCGCTGTTGATATGTAAGACAGTATTTACTACCCACCTATACTGCCGTCCTAATAATCACACTGTTCCTGTGAACAATTCTGCGGACCAAACCTCTAAAACAAACCCTACTGGTAAGCTACTCTTGTGCATACAACTTGTTTGAATGCAATATGACGTAACACATGGGCAAAAGTGTCACTATCGTCTGTTACGCTTTGTGCACGTGGGCCCAAAGTATTACAAAAAGTTTCTTACGACGGATACAGTATAGAGAAGAAAAACAGCTTTTCCATTGCACACACCACAAACCAGTGCATTATACTTTGAGAACATTGGGAAAGACTGTATATCAAAGACTCTTGTGTGGTTATTAAAATAAGATTGCTACGTATTCAGCATGGGGTTGGTATTGCGTTAATTAGTTGCATTAATTAATTAAGATCCAGGAACGTACGTTGTAGAACATTTGAGATTTCTTTCTGTTAAGTGCAGTAAACAGGGCAGATCAATATTGTTGCTTCTGCTGTGCAAGGGAATCTAGACAGGATCCCCGCTACTAGCATGGATTACATTGTTGGAATATTTGATATGGGGTAAACTCAGCCTTATGCTGTTCTGCACACAATGATGAGCTGTTTAATTGAGAAATAGCGGCGCTTGCTCTATCAAATTGAACCAAAACGGCTACACGATTGTTGTATTGCCACCCTTTTCTCTGGGTATGGTCTAAACATATGACGAAGGAGAGGAAATGGGAGCTGGTGTGCCACAAAGGTGTAACGTTAGTAAGCCAACTTACCTGCTTGCGCATTACTGCTTCTAACCCTATATTGATCTACATCATTGTGAAAGCATAACCTAGAGTTGGAAGTTGGGGAGATTGTTCCGGTAAAAGAACAGGAGAAAAGTTTGCTACAAACAAGGCCGGCCATCGTGTAACGGCATGAGCCACGCGTGTTGCAACGTGCCTGATCGGGCGGCTCCATAGATATTCTCAGCTAATGGAGGAAAACTCTCAGAGATATTGCTGACCGATATTTACATGATTGTTGTCAAGGTCATTTCATCCAGCAATTCTGGACGGCTGCAACCACTAGAAAATCAGTAACAATAGTGCACCTACAGCCAAAAAGTTGTTCCATGGTTGTAAGGCAAGTTAAATGCAATTAGGGTGTCTAAATCCTGAAATAATGGCCTCAATTACTTTATCTGCCACATACAAGGCAAGTGAAAGTATTGTATTCCGTCCAAAAATTAAATAACGATATTTCACCGGAAATGCATGTTTTGAGGCTCCGTGAATTTAAAAATTATGCACTTTTAGGTGAAGTTTTTTGTGTATCTGTAAACAGTAATAACTCAAAAACTAAAATTTGGATAAATATCAACATTAATATTTAAGATTAGCATCTTCCGAAGCTGAAATCTAAGAAAGTTGAAAAAAAATACTGCAAAAATAAACAGTATACTAATTTCTTAAAAAAATGCTTTTAAGATTTTAATAACATGTCAGACGTTTAAAATGTTTACAAATAAATAAATTGTGTATCTTGAATTGTCTTTGAGTATCCTAGGAAATTCATTCGGAAGGAATTAAGTATAATTTGGTTAACTTTAAGAGATGAAACAAAACTGTATTAGAGCAAACGTAAACTCTCTAAAACATAATTTATGTTATATTCATACCCATGAAGGTCGTTCAATAAGTACCCCATTATAAATGAAGACGCAAATTATTCTCTTTGGAAAACTGAAAAGTCAGTTTCTCTTCTTTCGGTTCTCCTCAACATATTAATTTGAAACTAGGATAATATACTATTAATACAAACATGAATGATGTAACTCACCTGTTTCACACAAGGCTGACAAAAGTTACTTTCCCATCTGTACTGAACGATGGATCACCATATATCCACTGTTTAAGAAGTACATTTCTGTTGCTTCTCTCTTTTGGCATATTTGCATAAGAAACTGATCTATGTGTGCACTTGAAACACTGCTTACAGAATGGGCTTTCCATTTCCCACATAAAGAGTGGTCATTTGCCAATTCATTGAAATATCATTTAACTGGTCTTCGTGCAAATTCTAAGATTTTTCCATGACGTCATTAGCGCATTGTGATACGTCTGTAAGGCAAATACCTACCTGGCTAAACCCCTTTTTGTATATCCAATGTGCAGCAGTAAGAAATCTCTCTTCCCCGAAAACTTCACGTTGAAAGCAATAAATGCAAAGGCTGTTATCACAGATTACAATCAGAAGAAATTGGCCAAAAAGGTAGTTTTATGCATTAATAAGCAGAATAGGCACAAACGTATGAAATGGGCATTTATAGGCACCAATAAAACTAACAAATTAGGCTAATAATTGTACGAAATGTGCTTATAACTTAAAAGCCTACGTTTCTGAACACAGGAATAAAGTAGGCAAATAGGGCAAAATCCGCCTCCCCTAGTCATAAAGCAATTCATGCAGTTTGGCGGTGATGACGGGATTTGCCGAGAATACATGTGTTTTTATTGAAGCTTTCAGTAAGCTCTCGTAAAATGGCAGAACATTGCTCAAAACATGAAGCCTTCACGCCAGTTTCGCGCAAAAGAGCGGCAGTTCAAACCACTATTTTAGTGCCATTGTAGGTAACAAAGAGATAATACGAGTCGCTATCAGAGCCAGTCGCTGAAAGATCAGAATTTGATATTGATAGTTCATGGAAATTAGGAATTGTGTTGTATATGTTAGCTAACATAAACAGGACATTTCGATTAAATATCGAACTGTATATTTTATGTTCATTTATCTTCCAGTGATGATACACAAAGATTTTCAGGAAATCTCCCCAAATAAACTATGCTTTACGTTGGAGATAATATCCTAATTATGTACTGGATTTTCTCAACAGAGAATGTAACTCTTTTGCCTAATTTAGAATTTTCTGTGAACTTTGACTATAATCAATAATTATTTCCAGTAAGTGGTAAACCGTACGAAATAGACAATAGTTTAATACGTGAAAAATATAGATTCCCTAAAATATACAAATTAGGTCCTTGTTTGGCATGAATCATTTCCAAGCTCTTTGCTATATATTGATTTTAATTTTCCACTTATTTTAAGTGTGTGAATGTAACAAATCAGAGGTACTTCAAATTGACTTAAAATTACATTTTCAACATATATGAGTCGTTTTCTCAAATACTGCAAGTTGTGTGAAATGATCATGTAACACCTGGTGCTAATATCGCGTTTAAAAATATAGATGAGAACTATTGATTACTTTAGAGGTTAGAAGTGAATTCTCTATCAGAATTCATTAGTTTTCCTTTTTAAATATATCACATTTCTATGCATGCTATCAAATAACGAGTCATTAATACATCTAGTTGCTTTAACTTGATTTAGATAGGGCTTGGCGACGTTTAGATATGTGTGTAAATTATATAGGAAAGCTAAGTATGTAAATTATGGCTATTTTGCCACATCCTAGCAGGTATATAGTTTTTTTTTTTTTTTTTTTTTTTAATTTTACGTCCTCCAATGTTAAGTCTTAACGGACGGTGAATGAAATGGATGAAATGATGCTCAAATGTGTCCAGGGTCCATGGAGCTTAGAGCTACCCGATATTTGTCTTTGAGGATAAGGGAAACCCCTGGAAAAACCTCATCCAGGTAACTTACCCTGACCGAGATGTATAGCTGCTTCAAACTGTACATTAATGCCCGATTTCCCCAACGAATGTTAAAATCGACGTTAACGAATGTAACGTAACAATTGTTACAGCCATAATAAAGCTGTTAGATATCTTGCATTTCACCAACCTGTTTTCTGAAATTGTTAACAAACACGTGTTTACCCGAAGAGACTTGTAAATATAGCTATGGATGAGTCGTATTGTTTTTCTGAACGTACTGCGATGCGCTTTTGTTTTCATTTTCGTCTGCACACAGCTGAAAAATGGCGGGTAAACAACATCGTAAACAAAAGCCGTGAGACAAATTTCTCATCGATGGAGAAAGAATTGTAAGTTGAGTTGGTGACGGAGTATAAGGATATTGTGGAAGAGGACGGATGCGGTGAATGTAAAAGTGAAAGATGTCACGTGGGAAAAATTGGAAACTAATTTAATTCTAATGCATGTGTCACTACTACAAGCACGATACAATTTCGTCAATATTACGTAAATTTAAAACGAGGTGCGAAGGACAAGTAACAAGTGACTGGAATGTTCAATACGGAAGGTGGACAATGTATTATCCACACAATTCATTGAATTATAAAATCGCAAAGTTATTAATACTTGAAGCAAAGGCGTGATCGGCATATTCCTTTCGCTGCATGTTCTAACCTCTCTTTTACATCGACAGCAACGTATAGCAACTTCTTTTGTCAGTCTATACCTCTGCAGAAAATTTTATTCTAATAGCTCCTCAAAATAATATCTCCTCATAGGCCGTACTCTATTACGAATGTCATTTAGATGGTCAATATAGCAAGTCGACATCAACAGCTGCGGTCACGCCCGCCATCTTCACTGTTTACATTTGTTAAGGACTTCACAACAGAAATTTGGCTGGTTTAACAAGAGATTTAACACGTGTTAAACTAACACTTTTTGGTGAAATGCAATTTCTGTTATAGCTAAACTCGTGTTCAAGTTTTAACATCTGTTGGTGAAATCGGGCATAAGCCAAGCACTCTCCGTAATGCATTCACTAAGATCAACGAAAACTTTCCAGAAAAAAAAAATTTGCTGTGCATTTTTCTTACCAATACTACTGCATGCAATATTCTCCTTAAAATGGGTACAGTTGAGTTTCAAATAAGGAGTTTGTTTATGAAAAGTGTTTTTTTTTTCCAACCTCTTGAGTAACGTATTGTCTATATCTCCCATACACATACGTGAAGCTGCGTACACGCACAGGTACATACATACACACATACATACATACACACATACATACACGCACGCACACGCATTGTACTCTCTGCAGCTAGTACGTACATCTTTACGAAAATATTTCTCAATATCCTCTTGCTCTCAATATTAATCGCGTAAAGTAAATCTTTATAGCGAAAAGCAATCGTTTAATGATGGACAATTCGATAAAAATATCAATAGTTGTGAATAACACAAAGTTTGTGTGGTTCTGGCACTTGTTTTTCTTTCTGTTTTTTTTTTTTTCTTTGAGAATATTGAGTATTTCAGTTGTACATAAAAAATAAATATTGCTTTTTCGATGTTTCCAAGCAGGTATAGTATATTGCTGTGACCTTGCCCTTTTTTTTAAAAAGAACATGTGAGAACTATTAGATATGATTTAATGTTTGAAAAGAGTAGCTAGAATAAATAGTATTTAAGCAGTAATGATATAAAGTGTATCCTGTGAACAGGAGTTTAAGAAGTGTAAAATCAAATAAAGAGCTTTCTTATACAAAGCAGGAGAGAACATATTGTTAACGCGTTTTACTCATTCTTAACAGAAACTTAGGAGGGGGCATGAATCCCAAAGCCTACAACTTAAACTGCATTCTAGTATATTTTGGTACCTGTCTGTAGCATAAGCAGAGATAGATGTACTGAAAGAAAATAAAGAAATAAGATAGTTACATAATATTCAGTTTTCTCCGTGTTGCCTGAATGTTTGACAGCTGAATTAATGTAATTATACCAATACATACTAATAATTACAGCTGAAATGCTTTACCAAGGCAGTCACCCTGTGAACACAGCGTTGTCCACATTCCTATAGGACAGAAATGGCCTAATATTTGAATTAAGGCACACCTTTCTCGTGTGGAATTGGGGCGAACCGATCTAATAGGTATGTACAATCGATCGGTATCATATCGCTGATTGAAGTAGAGAATATATTCAGGAAAAGAGACCATCGAGCGGGCGGGCGTGGTGGCAAGAGGAGGGTGTTCCCAGACCCCATTCCGATTACTAGCCGGCCATGAGTATAATCATTATACTAGATCTCATTGTTGCAATAACCACATGCGGAAGGCATAGCATTTGCTATTTTAGGTACATTCCGCAATTGCATTTATTTCCTTATTTATATCTTATGTAACAATTAAAGCAAGGAGAGTGGGGAATGTACGTCTCCTACTCTCCATTTTATTGTGCTCCTACAAAACTTATACAAACTTTCTACACGAGTTTCCTATAAGAAGCTCGCAAATGTATAGTGGTTTTGGCAGATGAATTAAAAAATGTTCATTGTTCATGTGAATGACAACCTTAAAAATAACCAGCTGATAGATTAATGTTGAACATTTTAAGAGCAGAGTTGTTAAGTAGAACATAACCACAACTTTTAAGTCGCCTTTTGGGGACTCATTACTTGGGTAAGGCAAGTACTCTCTTTCCGATTGGATTGAAACGACCTCATTGTCTTCAACAAGCGGATCATCGACGGCGACTCCGCTGCCGCTGACGCTGACGCTAGTTGTTGACCTAGTCATTCATACCTTAATACGATCATTTTCTCCACAAGTGTGCTCTTATATTTGTCTTATTGTAGAAATATACTATTCATTTTTTTTTTCACTTTAATTTGAGTCCTTTAAATTGAACGGGCCAATTAGGGTTGGGAATGTGGCTGTAATAATCACCAAAGTGATAACCTCCGCTGCCCCTCTATATGCTTGCAGATTCCAAGTCCTTGGCTCTAGCCTGCTTTTGCTCACCGTTTTAGCCTGATCGGCTACCTCACTAAATTAAGAGGCCACTATTGATAGCACAGTTTTTTGTTTACGTCCTCCAACGTTAAGTCATATCGGACGATGAAATGGGTGAAGTGATGCTCAAATAAGTCAGGGGTCCATTGAGCTTAGAGTTACCCGACATTCGTCTATCAGGATCAGGGAAAACCCCAGAAAAGCCTTATGCAGGTAACTCACCCTGACCGAGATTCGAACTTAGGACCGGTTGACACGCTACCATCTACGCTACCGAGGCGGGCTAGCACAGTAAATGCTAACTATGTTATTTTTCCGGCGAAAAGTTATATAAATTATATTTTAAACCCCCCCCCCCCCCCCGCCTCTCCCCCCAAAAAAAATGCTAGTAGAAGTATTCACTCCACAGAGTTACAGGATCTAACCTTTGGATTATAAGATACATAGTTCAAACTTAATCTTTTGCACAATAAAAACCTGTTTTCTCCGTGTAGATGTGGTAACTGACATTTACTTGCTCAAATATGTTTAACTGAATTCCGGATTTGTCGTTTGATACGGTTTGATAAATCAGGCGGGCACGGGGATTTGCAGACAAGTTGTGAACTTAACATTGCATTGATCCAGCACCGGCCTTGATTTCAAGACAACAGCGTATGTAATGTCTGAGCTGCGAGGCATAAAATGCACTATAAAATTGTGTAACTAGGAAATTAGCTTTTGAATTTGTGCATAGGCATCACAGAGAAAGAAATAAAGGGAGAAAGAAAGAAAGAAAAAGAGAGAGGAGAACAAGAACTTACTACAGAGTGGAATGACTTAGGCGGGGGACGGCACATCAGTGTCTCGCATTCAGGTCACGGGTTCAAATCCAAATATCAAGGACCAATCAATTTTTTTCGTGGTTTCCCTCAGCCACCAAGGCAAATAATGGATTGGATTAATTCAGGACATAAAATTCCACCTTAATCTAAAAGTATACTAAAAATATTTTGTGCTACATTCATGTGACTCTACGCATTCAACAAAATTACGAAACTTTATTCTTCTGTTTCATGTTAATGGCGATAAATATCAGTATAAATTGTCCCATTGTATATTTACTCGTAGATACAATGAGATTAAGGGAATGCAACAGTCTGATGTGGCCAGTTATGGGCACTCGTCCCAAACTTGGGATTTCGCTTGACCGCTCCCTCGCCAATGTCTCTTACCCTGCCCCAACATAAGTCCCCCTTCTCTAGTTGGGATAATAGGAATTGTATCTAAATTATATGTGAATTTATTTTACTTAAGCATCATGACGTCAAATCTGAGATGTACTCAACAGTCTAAGGACATTTTGTATGAATTTCAATCGTTGTTTTGAAGCTCTTGAAAACTACTTAAAAAGATGTGATTTCTGTAGAGATACTAAATAACTAACAGCAGTAGCATGCCAAGTGTCTAAGAACAATGCAAAGTATAAGCAAAGAAACACAGAAGAGCGTAATTAAGATGTAGAGGATCTAGGACCATGTTTTCTCTCTCCAGTAATGAGAATATTAAACGTCTAAAATATCCTGCTACAGAGTTTGATGATTGCCAGAAATACATAATCCATCGCTCATTACAGGAGTTGCATCACTTCGTCTTATGCGCTTGCATAGAACACACAAGCATTCGTTTAACTAGAAAGCACTGTCCAAGCAAGAGGCATAAATGTAACTGGCATTTAGACAATCTTGTAAAGAAGACCATACTCGTCCTTAAAATTCTGAACCTTTTTGCTTTGACGAGTAGTTGGTTAGAAAACACCCAAGACAGAAGAAGGGAATGAGGAAAAAAATCACTTTATGCTAAAAGTGGCGACAGCCAGAAATATACCCAAGGATTCCTTGCCTCTCTGGGTTAATGAGGTGAAGCAAGGCAAAGGTAGGGTATTCAACTAATGAAACAGACTAGTATAAGTTTGTACTAGTTTGCAATACTAGTAAATGTACTAGTTCTCTGTACTAATTTGCAATCTCATTTGGCGTCAAAATCGCAAATATTTACATCAACATACACCTCCGAAGTCTAGAAATATAAAGCAACTTTTAACTTGAACTTCAAACATTTTAATAAAGTTTTCTGTCTTTCTGTAGTTTTGTTTTCCTTTATTAATCTTCATTTTCTTCAAATAGTGGTCTTTTCTATTCATAGGTCAGTGCAGGAAACCGCAAGAATAAAAAATATTGTTTTTGCATTTGTACCGATTAAAACTAACAATGTCGATAAGCACATTATTACTGTTAGTGCCTTTGTGATTCGAATGCTCTGGCTTTCAACTCTGTAGGCCTAGGTCTTATTCCCGATCGATGGGGAAAGTTTTCCTGTAATGAAGAAAATATTTCCTACCAATTTCTAAGGTATAGCTATACGAATAATAATACGTTGCACGAATGAACATTATTGCTAATGAGTAGTGTTTTCAGAATCAAAACAGCCGATATGGCCGTAGATATCTATAGGTAGGGGATACTGCTAAATGTATTCTAATCTCTTTGCTTAACTCGATTTTCGGCTACACGATCTAGCTGCTTCGAATTCGCGCGCTGTTTGGAGGTAAGAAATACAGCTGGACCAATTCAGTTATTGAAATAATAATGAAATAACAATGATGATGATAATAATACTGTTTGTTATTACGATTACCATTAAGTAGATCCTCAAATTAACATTCGCTACTGCCCATCCGCACATCAGGAGATTCAAAGTCATTGATTTTCTTGATTATTTAAGACCACATCGATGTGAAACAGGCTCAGAAACGAAAAGGAAACCCGGTTAAGATTATGAGAAATATATTTAAAGATTCACTTGATACATTAGGCGAACGTCACGCACCTGTTAGTTCATTTCCTCTCATGGTAGGAATTCTCAGGTGGCTATATATTGTGGTAATCATCATTCTAAACGTCCGTAGATTTAGTGCTCCATATGGTTTGTTGAAACCCCGCGATTATCACATAGTGTTTTGCAGCCTCATGGATGTTGCCTATGTCATCAGCAGCATCGAAGAAGAGCGCCATTTGCGCAAGAAAAAGCACAATGCAGTCTCCTTATTGAAGACTCACATTTTGTCCTCACACTCTGTAGTGTGTCAGTTTATCCTCCAGGACGGACATGTGGTGATGCTGTTCAACATTAATGTTAAATCCTAACTTTTTTTGCTAATTTTAATATATTATTCTAAAGTAATCGTCCACCTTCAATTGCTATCGTTTGTGAATACTTTTTGTCGGATGTTAATTCTAATGTATGTGAAATCAGGCACTGCCTGTGGTAACGAGAGTCGCCCTTTGCAGGATGTGACGTAAGACTGGTCGCCTTTATATTTCACCTTTCCAGCGATCGCAGTCCTTCCGGTGCCCATGGCTATAGGTTTATACATCCGGCGACGATCCATTTGTCCTATCAGCTCATTGAATGAGAAAGTGTCTAAAGTGGTTTCCTTAAATCTAGATGCACCGCGTTTTACTTAGATATATGTTGGAAACCTCGTTTACACAAGCAATAAACCATACTGTGTATTGCATTGTACCTACCAGCGAACAAAAGTTGTCTTTTCGATTGTTATAATTTTTGTTTCCTTCAGATATAGAAATTCAGAGAAGTGTGTACGTAAGTCAAAGTTCGGGAGGAAATCTTGCTTGTGGTAATATATCAGTATTTTCTTTTCACGTTTTGGGGTTATAAATGCGCATATATTTAACATTAGCATGCTTACCGAACTTGCACACTTGTCTTTTTCAGTCCTCGAACAAACTACGATGCAAGTAATTCCATGTACTTCTCGTATTTTGCATGAAATTGTTATCCAGTGATAAAATTTTGTTATAGTGACCCCTACCGGTTATCTTTTACGCCCCTTCACTATTTATAATAAGGGATGAAATTTCCTGTGATTATCGGAAATCAAATTAAGTATTGGCGGATTTTATATTTCTGATTTTTAATTTTAATGGTTCTGGAAATGGTGTGAAGTCTGTAAGTTCCTTAATATTGGTCTGTGAGTTTAAGATAAGTTATCACAGTAAATGAAATTGTTTGCACCTCCTCTTTAGTTCCTTAATTTTTACATATTGCAGAAATGTGTGAGATAATATTATATGAAATAGGGGTGAAAAACAGTATGGTCACATACACCCTTGACTACCAGATTATACATTTTGGAAATTGCCATTGCAAGGGATGGATTGCTATCTATTGCTTAGTTTACAAGAAACCAGCGTTGTTTTGTGTCGTTTATTCAGGTATCCTACACATTAGAATTTTCCTCATATTAAATAATGTGTTTCCATGCCACTTCTCTAAAATACCGTACTAAAATACCGTACATTGAGGTAAGCAGGCATGTTCATTGTCACAAAGATTAGTAGTACATGGTCATTGATATTCAGGTTCTTCATTATGATAATATTGAGGATGACACGACGAACCGTTGTATTTTGACAAAATGTCTTTGTAAGTTATGTTCATATTAGCTGGCTGCCTGACGCAGGTTATCCTTCAATCCAGAATGACGATTCTGTCAATTTAATTTACTCCCCCGTTCTTTATGAAATTATTGTACATTTATCTACAAAATTTGTATGATGAATTTTTGCCCCTCTTGCTCTTTATAAGTGTAATTCATTAGAGCTCCGTCGATTATTAATGCATGAATGTCCTCCGATATTCATTCAAAAGAATGTAAAATATCGGTGGAACTGTTGACTTCCGTAATCATGTCCCCAAAGTCTTCCAAAATCTGGATACGCTGCGTGGCTCCGAGTACCCTGGGATAGATTACAGGATGATGCGTTGGTGAAGTTTTTGATGGTGGGGTCGTTGAATTATCCCGAATGATCTCTCTCAGGATTTGTAACCAATCTGTTTTCAGAATGAATATCTAATATGCCAAATTGATACAAACTCTAGTGTTACCGTGCAGTTTGAGCGCGATGTTTGCTAATAATGATGAATCAAGTTTTGTTTAATTATTTTGTTTCTATTCTCAAGTAATCCTCTTTTGATTTTGAGAATATTTTTAAGTAATTCACAGAACAGTAAATCAACTACCGACAACTTTGTTGATGTTAACAGAGCAACATTTATTTGTTTATCGAATAATGTATAGTATAGCAACGCAAAGAAAATCCCTGTAAGGAATGTGCTGTGGGACAAGGACAGCGAATGTGTGTGGCAGAGAACGCTTGCTATACAAGGAGCAGACCGTTAAAAAAACATGCGCCCTATTCACTCTGTACATTAAAGCCGAGAAGATTCATTCACGAAAGTAGAAGCCGTCAGAATGTTTTTAATGGTCTGTAACTGTACTGACATGGGGTGTCATAAACCTGTCCAGGGAGGGTGTGGGGACCTTCGGCCAACCCCCTGCGTCTCGCCCCTCGGAGACTTTCTCTCCTGGAGTATAGATGAGATGGCGAATACCGAACATAATTTTCAAAAATAATTTTTTGTTGCAATAAAGGATGTAACTTCTACACGAGAAGTTTAAGAAAGAGAACGTGCATAGGAAACATATCACTGTGTATAATTTATTATTTTCCATAAAAATGAAGAAAGTACTCTTTTCTAGCAGACTCAGCAGTAGTAACACAGATCACTCCTTATGATATAGGATGACTCCATCGGTTATTTATAGAGAATATGACATGTGTTTCAAATAGGAAGAGTTCTGGAGTTCAGCTAATCATATGGCGTATCACACTCAGCGTTGCCAGCTTGTTATCCCACTCTTTATATTTCTCTCTCTCTTTCTCTCTCTCTCTCTCTCTCTCTCTCTCTCTCTCTCTCTCTCTCTCTCTCTCTCTCTCTCTCTCTCTCTCTCTCTCTCTCTCTCTCTCTCTCTCTCTCGTACAATCATACAACATGCAGGTCTGCTTGATACTAGATGTAAGGGTAAGCAAATTATATTTTACAAACTTTTACAATGATGCAGTTGCCAAAATCAAAATTGGAAAAATCATTTTCGCTAATTATGTATGTTTTAAATACTATAATTATAATTTATGAATTACCTGTTTTTCTAATCCAATGGAACTGGCAGTGGCTCATCCATTAGACTGTCAGTGTCACTTAAGTCAGTAGACAATTCGTCATTGTCACTGTCTTCATCGTCTGAGTCTTGCAAATTTATGATTAAGTTCCAAAATCTCGTCACGTGGTATTTCTTTCTTAAAAACGCCTTCTTGAAGGTTTTCTGCATGCCTCACGCAGTTTTCCCAGTCCTGTTGTGTTACGTCGTCGGTTTCTTCGTGAACAAGTCGTTCAACGTCCGTCAGTTTAAAAGTATCATTTCTGTTTGCAAGGCCCCCCCCCCCCCCCCCCCCGTTTTTATGTGAGCCCACACCAACTCAACTGGATTATATTGGCAGTGGTAAGGAGGGAGGCGCATTACCTCGTGCCCCATTTCAATTGCAAGTTAATCCAGCTGATACACTTTTTCCGTGTTTTTAAACGGAAGTACTCTTTGCAATAACTCATTTTTAGTTTCTGGTTCTGTTTCTGTTGTAACCATTCAACAATTTCGTTCTTTCTGCTGACCGAATTTGGTATTTTATTTGCAATACCCGAATGATACGGTGCATTATCCATTATAATAACGCTTCCCTGTCCTAAATAATTTAAGAATCTGTTAAGAAACCATTCTCTAAATGTATCAGTTGTCATCTCTTCGTGCTAGTCTGAGGTACTTTTGGAGAGAAAAATCCATTTGCTTTCTGGCAGGAACCCTGTCTTAGCAGATCCAGCATGACAAATGATGAGCCGACTGCCTTTTCCAACAGGTACCTTTAGGCAACCCTTTATAGAGGAATCTTGCCAGATTGACTTTTGAGTGTGGTTTTTATTTATCCTTGTCTCGTCTAAGCAAAAGATAGGTCTCGCATCACCAGAATGTCTAATTTCATGCATTTTGAGTAAGAATTTTATTGCCGCAACAGTGTCACTCCTCTCCATTAAAAGTTGACGCCCATCATTTGTCTTTCTGTACCTGAATCCTAATCCCCTCAAAACTCTGAAAGTGGAAGATTTTGACCCAGTGTATGAAATTTTAGTTCTAAGAGCGCAAATTGGAAATTCACCTTGGTCATAAAACTCGAACACAGTTCTACGTACAACGTCCTTGTCAAAGTCACTTAAATTTGTAATCCTTTTCGGATGACCAACATGTTTCCTGGGTGACACAAACACCTGGGCACCATTGGGATCAAATTTTCTTGCCTCTCAAATGCGGGACACGCCTCTTTTACCTACAATACACGCTTCAGCAGTATGCTGTTGAGCATTTTTGAAATCGAGCTGATTTCTTTATTCCTCATTGCCCACTTTTTTGAAGAACTTGTACACCTTAAAAGCAATATTTCGAGCCTGACTTCGCAATACCTGCCTTTTTGACTTGCCACTTAATTCATCGCAAGAAGTCATTGCGCTATTTAACTCTTACTCTACTGTTGTGAAAAGAACAACTGAATAATATTGATCTGAACTCTCCAGAGTAAATAAACACTTCTTGTCCAGCATTCATTTATAAACATAAGCATACAGCATTCCACAGGCTAACAGGAAATGGAGTGTTTGCTATTTCTCGAATTTAACACCTTGACTTATTCAAAGTAATTCTTTTATCACGTCATGTCAATAGTTTCAATTTCAGTTCTGAGTAATTAAAAGTATATGTACACACCAACCACTTTGAACACTCTAGAGTAAATAGAGGTTACGAACCATTCATAAAGATATGTGACCAGACAGGTTCTGCCAGGGCATACTGTTTCCTCTCCCTCGAATGTAACAAACACCTTGGCTGATTCAAAGTAATTCTTTTATCACGTCATGAAAAACATTTACGTTTCAGTTCTGAGTAATTACAAATATACGTACACGCATTGGTTGGCATGTATGTGTGTACGTATATTTGTAATTACTCAGAACTGAAACATGTTTGACATGACGTAATATAAGAAGTATGCTTTATTTATTTGTATTAGAAAAACTATTTGAGCTAAAAATATGGGGTTTTCATGGTTATGTTAGATACATTACTCTCTACCTTCCACATGGATCGTTTTGGCAAAATCTGAATTATTGTCTTATTGCGAATAGCACGTCAGATTAGGTTGGCACTCCTCACACACCACTTAGCGGGATGAATGCAATACAACACCGCAGGACTCCGATGGGTTGCTCACGTAGTAGCGCTCAACGACAAACACCTACCCATTTGAAACACATAATAGTAAATCTTATATATGATCACGAAGTCTAGCTGTTCTGTATCGCAATAAGCACTCAAGACTCGCATACAACCGCATCCAGTTTTCTTCCCCCGCACCATCAGAAATGAATGCGAACAGCATCATTTCTAGTATCTACATAAATGCAAGCAGAAGCCATTTCTTTTGTTGAATTTCAGAACAATTCTCTCTTCCCTCTCAAAAAAACTTCCACTGCTTGAGGGATGTTGTAATTTCTGCTTTGTAAAGTGATGGTGGCGGCGGCGGCGGGCGTGGGGGAGGTTGGCGGTACAGGGTGAGCCTTTTCTTGTTCTCCTGGGACTGGTTGATTGTTTAATGCAGATGTGATGGAAAGATTATTGTTTGGGATATTACAATTTCTGGAGGAGCCGTTCCTGTTTATGAAAATTTCGGGTTGTGATTAGAATTAGTATATCGATGATTTTCTTAGTATCAGCTAACGGAGAAAGTGATATGTCCGTCTTTAAAATATGTTGGTTCAAACGATATATTGCCTGTTCTGAAACCATATTTTCTATTTAGTAATAAGCTCTAGCACAGAGATCGGCAATATCAAAATGACTAACGAAAGTCCCATTAATTATTTCAAAAACTTGAACTTCCTCACTGTTGGAAGCCTACACACGGCCAGTGAGAAAGAGCAATTAATTTCCATTAATTGACCTAATAGTGCTTGACTATAAAGCCCTTAGCTTAAAGTACTTACACGTTGTAAGTCGCTATTAAAGTAGCTGTCTCATGTGTTTGTGAGAATTCCTAAGTGGTTTACCGGGAAAAACACGAGTCAGTTGGAGAATTTAATGTCATGTCGGCACGTTGGCCATAGTAGCTCAAGGATTAGAGCGGCTGGACGGCAACCAGAAGATCCGTGGTTCAAATCCCGGCTATGGCATTGAATTTTTTCAGTCTGACTGTATCTTTCCATACTTTAGCCTACACACGGCCAGTGTGAAAGAACAATTAATTTCCATTCCTTACTGTTGTAAGCCTTTCAGTGCGCCAACGAATGTTTTGTTCAAAGGCTGAAGCTTGTGCGTAGAGCGCGCAGATAGAACATTATTGTCATGCTGACCTCCCTGGTGCTGTCGATGAGTTGAAAATTTCTCACGTGCGTGACAAGCATGTCTCATGCAGGTTTCACTTCTAAAAAACGAAATTACTACATGAAAAGGTCAATTTGAATCGAGCCTGATAGATTGCACTGTGTACTCTCGCAAGAATTGCTCTCTTCATTGGAAGATATGGTCTCGCTAAAAGGTGAAATTCCTCTTGCGTTCATGCACAAATCTAATGTTAACTTCTCCTGGTGTCATTACAATAACCTGCCGCTTGCCCCATAAGGCTTTAAATCTGCCTGTCGTAACCGTAATACGATACACAAGACGTATCGTCAGCTTTGTAGTTATCGGACGAATAACACTCATTCATTTCCTCATGCATGATTGCAATGTATTAGGCTACATATTCTTTTAAGCCTCTCGCTTTGGTAATGAAAGAAGCTGTTGGCTTTCATTTGATAATTCGAATACGTCTTGAACTATTTTAACCAGTCCTTAACAGCAGATAAATCGACATTTGAAAATGGATTAGTTATATATTCCATTTCTTGAAGCAATGAATTAGGTGGGGAAAAAAAAAAGTTATCGATCGATATTCAGAAAATATTTCTTTCATATTCTTTTTGCACATTTTACAAACAGAAGAGAACAAGTACTATGTTAGATACTCTGTAAGTAGCTTACATGTTTCAGTTAAAATAAACTCTACGTAATATCTTTGTTACTGTTTTCAAATCTTATCAAATATAGATGACCGCGGGTTGCTCTGTATTTTAAATGTTATATGTGCCTAAAGGATATTCTCGGAAGAGCAGGTTTTCACATTTAGCAAGAATTTGTAATTCGTATCCGTGGTCTAGAGGTAAACGTGCTAACCTGTGGTTCCTAAGGTTGTGGGTTTAAGCACGGCAGAGAGTAATTAAATTTTTTGTGTGTAAACAAATAAATATATGGATTAGCATGACTTTTCGGAAGGGAAGTAAAGGCGGTCCCGTGCCGTAGATTTACTGCTCGTAAAAGAACCTCAAGGTTAATAAAGAGGTCTCTGAGCAACGTTTAGCGGTCTTTTACGTCATAATAGAATGGAATGCTGAGAACCACAACAGTTAATGAGCATCCATAAATAAATGCTCAATGCGAAACACACACACACACACACACACACACACACACACACACACACACACACACACACACACACACACACACACACACACACACACACACACACTGCATTGTATATAATTGCCTATCAGTTTAAGCAAACTCATATTGTACTATCTTTTTTCCCCCTTCTTTATTTAAATCACTTCGTCAAACAACGGTGGATAACAAGACACTTTTCATTAGCCATCTGAAGGTGTGCCGTATTACTCGCCCTCGGCTATTCAGAATTTATGATTTCAATGAATGGAAAGTGAAGCCTGACATGTTTACCTATAGATGCAACATATTTGACATTTTAATGCAGACAAATTGACATTACAAATATGGTTTGTAAAGGACTCCAATAAACGAATCACATTAAATGCGGGCTCACTCACTAACATTAGCAGCATAAAGGTTATCATAAATACTTGTGTAAAGCTACTCACAGTGGTTCTCACTGACAGAGTACAACACTACTTGATGGCAAATAGGTTGTGTTGCATATTCAAGTCCGAACTACAGAGGATTTATATAGAACTGACACATTCCTTTCTTTAATATTTTCGTTGAAAATTCATTCAGTGACCAAAGTTTAGCACCAAATTAAGCAGAATGTTCTGGTGTTTCGATTCCTTTTCACTAGATACGCAGATGTTTATATTTTATTCCTAATTGCTGTTGTTGGCAGCTTTGTTGTCAACGTGAAAATGCAGTACACATTAAATCAACGATTCTTTGTGAAGCAATACTGGGTTACGAATTCAATTACAGCTAATCAAAGGGTATACCAAAGAGAATTTGGTGTTCCAATCATCCCAAAAGAAACACAATGCTGGGACTTGTGAATAAATTGGAAACAACTGGATCTCTGGTGAGTGAAAAAGGCAAGCATCGTTCATCTAGGCTTCCCGCGATTGTTGACGTAACAGCACGACTGGAGCAGTCACTCAAAAGATCATTAAAGACGTTTGTCGCAGGAGACAGAGTACACTTAATCAATGTATCAGAGAGCTGCAAAAGGTGCAGGCCTAAGACCATATAGGGCTACAGCTTATCGTCAGCTACAGGAACCAGATAAAGATAAAAGATTGAATTATTTTCGTTGCTTTCAGACTTCATTGTGCAAAATTCTGCCATATTGTCCGTCATATGTTCACAGATGAAGCATGGTTTCATTTATCCCGTTATGTGTACTCGCAGAATTCACGCCATTGGGTCATCGAAAATCCTTGTCATCCATGAAGCACCTATGCACCCGGTTAAAATCGGGGTTTGGTACGCGATATCCGCACAGAGAATAGTGGGGTCATTTTTTTTTAAAGCAAACTGTAAACACTGCAGAGTACCGACTGATTTTCATGGAGTTTGTTGAGCAGCTGGACGATGTAGAAGCCGAGTCAAGGATATTTTCAGCAAGATGGCGCTGCATGCCATACATCAAATTAATTCATGGAACTAATTGCAAGTTTCTTTGACGACCGGAAAATTTGCAGGAACCTGTGGCCACCTAGATCTCCGGATTTGACATCGCCGGACTTCTTTCTAGGGGTTACTTAAAAGACAGGGTTTACGCCACACGTCCCTAACTTTCAGCAGCTAAAGCTGAGCTCCTCATAATTCTTCTAAGCTGTTTGGCATCTAAATTTTTCCCCAACTTAAAATTAAACAAACATAAAGATTTGGGTGCAAAGTACTGCATCCTCCCCTTCAACCCGAAGTAACCTCTAAATAACTCTCAACCAAAAGACCTACACTACCTTCATTCCACAAATTTCAATTCTAAATCCTACCTGCGGTAAAACCCTTAACGGGTGGGCACGCAGCAAAAACCTTCTGGCTGTATACAGCCAGCCAGCACGAGCTAGCGAGCACGTCCTTAACATTGGACTATTTGAAACGCATCATCACATAGGAGATTCAATCTGACAACAGAGTCCTCCAACGAGTGTGCAGTAACATGGGACGACGTGTTCAGTAGTGCCTTATGCAGGATGGAGGCCATTTTCAACATTTGCTATAAAGGTAAATAATGTCCCAAAATCCCTCTATATTTTAGGTAAAATAAGTTGTTGCTAGCACAATTCATTTTGAAACAATGATTTAAAAACGACAAAGAGTATCATTGTATCGTGCATTAGAGTGAATAAGATTAGAGAAGAATGCCTTTAACCTCGGAAGTCACTCGGGGCCCTATTGTTGGCATGTGGGAAGCAGGTCTTGCAACCACACAAATAGCTAATTCTGTGGGAAGAGGACTTGACTGCGTTCTTTACTGGATCCGGCGGTTCCAGGAAGAGGCAGAGGGAGAAGAAGGATTAAAAACCCGACCTGAATCCGGAAGACCCAGGGTTACCTCTCCGGATATGGATGCAGCCATAGTGCAGAATTCCAGAGAGAATCCGTTCCGCCCTTCTACGTCAATCGTAAGGCATATGGGACTTCAGATAACGCCGTCGACTGTTAGAAGGCGTCTTCATGCTGCCGGGATCCACACTAGGAAGCCAGCTCATAAAGAGAACCTCACAGAAGCACATCAAGCTGCTCGTGTGGGATTTGCTCTCCATTTCCTTCCAATGCCTCAGACATTCTGGGACATTGTAGTATGGACGGACGAGAAAGTGTTCTCATCCGACGAAGAGGGAAGGATGATTCTTTGGCGTCCAGACAAGATAGGCTACAACCCAGAGCACGTAGTGACCACAGTAAGAAGCGGCAGGATTAGCATCGCTTTCTGGGGCTGGATGTCGGCTGCCGGTGTGGGTCAACTGGTCCGTGTATCCCCGGGAATGAATTCTGAGGAGTATGTGGAGGTGTTAGAGGGCTGCATGTTACCAAGTGTTCGTTCCGTATATCCTGAGGAAGATATGCCTATCATTAACTATGTTCATGATAACAGCAGCATTCACACTTCGGCATTTACGCGAGATTGGATAGAGCAACATCCTGAAGTTTCTCTTCTCCCTTGGCCAGCCAAATCACCAGATCTGAATCCCATTGAACACATTTGGGCTATTATAGTTAACGAATGGGATTGCAGGGCAGAAAAAACTCCTGAAAGCCTCGAGGATCCTGTTTGTGAATCTCTCGTCGCTTCTCTTCCTAGGAGGCTCAATACTCTTAGATGTAAATGGTTGGTGGACAGGATATTAAGCCATTAATCGTTTGTTCCCTATTCCGTATTATGCCATACATGTTTAAGCTAATATTTCCATCCTTTCCTTTCTTCATATGCACATAGGCATCGATTTAGAAATTGGTTTCAGTTTTACCTATATATTAATTATTTTAAATGAAAATTGTCCTTTATTTTCTGTCTGAATAATTATTATCAAGCATAAAATAAATTCAATTCTACAGTAAAATTAAGATTTAAACATTGCACTTATCAGACAAAGAATTCGACATTCAATTGGAACCTCATATAATAAAATGTATAATTTACTACAGAGTGTTGTGCTTAAACCTCCTCTTTATTATTATTATTATTATTATTATTATTATTATTATTATTATTATTATTATTATTATTATTATTATTATTATTATTATTATTATTATTATTATTATTATTATTATTATTAATCATCATCGTCACCATTATTATCATTACTATTATTACTATTATCATTGTCGCTGTTGTCGGCATCATCATCATTATTATCATCATCGTCGTCGTCGTTATCGTCATCATCGTTATTATCATCATTGTTATCAATATCATTACCACTATCGTTGTAGCTATCGTTGTTATGGTAGAGTGCTTAAAGGTAACATTAATCGTTATTACGTTCATCTTCCCCTACCTACAGTGGGAAGTCGGAGGAGGGGAATGTCTTGCTGATAGCAGGTAAACCTGACCTTTCCTGACCTGACCAGACTCAACTAAACGATAATCGGATTTTGATCCCCTTGCCTCTCCAACTCCCTTGTCCATCGGAAAACTTCTGCTTCGTTCTGTACCATTTTTATTGCTTTACCCTTCACTTTAACAGTTACTGCAAATACTATAATGTACTCTTCTTTACTCCGTTTTTCTGTTTAGTTTTGTAGGTAATTATTTACTGCTTCCTACGCGCGACGTCTTTTCGGCTATCTTGACGGGAAAATTTGTTTCACTGTTGATTCTCCTTAGCAGCGAGTCGAAGCCCGCCTCGGTAGCGTAGATGGTAGCGTGTCTGCCTCACGTTCAAGAGGTCCCGAGTTCAAATCTCGGTCATGGTGAGTTACCTGGATAAGGCTTTTTCGGGGTTTTTCCCTTATAAAGACGAATGTCGGGTAGCTTTAAGCTCCATGGACCCTGGACACATTTGAGCATCACTTCACCCACTTCATTCACCGCCTAATATGACTTAACGTTGGAGGACGTAAAATTACAAAAAAAAAAAAAAAAAAGCTAGTCGAATCTTGTTTTTGTTATATTTCATAACGTAATACAATTTTGATACACGACTTACTGAGGGGTAAAATTAATCACAGTTTCCGATAGTGTAGGGTGGGATATTGGAGTTCACTGTAAAGTGTTATTTGTAATTTATTGAAAACACTTTTAATTACTCCAGTAACTCGGTTTACAAAGAAAATTTGTTGGTTTAAATATGGATACCATTCACTGCCCAACACAGGTCTAAGCGAAATTCAACTTCAGTGTACAAAAACATCTGAAGTCATGCTTATTGCATGTCAGATTCTTTGCTTATATTCTTTGTTCATTTCACTGTAGATCTCATTCTTGACCTAAACAAAAGGTAGAAGTCTTATGGACTTATAGTTGGCCATGAAATTGGTCCGTTTCTCTCAAACCATCGTACTGGAAATCGAATATTTAATTTTTTCTCGGAGATGGTTTGCGAAAGGGCACGGTGTTCCATCTTGTTGAATGAATATTTGCAGTTAAATTTTCATTTGTTCGATTTTAGAAAATAGAAAATTTGTAGTATGTTCATGTATGCAATGAAGTTGATGTTTTTTTAAATTGATTTTTTAACAAAAATGGGCTAAAAATTCTGTTGTGCATAAAGCAGCACAAACGTTCACTTTAGACGAATTTCGAATGTGTTCATGTAATTATGTGGGTTTTCCTAGAGCAAAATTTGTCAGTTATATGTCGATTAACACAACCATTTAAAGTATCGTGGTCCCATCGGAGAAGATGAAATTCTCAATAGATTGGGTTCATCCTTAATTCTTTTGTTACATGGTAAAAGCAAATTTACCCAAGCTTAATGCACGTAAGAGTTGCATTTTTGAATTTTTTCTGCATGACGTCATGCGCTATTGACTTAGGAAGAACCTGTGGTTAGACCGCTTGGCTCTCACCAAGGCGGCCCGGATTCGATCCCAGGCGACCGCAAAGTGAGATTTGTGGTGGACAACATGGCGCTGGGGTGGGTTTTCTTCGGGATCTCCGGTTTCCCCTGGCATCTCATTCCACCGGTGCTCCATCTTCATCTCATGTATCATCAGTGTCACCGCCTGTGGTGCCGTATGTAGTAAAAGCGGGCGTTAAACACTACACATTTCATGTCATTTAGGAAGAACCTAACTGTAACTAACTGCATTCCAGTAACGGCACTGCGGTGTCATTCTTACTTACAAGAAATGACACTTGTAGACATTCATCTGCCCATTCCTTAGCAAGTTATTCTTAAAAAAAAACTTATTCTTCTACTTACTACATGTTAATCGAGATATATATTTGGAGAAATGTTTTTATCACACTTATTTCCTTATGATTACAGTGAAAATAGGTTGATACGGTAGTCTTAAGCGATAGTCAAAGCTGTTAGGTTTGCAGGTTATGGAAAGCTTAATATGGCTCCACCGTTAGCCATACTGAACAAGTGATTTTCAAGTTTCCATCCGTTTTAGTTGGTATTTTTAATGTTATCTTACACAAGCATTGGCTGTTTTGAAATTTCAGTATAATATCTGTTACTATCCGAGTTCTTGCATTTTAAACCTGAATTGAGTGGGTGTATGTGTGGTGTTTTAGGGCCCGTCGACATCAAGGTCATTTGGGCCCGAAACCTGAATTGTCCTACCCAAATGCTACACATGAATCTGTTTTAAAACCAACATTTTACTTCAAATTCTTTACCTGTTTTTAAGGCATAAATCTGTCAAATAATTGTAGTTTAGTAGCCTTAATTCAAAAGCAAATAATTTTTACACTTTGTTATTTGAAATCTATTTTTTTTAAGTTTTATATAGCTTTAAAACCTAAGAATTCAAAAATCGTCTTAAATAAAAAGTTATCTAACAGATTAATTACTTGTGCTACATGATAAATTGCTCAAGAATTTGATGAATACTACATTGCGTGAAACATTTTGAAAAAGTGAAAGTGCTGGTGGAAATAATCTCCGAAAAATTTAAACTTCAAAATCAAAAGTATCTATTCTGAAATTTTAACAACAGTGTAGGTATAAATATAAGTATGTGTAATATAAAAAGTTAAAATATATTTTGAATTTCTGGTCCCCAATAGTTTAAAGTCATGGAATTCGAATGGCAATATTTTACACGACTTATACTTAATTTCCCCTTTTATCATGGCACGAAAATACGTCGCGACAGTTTCACTCTGTAAGATCATTGTCACTTAAATGGTATAACCGCTTTTAAAAGCTTTGGGGGGGGGGTGTATCTCTTAGGAACTAACAACATGCTCAAAAATAAACTGCCTGGGTTATTATGTTTAAGAGCCTATGACTTGAAATATACTGTCAGCCATGGGAAATTAAAAGAGAACATATTCTCAGTTATAAAATATAAAGAAATGGAAAAAGCCTATAGACACGTCAACACGACCACCCCCAAAGCCTGAAAGTCTGGATGTGAGGTTCACATTCTACATTGGCTGGGAAGTAGATTTAGTTGCTATCTTGCTTCCATCCAATAGGAGTTCATCCCGACTTTGGTCAGAGACAGCAAAAATCTTCATCACATGGAAGAAAACGAAACAGGAAATAGTTTCGCGTTGATGTGAATATCTCATTTGCGTTGTCAGTGTATAAAATGGATTAATCTTAATATGAAAGATCACCGGTATGTGGTAGATACAAAGACCTATTTATTGTTGCTTTTAAGGTGTATGTGGTTGTTATAATGCTTATACAATGTAGAATTTGGTCAAATCTTTCAAATTGCTGAGCGTTTATATCCGCACTGCGATCACTGTTTCCCGGATAAATGGTAAACTAGTGCAGTAGGTGAAATTGTACGGCGTATCTTAGGCATCTGTCCGTAACGGAACATCATACAGCGGATGTGAGGGGATCCATATGTTGTGTAATCAGAACACGCACGTAAAAGCATATTTTAAATACTTATGAGAGTTGAGCGGTAGACCATATCTCTTACATAAGTTGAAAATGTGAAATGCTCACCGGTATACTGACATAAATGTAAGAATTAATATCGCGCAGGGAAGTTGTGCGCCTAAAACATTGGATTCATTATCATCTTACTTTTATCGAAACCTTTTTCCGGATAGGCGTTCTGAACTTTTCATCCGTAATTACGATAAGTTTGGCAGCAATAAATTGCCTATTTCACCAACTCTGCGTAGAAAAACATTCGAAGATATCTACAGATAAAGCCGTTCAAAATGTGACTGCAAAATACTACACATTATTCTAACCTTTGCGTATTTTAAAATAAGCAAAGGTTATAAAGAATGGCCCTTTCTGTAATTGTGAAATTATCTTATAGAACGGGATCAGCCTACTGGGCAACATGAGAAGTTACAGAGGCTGTGTGACATAAGAGTACAGCAAATTAACTATTGCTCTTGAGAATCTTCGGTAAGAAGACCGACGAGACTGAACAGCAGGAGCAGGCTTGTTCTCCACGTCATTCCAGAGCAGGACGTACATAGGTAATGTGACGTGCAGTTTATTTAAATTGCGTATTCGTTTAACGTATAATTGTTTCGTTTGCATAACTATATTTGTGAGTGACATATTTGTATTTAATCTATTGTTTTACCTCTTTTTTATTTCCTGATACTTTGAAAAAACAAGTCGAAAAAGTGAGGAAGAGAACATTCTGCATGCTCTCTTCGCACCTTCTTTTGTTTCTTTCATTCCTTTGTATGTTGTCCAATCCAAACTGTAGTTTATATGTAAGACTGATAGAAACACTGAAGGTATAGAAGTAATATCTCCTGTTATGAGTTTCATAAATATGTGAAGCTTGATCGTGTCAGCTCTAACGAAGGGATACATTTTAAGTTCAATAAGAGCTTGAGTGTAGTTCTCGTGAAGAAATCACGTCTTAAGATTTAACTTCCCTATTGCCATTATTATTATTATTATTATTATTATTATTATTATTATTATTATTATTATTATTATTATTATTATTATTATTATTATTATTATTATTATTATTATTTAGTATTGTTTAGTTTATTTGTTAAAAGCTAAAACGTCAGTATAATTCAGGTTTCAGCAACCATTTCTAGGATTTATTACGGATGTAAAAATACTTCATTCTGTGTATACTCATTTTATTTATGTCATTTGCCCCCTGGACTTTGCTTTAATTGTATTTCATTACCTGATTTTTTGTTCAGTTCGTGGTTTCTTTGTTAATAATGATCTTTGAGCATATGGCAGAATCAAAGAAATTATATTCGTTAAGCTAGAGTTTTAATTTGGATATTTAAAATAAAATTCCGATAGCTTCAAGTGAAATCGTATGTGTTGATAAAACATCAATATTAGCAGTGAAAGCCGATGTTAACCCTGCCATCGCTGCCGCTCCAAATGCTCCTTACGAGTGACGCTTCTCAGTGATTTATCAAATATGTGGTAGAGGCGTTTCGTGCTTCAAAGCCCTTTGAATCCAAAGAATGCATATTTACATAACGTTCGAGTTTGAGATGAATAGAATACCCACATGCCACGCAGTGCTGCACTAAGATTTTCGAGAAAATGTCTTCTATTTCATGCGAAATTTTGACATTTCTTATTTTCTCAAAAATGACAATGATTTTCATGAAAATGCCATGTATTGAAAATCTTTACATCGCAATTAAAATTAATATATTTAATTTTCTGTAAATCGCCTATTCAGTTCTCTTCGTGGAACGGAATGTCATTTATGTGGAAATGCGTTACCACATAAATGCAAATTTCAAATATGTCATTTATTTATTTATTGGTAACAGCTATTTTCGAGATAACTGTTACTAGATTTGAATTTTTTTAATACTTTGTCATTTTTATTTTCTCTTCTACCTACCTAGTAGGCAGATAAGGTACTGCACTGACCCAGAAATTTGTTATCGATATTTCGCCGCAAAGTTTTTTGGCCCTCCAAAATAAAAATGTAAGATCCGTGTGCAGGTGTGTAGTGTAAGAGACAAAAGCATTGCTCAAAAACGAAATGTGGGATAAATACCAAACTTAGTATTCAAGTTCAGTGTCTCCTAAAAATGGGACGAAAATTTTCAAGAAAATTGACATTTCAAACTATCGTTTATTTGAAAAATAGTGTATTTTATCAAAAATACTTACGACTTAGCTTAAAACATTATTTCCTTTTAGAAACGTAAGCGATAGAAAGTGCTGTCGTTGTTTAGTTATTTCACGTGACACTGAAAAAGGTAGGTATGAAATTTCAAAGACTCATTTCATTGCGAGATCTACCCGAAAGTCTAAAGACTCCGGCCTCTAACAACCCGGGAGCGATGGAAAACTCCGGGGCTCTTTCCCTCGACAACGTCAAGACGGGTGGAAGTGGATACGCCACTTACGCGTGTCAACCCCGCAGGGAAGATTACCGAAAAACCTCGGTGGGGCCGCCTGGTGATCTAGCACACCTACTAGCAGGCTAGTACCCGGGACTTCTTAGGCAACCCTCTGCCCCCTCCGAGAAGCCGAAGCCTGGCCGGAGGTACGCGATCTCCCACGGGTATCGGGAACACTGCCCTCTCGAGTCCAACCTAATCCGGGGCTCGAATGTTCGGCCCGAGGTTCCTTTGATGACGTCAGAGGTACCACGAGTGCAAAGGATCCGTAGCGCTCGCAGCACAGCAGCTGAAGGGAACGGATTCCCTTCCCTACGGGAAAATTTCAAAGACTGTTTATAGTGGTCTCTTTTAAACTTTGATTCTATGTACCTACAGTTAAATGCACAACTAAGCTATTTCTGCCACGGTTTATCGCGATTAAGATGTAGAATAATTGTTTATTACATAACCATAAATGACACGGAGTATAGACGCCAAGTGAAATCTTTTACGTGCTGATGATTCTCGATATTTTCCCCGATGTCAGAAAATGCCAGTATTTAAGCATCCGTTTTTGCAGAACTTGACAGCTTAACGGAAAAACGGCTAACTCGCTGTTTAACTTCGACCGTTTCCAAGGATGCATCACCAAGATTATTTTAAAATCATTCCCTCATCATTCACATGGAACATATTTTGAAGCTCTTGATTTTTTTTAAAAAAAAGTGTCTAATGATTTAATTAAATTGCTATTTAAAAGATTTGTATGCTAATTGAAATGTACATCTTGAATTTTCTAGGAATAGCCTTATGAATGACTTTTGCATGAATGGTAAAAGTAAGAAGTAGACAACTTACTACACAAAAAATATAGATTGCGTTAAACCACACAATTTATGTCCTGCACATTTTTTATGGAATTAACCATTTCCAAGATACTCCTTGTTATTAGCTTGACTTTTCCAATATTTTTACTTTTCTCGAATGGAAAGTTCTACTTTTTACTTTCTGTCACGTGCACATTAGAGATGGTATTGCATTTCTATACCGAAATGCGGGTTTTAAGGTCACCTAAGTAAATAAAAAGCATTTTTAGAAAAAAGTATATATAGGTATATGTGAGCAACATATCGAACTAAAAAGTGAAATTTCGGTTAAATACTAATCTTGTTAAGTTCAGCGTCTTCCAAGGATGCGACATTATTTTCAAGGACACCTCCTCACACCAAATAACACTTTACGTGGACAATGTTTCGATAATTTTTATTTAATAAAACATATGTTTAAGATATTTTCATGTCAAATGAAATATATATATATATATATATATATATATATATATATATATATATATTCTGGGAATAGCCTCAAGTTTTCTTCATTTATGACGATTTTCGTCAAGCCGGTAAACCATAAATGGATGACAACTAACTACACAAGAAATGTAGATCGCATTAACTTATTCTACAGTTTAAGTTAAATCACCACTTTTGGTGTAGGAACCATTTCCGACATTTTCAACTTCAATGAACATTTCTTGCGCATGGCAGAGAGTACACTATCCTCAGAGCTACAAACTACGGGCGTTTAGAAGGCATCTTGTGATTGATATTTGTGTGGTATGTTATCAGCTGACGGGGCTCCTCAAGTCGCTGATCAATCAGGAAGTACTATGCATAACCGTGAGAGTCATGACATGGTCGACGTCGCAACAACTAAGGTTCGGTGGACATTTATTTATGCGCGTTTTCACATACTAGTGCTAATCTTTGTGAACATACATAGTGATTCGGTAAGGGTTTAGCCATTCTAAGTGTTATATTCAGAGCTTCCTGTTTTTATATATATGAAACCATTGTACTGATATGACAGTGTTGCGGACGAAACGTCAATCACCAAATAGTTTCTCACTAATAATAATAACACTTGCTACAATGCTTTGTGTACTAGTGTGCTATATTTGAGAGCAGCTAAACAATAACTTGGAGCGGCAAACCATTATTGCAATAATGTGGGACACAGTGTCAGGGTAAAATAAAAAGATAATCCAAACCTTTTCGGTCAAGTGTACGCAACGATTTTCCTTTTACTAAGTGTGCTATAATAAAGTGAGTAAAATTAGAATAAACGTGCCAGTGCGGAATGTAAAAATGCTATTAAGGGCCTTAAAATTTTTCGGCAGATAGGTGATTTGAGTGGCGTAATGCGGTATATTAGTAGTGCTGCTCTCCTGAACGGTTCACCGGTCTGTATTCCTCTTGGTGATTTAAATGAAAAATCGACGCCAGTGATAAATAACGATAGCTCTATCGAAAATGTGGGCATAGTCTACACCAATTTAAAAGCGTTTTTAATCCTAGAAGTGTGTTGTTTTTCATTAAAAGGTGAAGAAAAAATGTAGAGACTTGTGGAGAGGTTCTAGCCACCTGAGCCCCTCTTGCCTAAGCAAAGTGAAATATGTCGAAAAACGCTTATCAATCTCTTAGTAGATACATATTTCAACTCCTAATTATCAGTTCAGCGTTGAGTATATAAGAACAAAGTGAGTGGTCTTTTTGACAAGTGGAGTTTTAATAATGTAATGGGGTTATTCTTAACCGATATATGTAGGTATTATACAGAAAATTCCTCTCCAGAAAGCTTATTATTTCGATTGTGAAGCGCGGCTGTACATACCTTTTTGAAGTATGTCAGTAATACACTCCACCCTGCCATATATTGTTTTGGCAATGTATCAAATAACTCCCGTTTCATTTTCGTCAAGGTCGCACGAGCTTGGTCACGGCATTCTTAGGATATAATTTTTTGCACACGTTTTGCCTCACGTGCAATTCTGAAAACATATTAATATATTAATGTGACTATCTGGACACGAGTTCCTGAACGGACATTTCCGGTGTCGGCTTCCAGCGCTCAATTCCCCCATGTCCTGCCTACTCGGTCAATTTGGTCCTTACAGGGCGTAGCCCGATTGTGCAAATGATGCGAGGGTGCGCTAGGCGCAAGTTCTTAGATTCCATCGCTAGCTGTCTGGTGTATAATTCGCGAAAGTAATAATTAATTATACACATAAATGCAAATGTCACACAGACATGTTCCGTCTACTACTGTAACCTTATGGTCCCCTTGATTTTACACACTTCACTCTTCCCCCTATAATGTAGCATTTGAATGAAACGAAAATAGACGTTACAGATATGATAGCAACGATTTCCCTTTTAAACCCGCCACACATCTTATCTAGAGAGTTTACCTTCACATCGTTCTAATTGTGATTGATATCGTATGTAGTAACATCTTTCCTTTGCGTAATTGAGCTACTACACAACCGCTGAAACAGTTATGTGTCCAACTAGACGATAATCCTTTTCAGGAAGGAGAACGAATCCTAATAATATTGACCGCAGTACGCAATTGTATTTTAGACATAAAGGACTTCCTGAATACTTTCATTCTCGCTAGTGTTCGCCGTCACAATTGCTCTAACAGAATTATTGAAAAAATCTGTAGCATGTTACTTACCAGGTCTATGCTAAACTCCAAATGAGTAATAGTAATTTGTTACTCTAAGGAGCTGTCAGCAAAATGTTTTGTTTTCAGAATCAACTTGCCATTAACTTGAATGTAAATTGCAATTCATTCTAGCATGACTGTTTTCTTCCACGGGCAAGGGGAGGACAAAGTTTTAATTTATAAAGCTACAGCTTTACGAATGTAAATCAAATAGTAAATGAGTTTACAACATGTCAAAGACAAACTCAGAATTAGCAATGTTAGTTGTTTGCATGCATTCCTTTCCAGAGAGAAGTGAAGAGGTGCTACGGACTGTAATATGTCTTATTATCATCAGGGTATAATTATGGAAATTAATTATAATGGAAATTAATTTCCATTAATTGGCCTAATAGTGGTTAACTATAAAGCCCGGGCCTTAAAGTACTTACACGTTGTAAGTCGCCATTAAGGTAGTTGTCTCATGTGTTTATGAGAACTCCTAAGTGGTTTACCTGGAAAAACACGAGTCAGTTGGAGAATTTAATGTTATGTCAGCACGTTGGCCATAGTAGCTAAATGGTTAGAGCGGCTGGACCGCAACTAGAAGATCCGTGGTTCAAATCCTGGCTATGGCATTGAATTTTTCAGTCTGCCTCTATCTTTACAAAAATTGTCTTTATAAATATCTCAGCGTTTTACTTTCTCTACTACTTTACATAGGAGCCAGAGAAGGTATTGCATTCCAACCAAAACTTCTAGAACAATGTTTTAGAGAAAATGCACGTTTCAAAACCCCAAGGTCTTTTTTAGAAAAAAGTCGCATTCAATAGTATATCTAAAATGAAAAGTCGGTTATAAATACCAAACTTTGTATTTAGGTTCAGCGCCTTCTAAGATTGCAGCACGAAGATTTTCTAGATCTCTCCTCCCTTAGATTACCCTTAACATGGGACATTCTTCGAATTGTTTTATTTTCTGGAAAATGTCTCAAACAGTTTTGATTAAAATACCACACGTTTAAGATATTTTTGTGACAAAACATATCTTGAGCTTTCTGTGCATGGCCTCAAAAGTTCTTTTGATTTTGGATTGCCTTTGCATAACTAGCAAGTCCTGAGAGATAAAATATGACTACACAAAACATGTAGATCTCGGTAAAAGAATTTCTCATATCATTTGTGTGTGTGTGTGTGTGTGTGTGTGTGTGTGTGTGTGTGTGTGTGTGTGTGTGTGTGTGTGTGTGTGTGTGTGTGTGTGTTGAACCATTTACCAAATATTCCTTGTTATTTGTGTGAATTGTGCAGTACTTTTCTCAAATGGAAAACCTTCGTTTTCTTTATCTCTTGGCCATACAAAGAGACTGGAATTTCAAAGAAATCAATCACTAGCGGCCAGCTTTGAAAAGATTTTACTATTGCTTATATCTCACAATATTCCCATATTTTCCACATGCACATACAAGAAATTTTCAGCAATGTTTATCTCGATGGATATGAAGTAGATAGAGGAATAAGCGTTTGCATAGTTTGAACAAGAGTAGAGGAAGACGCGAGTATAACATAAGATTCTTTCTTATTTAATAATTAAATAATATTATATCTATGTGGATTTTACATTAATAGTAAATAGTTGAATTTGGTTGAAAAGTTCTGTCTTCTATTGTTTCATCGAACTTTAACAAGTGCATTTTAACTTTAGTTGATTTCATCATAAACACCGCAGAAAATACACAGAACTGACTTGAAATTAAATACTATTGGCAAAGTTAATATCGTTAATCGAGTAACCAATTCGTAGTTGTACCGAAGAGAACAGGCTGACAAATCTTAACCTATCGAAGTGTGATATTCCCACTCACGTGAGAGTTAAGTGTACTGTTGCTAGACGTCTCTGCCTTTGAAAACGTTGTTCTACATCCTGTGAAAGATAGATCCTTGTGTGCGAAAGATAGAAGAAGAAAATCATATTCTTTACAACGGACTCGTTTGGTGGATGATAAAAAAGCGGTCGAAAGGGATTTTATATTTTTGTTGGAAATCTATTTTAGAATTTAGTATATATCATTCAACTTATAGCATTATAAAGTATAGCATTTTTATTTATGTTATTTGAAATTTACATCTAGCTTTTGCCACGATTGATAGTGCATATTTAACTCCACTATGTTGTCCGGACTTGTAGGCCGTGGTCCGTTTGTATTTCTTTCCGACGTTTCGCCGAAAACTGCGTTCGACATCTTCAGGGTTCTAAGTCAAGAGACCCGGAGTCCAACACAAGACTCGACTCCGGATCTCTTGACTTAGTTTTCGCAGTTTTCGGCGAAACGTCGGAAAGAAATACAAACGGACCATGGCCTACAAGCCCGGACAACATAGTGGAGTTAACGACGCCGGCCGTGAAAGCTTCAGTATTTAAGTGCATATTTACTTTGTTATATTTTAGTATTGTTCATTTCTGGCTTTTGCCATGATTGTTACTTTATATTTCATGGTTATATTTTATGTTTTAGTAGTAATGTCATTTGCTATGATTGTTTTTAAAGGGCGTTGATGACTTTGCAATTGAGTGCCCTTAAACACGTATCTATTTATCTACTTAACCATCCATCGTCTGTGGTTGTTGAAATGCATTTTTAAAATGCAGTAGCAAGCATAAAATTAAACGCAGTTGATATGGGTAGCATCCTGAGAACTAACTTTCATATTTGGTAGTGGAGGCCGGAATGCTCGATTTGTTGTTTTAGCTGCTGAGCTTCTCTCTGCCATGTGTTCGAAAACCAATAATAATAAAAGTTTCTTCTGTGGTGTTTATAAAATTGCAGCTTATGTTTAAAGTATTAACAGTACCGCAGCTTCAGGAGGCATTCTACTGCTCAGCATAAATGGAGTATGTACTGTCCAACCAACACAAGAAGGCAAGGCAGAGGAATGTGTAACGTAATTTCTTTTGCTATCCACATGATGTTTACACTCGCCGTCTGGATATGATAAGGATGTTAGATTCATCTAAAGTACACGGTATTGTCACAACACACACACACACACACACACACACACACACACACACATGCATAATATCTATCACTACAGTGTACAAAAATGAGCATTAGATCTGGCAGCTACGCACTCTCACTCTCATTCACACATTTTATAGTAAACAGATCCACACACAGCACAGAGGTGTCGTTGAAGGTGAACCTCCTCCTCAGAGGAGGGGCCTTCGACGTTTTGCCATTTAGGGACATCGTCCCTTACTGGCATGATGGTGGTTGTTTAATGTATGACGGTGGGTGGATGGTGGCGGATATTATTTAAGGGTTGATTGGTTTGTTTGTTGGAGGTGAAATGTATGAACATCTGGAGGGGATTGTATGGGCCTATGGTGGTGCAAGCACTAGTCTGGGTCGCTTGTAGGTTTCACCGGGGTCTAGGTCATATTCACCCAGACCGCGGATTAGGCTGTTGAAGCTTGAAGGGAGCTTGTTATAAAAATTTTGAGATAGGTTAAGGATGTATTCTGTGATTTTTGGGAAGGAGAGATCTGCATGGATATTGTCGTTTGGAATGTACCAGTCGGAAGCGGTTACTATCCGGAGGTAGCGGTTCTGTAGGACTTGTAGCTTGTAGAGATGAGATTTTGCTGCAACTCCCCAGACTGTGCAGGCATAAGTTAGTGCAGGGCGGAGTATTTGTTTATAATGAGCAATTTGTTGTGCAGGCTCGTTGTAGATTTCCTATTTATCATGGGATATAGCATGGCCATCCTTCTGGACACTTTGTTAGCCACAGTGGTGGTGTGCTGTTTCCACGTCAGACGCCAATCCAGGGTTACTCCAAGGTATGTAGCCTCCGAGGACCATTGTACTTCCTCTCCAGCCAGGCGGAGATTGGGTACATCTTGTAGAGTACGGCGGGTGAATGTGACTGCTTGAGATTTTGTTACATTAATCTTCAAGCGCCAAGTGATGAACCAGGCAGATAGCATATCAGCGTAACGCTGCGCCTTGGTTACGGCATTAACGTGTCGTTTAGATGAAACCGTTAATGCGGTGTCATCAGCGAATAGATAGAGGTTACAGCCTATTAGGGTAGGGAGGGTGTTTATATAGGTGAGGAACAGGAGGGGACCAAGGATACTGCCTTGTGGTACCCCTGCTTGAATACCATAGGGTTGAGAATGGATGTCGTCCCTGGCAACGACAAAGGAACTGTTTTTAAGGTAGGTGTTGATGAGTTTTATAAGGTATGCTGGGATATTGTAGTGGATGAGCCGATGGATGAGGCCGTCATGCCACACCGAGTCGAATGCTCGAGAAATGTCTAGGAATAGTTCTGTAACGTAATGCCGATTATTAAACCCGCGTATTACATCGTCCACGAGGCGAAGTAACTGGTGAGAGGTGGAGTGTTGACGTCGGAAACCAAACTGCTCGGGTCGTAGCACATTGTGTTGGTCCAGCAGATGTTGAAGGCGGGCCTGCAACACCTTCTCGAAGAGTTTACTGATGGCCGGCAGCAGACTGATGGGTCGGTGACTACTAATGTTTTTGGGGTCCTTTCCTGGCTTAGGAATGGTGATAATTCTAGCGTGTTTCCACGCAGCATGGAAACTATCAGTTCAGGTCGCGCTTGCCTTCTTGTGTTGGATAGACAATATAGCGTGTGTATGCTCGCCCGCCTCTGTAGCGTAAGTGGTAGCGTGTCTACCTCATGTCGAGGTCTCGAGTCAGTGAGGTATCTGGTAAAGGTTTTTTCTAAGGTTTTCCCTTATCCTGAAAGATGAATGTCGGGTTCATTTGAGCATTAATTGCCCGACATAACTTAAGGTTGGATGATGTTAATTTACGAAATGTGTGTGTGGGTGGGTGCGTGCCTGCATGCGTGCGTGCGCGCGCGCGCGCGCGCAAGGTTGGCCAATTAATTATTATACTCGAGTGTAACTTCTTATTGCAGCCATTCGTTTGTCGCTTTACACAAAAATATTTTGAATCCCTCTTCTACTTCCTTGTCACAATATTCAGTCATGTTGTATGTGATTTCTTGCCTTGCCGATGTATGACACGCTGACGTCCAGAAGACATGATTGCATCTGAAAATAGTGTACATATACTGACTCACCCCGCGCGTTTTCGTGAATACGGTGGCGTCGTGTTTTTTAGTGCACAGTTCTAGATTATTCACATACGAATGCCTATATGTATAACTTTGAACAATTTCTTCAGATGACAAACCGCCTTCCTACATATCTCTGATCCTTCCCCGAAGCACCTCCACGGTATTTTTATGCAATATGACAGCCACAGTTAAGGGACACAGAGACTGAATTTTCCATTTTTTCTTCTTCAAATTTAAAGCTATTTGCTTGAAAATTGACACTCTTAATACTCTGCAAAAGCTCACAGCTTTACCTCAAATAGTTCCTCGGTAATATAATTTAATATTTAAATTCGCAAAAAGAATTGCACTATAAGCTGCCATTCACATTTATTGGAGAAGTATAATAGTAGCTTTCTGATATTCTGTGCTAATCTGAATTATATGGAAGTATTTTATTATTGAAGTTGATGGTATTACTTGTAGAAAAATAAATGTTTGTATTTATGAACTTGTTAGTGTTAAAATCCCCTTTATCAGTATTAATTGTGTGTGAGATTGAATTATAAAGTGCACATTTTAATCTTTAGATGGCACTTTGAAAGTATGGCGCAAATTATCAATCAAATCAGAGCAAAAGGAAATATAAGGTATAAATGTCTTACGCATAAATGCAGCTTTGAGGGGAGCTTAAACACAAAGGGGAGATAGGCGAATCCAGCGAGGTTAAAAGAGAGCTCATGGATGACAAACCGTCGCTGGCTTTTAAAAGTTTGAATTAGGAAACCTTTGGTCAAAGTGATTCACAGGTTCTATATAATATTTATATGATATAGTTCAAGAACCAAAAATGTTTCAATAATAACTTATCCGCTCACACCACTGCTTGGTCGAACAAGAAAAGCAGAACGATTCACGTACTCCCTCCTTGCTGTGTTTAGCTAACGAGAATTTAGTTGTAAATAATATGTTGGCATTAATAATTCCAGTATTAGCTGAAAGACGAGGTTTAGGTCTTCTAAACACATGCTTTTGTGCTAGCAATGCTGAATCCTGACGCTATGCGAAGTGCTTAATGTATGTGTTAGATTTAAGACATAAAATACGGCTCACAGTGCTAATAGAGCAGAATCTCCTTGGACGGTAGGCAAGCCGAAACACAAAAAGGAGATGGTTAAATATCGTCTCTCTCTCTCTCTCTCTCTCTCTCTCTCTCTCTCTCTCTCTCTCTCTCTCTCTCTCTCTTGTAATTTTACGTCCTCCAACATTAAGTCATATCGGACAACGAAGGAATGGGTGAAATGATGCTTGATGCTCAAATGAGTCAGAGGTCCATGGAGCTTCGAGTTACCTGACATTCGTCTTTCTGGATAAGGGAAAACTCCGGAAAAAACCTTATCAAGGTAACTCACCCTGACCGAGATTGGAACTCGGGACCTCTTGAACGTGAGGCAGACACTCAACCACCACGCTACCGAGGCGGTCATCTCCTCCGATGGCAACTGTGCTTTAAATCGCTTATTTTGTAGAATGCGGCCAAATTCCAAGAAAGAAGAAAAAAAAGCCCTACCTTATATTCGAACGCTAACTTTGGTATGTAGCAGAAATGATACCCTAGGTACATTACAACTTTCGAAATAAACCATTTCATCTTATTGTCAATCTCTTACATATAAATATAAATCGTTTGACCTATTTACGCAAATCGTGTATTTACGCTTTAGTGCAGGAGAAAGCTTGCAAACTAGCGAACGCTTTCAAAATTTGTCCCATAGTTGATATAATGCTTCACGCATTTTGACGTATTTTCAACAGTATTGCCTAGTTATGTATAGATCATCGAAAATATATTTCCAAATTCTTACAATCTGATTAAATCATGGAAAGCTTGTATTTTGTGTTTGAGGCTTATGAAACTTGTTTTATGAATATATGGCAAAGCATGGAAGCGTATCGGGAAATACGTGCAACAACAACGGGGTTGTTTACTCAGCCTACCGCACATACACGGTGAGTCAGCGTATGTACATTATTTTCAGATGCAGTCCTATCTTCTGGACAGCAACTTGTCATACATCGGCAGTCATAAGAAATCACATATAACGTGATTGGCTATTATGACAAGGAAATAGAAGAGGGGTTGGAAATATCTTTGTGTAAAGCTACAAACGGGTGGCTGCAATAGTAAGTTACACTTGGGTATAATAATTATTAATTGCTAACCTTGCACGCCACGTCACATGCTATTTGACATTTTGTTTTCCGAAAGGCATAAAGGAGGAAACGCACGCGCGCGCGCACAGAGAGAGAGAGAGAGAGAGAGATAGAGAGAGAGAGAGAGAGAGAGAGAGAGAGAGAGAGAGAGAGAGAGAGAGAGAGAGAGAGAGAGAGAGAGAGAGAGTGTTAATGGCATTTGCACAAGGAGAAAAACAATAAACTAACTCGCAAAGTATTTTAAATTAAATTCTTTTAAGTTATTTTCCATTATGTAATCTCCATATTTCACCGTTACTTTTTCAAGTATAAATGTGTCAAGCACAAAAAAGTGCAACGGCACAATATCGGGAGGCTTGGAATTGCATCAAAGCATTTTAAACCACATCCCTATATTGCAAGGGTGGACCAATGTATCTTTATGAGTTTGTCATATAGTTGTTGAAAGATATTATTACACATGCAGTAGTGTTTTTTAATCCAGAAAAGAGTAAGTTGATAGGGTTGCATGACATGCAGTGTGGGCAGGACGATGATTTCTTTGCAAATGGACAAGGAGCCACGAGCAGATATTGCACAACTGGGTCAGTCTATTGGAGTACTGCCCACAAGCGATGCAGGTTTGGGTGTGGTGGCTTCACTCCAGATTCACCATAAAAGTGTACTGTTTATAGCAGCAGTATCGGAAACAAAATTCAAGCCTTGCTTTAAGTTAGTCGTTAAACTTGAACCGTTTACAATATAGTCAACAGATCGGCTATTCATAGTTTGTCAAATAATGCAAAACCTACGTATCACCGCTGTATTTGGTATGCAAAACAATAGAATCGCACTTTTCTTATATAGAGAATGAAGACATGTGAAATTAGAACGCTTCGTCCTAAAGATCTCTCTACCTACCGCCCTGTTTGAAACTATGATGCGCATGGTATCCTATTTAATACAGTTGAATTACATCTCAGGGTACCGTTAGGAATTTCTAAGAAGCATGTAATTGACTGGTAGAATCTTAAGATATCTCTGTAAAACACATAGAAGTTCAGAAAAACAAAAGATATTATTTGAAACAAGTGTAAAAGAGAAATTACTGGAAATAAATCTGATATAAACCATTAAAATGTGCAAAATATGACCAGTAATTAGTTGTTGTTTTTTTTTTTTTTTTTGTTTTTTTTAAATAAATCCTGCTCCGACGTCTTAATATTCTGAAACGTGTTTGAAATGCCTGTCCCATTGTCCCAACATCCTCTAGTGCATCTTGCATCAGAAATACGTCTAGCAGCACCCAAATATCCTGAAAGTAATCCTATATCTTACGTAAAAGGAATTGAACATATTAGGTGGTTTTATAAGTAAAGTCGGTTTTCTTATTTTAGTGTTTTAGAAAATTTATTCGGTTTCTTTGTTTTGGCAATGCTGTTTATAGGATGTCATAGCTAGTGTTGCGTACATTGTGGTAGCGTGTCTGCCTCACGTTCAAGAGGTCCCGAGTTCGAATCTCGGTCAGTGCGAGTTACCTGGATAAGGTTTTTCCGGGGTTTTCCCTTATCTTGAAAGACGAATGTCGGGTAACTAAGCTCTATGGACCCTGGGCTCATTTGAACATCATTTCACCCATTCCATTCATCGTCCGATATGACTTAACGTTGGAGGACGTAAGTTAAAAAAAAATGGAGATGAAAACAGTACGCGTCCTGGAAGACCTAAAGTATGGAATATTGAGTACACACGCCAAGTTTTGCAAGAATATCCGCAAGAAGTACCCGTAGACTTTCAGAAGAACTTGGTGTACCAAAAGATACCATACATCGCCACATTAAGACACTTGGAACATCACACAGAAGCTGTAGATCTGCGCCTGATGAACTAATACCCCAACATGCTGAACGTAGGGTGTATATCTGTCGTCAGCTTATGCGTAATCCCATGGATGGTAGATTTGTCAGGAGAGTTGTCACTTTTGATGAAAAATGGGTATATTATCGAAACCCTAATGCCTCTAACCAGTGGCTTGAAAACGGGCGGGCGATTGATTCAGATCTTTACTCTCAACAACTGGTACGAGTTCATGTAATTTTGAGATGGAGATACCAGCATTAGTTAATCGAAATAGACTTCTATTACAGCAGGACAATGTAACACGCCCATACTGCACGAACAACCATGGAAAATTTCAGGAATTGGGAGGAATCGAACTGCCACCACATCCAGCCTACTAGCCCACCTCGGTAGCGTGGTGGTAGCATGTCTGCCTCACGTTCAAGAGGTTCGAATCTCGGTCAGGGTGAGTTACCTGGATAAGGTTTTTCCGGGGGTTTTCCTTATACTCAAAGGCGAATGTCGGGTAACTCTAAGCTCTATGGACCCTGGGCTCATTTGAGCATCATTTCACCTATTCCATTCATCGTCCGATATGACTTAAAGTTGGAGGACGTAAATTACACAAAAAAAAGCATACAGCCCTGATCTCGCACCACCAGATTATCATCTTTTTCGATCCGTAGCCCATTTTTCAGCGTGGAAGAGATTTTGACAATATTGAAGCAGTGCAAGTGGGTGTCACCGAATTCCTCGCATCAAAAACCAAAGACTGGTACCATCGCGAGATAATAAACCTTTCTGAACGATCCCCCAAGACCATAGAATCTAATGGTCTGTACTTTGAAAATTAGTTGTTTGTCAGAACACTTTTAAAATAATTATTTCTCTTATAAAACGACATTACCTATGACTTATGAGACAGTATCTATAGGTACATTTAGCAGCACTCTAAATGCCTTTTACCTATGACTTATGAGACAGCATCTATAGGTACATTTAGCAGCACTCTAAATGCCTTTGAAAAGCGTACCAAATGCCATTAATGGTTTTTAAAATACCTCTGTCACAGCGCTAAATACCACTCCTAATGCCTAAAATAACAATCATAAAGGCTGAAAGAGTTGCAGCAAAGCTGCAAAATCGCTGAAAAGTAGAAATTACCCATTTTAAGGTATCAAGCTCCAGTCTGGACAACTGTCAAAATCAAGGTCTTAAAAGTTCCTAAAAAGCATACAGATAAAAACTTTCCAAAATACTGTTAAATTCCCTACTTTAAGAATGTTTAAAATAACAGAAAACCATCTACAAATCACATGGACATTTCTGAGAGCCTCTGCCACTTCGCGAACTTTCGTTCGACTGTCGGGGAGGATATCGGCAACCAATCTGCTGGGAGTTATGGGTGATCATTAAAAACGATGTTCGACTACATTTAAGTCATTGAACCAATATCCAACGTTGTCATAGGTGACAAAGGTTTCCATAAACATTATCCAGTTATTTCAGTTTCATCTCCTCGCATGTTTTCTCAAAATTAAGACCAAGCGGAGTGGATCAGGCGTTTTCGTCTGTGGGCCGCATTCGGGAGGCCCGAGTTTGATTCCCATGGCCGATCTACTTGAACCATGGGTTTTTTCAGGGGTTTCTGTGGTCGCCAGGCGAATGCTAGGTAGAATTTCCTGTCCCTCCATTTCATCTCCATTATCATTTTACATCTCATCTGGTGGTCTCTTTCTGGGTATAAGTGTCGGCGGATGTCTTGGCGTTGCATGGTAGGATATGCTCTTGGTGAAACTTTTTCTGGTCTCCCAGTCCGGTCTGGTGGGGCCGTTTTTGAACCATAGTAGGGTGGGATTCCGGTTGTACTGGCCTACCGGAGAGTTCCCAACCCTATGCCCTGCATTGTCGTGGCTCCTTGGGCCTGTCTCCTCTCGCCTCATCCTTCCTCCCGGGGGTGCTCCACTTGAGGCATAGGTACAATAGATAAAGTTTAGAATTCTGTGCCGAAACCCCTCCGTAGCGTAGTCCAGTACCAAAGGTAAAAGGCGAATCAGTGAATGGCACTCCTCTCCACATTTTAGCAAAAACACGTTGAACGACAATTTTATCTTACATATTAATCACTACAAAATATGTTTTGGTGACATGCAGAACATGGCAAAGCATCGAAGAGTATTGACCTTCAATGAAAATACTGCATTTGCTTGTTATCTTGTTTGCTAGAAGAGCGAAATTTGGCTCACAGTTAATAATAGTTGTACTCAATCGTAAATTAGCATTGATGCTGCCCTTTTGTCGCTTGTCACAAAGGGATTTTGATTTCTTCTTCTTGGCAGAACATTGAATCACATTATATACTGTTTCTTACGCCTGTCAATGTATGACACTTTGCTCTCCAGAAGACATCATTGCATCTGAATAGAATGTACATACTCTGACTGGCTGTGTATGTGTGATAGGCTGGCATAAACAGCTCTGCTGTTTCACATTTTTTTTCGATATGCCTCCTTGCTTTGCCATCTAGAAGCAAATGACAGTACACAATGATAACATCAGCTTGCCGTAGCAACATCATAATTTGAAATACGAGTACTTATACAACCACCCTCCTACCAACAAGGCTTATGCATTTCCGAGAAAACATGTGTATGTATTGTGCTTGAGTACTGGAGTTCATACAGTAACAATTTTTGTAGCGCTGTTTATTAGAACAATTTTTAACATCACCTTACCTCCCACAATCTTTAACCGTCATATTTGCATATCTGAGATTTTCTCCTGGAACATCATGTGGGAAGACAGTAACTCCGTTACGTTTTTAAATTTTGGTTTATATCCTAATATTCTGGGCCCGTCTCTGTAGTGTAGGTAGCAGCATGGCTGCCTCACATTCAAGCAGTTCCAAGTTTGAATCTCGATCAGGGTGAGTTATTTGGATAATGTTTTTTTTTCCAGAGTTTTCCCTAATCCTGAAAATTTAATGTCATATGACTCTAAGCCTTATAGAACCTTGACTCATTTGAGCATCCTTTCATCCATATCATTTATTGTCCAATATGACTAAACATTCGAAAACGTTAATTAAAAAAGAAAGTTAACTGTATTGCATTGCCTGCATATTGAAATGTGTATACATAAAAACTAGGAATGAATATTAATGGAGGTACAGAATTCGTTTTGAGATAGATAAATTGTTAACCCAAGAGCGGTTATAAAGTACCCCATTCTTACATTCTTGCATGTGGCAACATTGCTAATGATTCCATCAGTCTGTTACACTTGCTGTTTGTTCATTGTTCTTTTGAACATGTGTTTATATAGTCACATCCTATTTTGCAAGTGTGAAGGATTGTTTATAGTTGTGTTTGTTCAACATTGTCAAGCTGGGGTATAAAGTTCCCCGCATGCCTGTCCATGTAAATAATCTCATTTTATTGACTTGCTGTCATAATTACAAACATGTGAGTATGTATGCGTGCAATAATATCAGTAACTATTATACTGTAGCAATAAAAATGCTTTTACACATAGGAAAATAACTCCAGAGGAAATATTGAAGATATTCAGTGAACTGTCAGAAGACAACATAGAATCAAGCGAAGAAATAGTAATTGAATAAAGTGACCACAACACTGATTCTTTAACTAAGTGATGTAGAGGAATCTGTCTCTTAGTTCTGAAAACTGTTTTTCTGGTAAAGATAGATATTCAAAATGAGAAGAGTGGATTTTTCGAAGGGTGGTAAAATAAAGAGGAAGAACACAGCGTTTCCTGGGCCGAAAAGTTCAGCAAGAATTCCTAGAGATAAACTCTCACCTTTCCATGCCATTGTCAGTTTTGACACAACTGTCTTAAAAATGTGACATATGCTGTTACTTCACCTAATTCTTTTACATCTGTTTGCATGCTTTTATGTCAATAAACTATTATTCATTCATTCATTCCATTTATAGACAGTATAATGATTTTGTTCAGATTGATTCAAATGCAGTGTGCATGGAAACAGTTCGCAACATTGATTGCAAAATTTAACTACTTGTTTATTCTGTTAATAGGCCTGAAATATAAGTGTTTTTACATTTTAAGTGTATCAATATGATTATAATGTTGAATAATGAATGTGCGGTATAGAGTACCCTGCACGCCCGCTCTTGGGTTAAAGTTTTCTTGCTTGGGCTTCCCTTTCCCTTACCCACTAGTTGGATAGATGGTTTTGGTTAGACAGTCACTTTCTTGTAGGACTATTTTAGTTTTGTTTCATGTATTCTATGGGTGAACTTGGGACTGTAGTCCTGAAATATCTATTTTGGTATTTAGCTAGCAGTTATTGTGAAGAAGCCACTAAAGAAAATACGTATGTGCTAATCTTGAGCCATCACATTCATTTGGGGTTTTCATCATTCTTGTATACAAACTTAACTTCATACAAATATTTGCTTTGTTGCAGAAAATCTTGCTCCAGCTGAGCTGAAGAAACTACGAAACAAGCAGCGAAAGGCTCGTCGAAAGGCTGAACTGGAACGTCAGCAAGCAGCCCAAGCACAAGAAAAAAGAGAACAGCACAACAAATCCAGGCAACAAGGTGATACAGAGCCTGATGCCCCACAGCAGGATGAGCTGGTCCCTGAAAAACTTGCCAGGGTGCGTATCATTCAAGAAAAGCTTTAGTGGCTACTTCATAGAAGATTTAATTGGTAATGACTAGAGAATATTCATACTAGTTTATTTGATTCACTTCTTAGGAGTACAGTAAAGCCTGCCCAAAACAAACCCCTTATATGCCAGAAACCTGGAGAAATTGAAAATAAATTTTGGAACGGAGCTATTTCCCATGTAAAATTATACTCTTAAGCCAGAAAACAGCTTAACACGGAAATGGAAATATTTTTGGCAACCGTTTGCATAAATAACCTGATTAAAATGGATTACTTTATGTGCAATGGGTTACATAGTATGTATTTTAAAAGGTGCAATATTTTTTAGGGTGACTGCACTTGCACCAAAGATCCATGAACCATAAAGTCGTAAACTATAATCCTTCAAGGAAAAGGGAAAACAAACCATTAGCTCTCTCAATTCTTTTCCAATACACATGTACACACAGGGTACAGCTGTTCATTCTCAGTTTTGTTGTTACAAGTGACCAAATACCAATGGAAGAAAACTGCTAACTTTGTTGATTTTTAAAAACATAGTTTGTATGTACACAAATTCTATAAGATGAATCAAAAAACTTTTTTAAACCAATTATCGAACTGTAAAAACACTTAAGCTCCACTTATTTTTTAAATTAGAACATGTTTCAAGGACTCCGCATCCCCATCGTCAGCTGATGTTCTACTGGTTCTTCAGGTGACCGTCTCCCTCTCCTGGCGCTGTTCAATGAGTTGAATGACGTCATCTACTATTTGTATTTCACCTGAAAAACCAGTAGAACATCAGCTGACGATGGGGACACGGAGTCTTTGAAACATGTCCTAAATTCAAAAGTAAGTGGAGCTTAAGTGTTTTTACAGTTCGACAATTGGTTTAAAAAACTTTTTTGATTGGGTAAGCTCCACTGTTTATAAATACTTCTAATATATATCAAGATTTAACTGTATTAAAACACCACAGTGAAGCGAAATAATTATTAATTTATAGATGAGTCGTATTTATTACACATCTGCTTCTGAAGCAGATGTGTAATAAACACAACTCATCTATAAATTAATAACTTCTATTATAGTTTTATTCTATAAGATGAGTTTTAAATGAAGAATAATTGGAGGAAAAAAATTACTGCTATTGAACATGAAAATAACAAACGTATAGCTAAACAATTAATTATCTTGTTCAAAATGGGAAAAACTCAAATTTATGGGATTTTTAAAAAATAAAAATTAAAGACGAATGGTTAAAAGGAACAGCAGAGCATGTGAAATGCATCACAAAATCTACAGAGTATGGCGAGCTGAATCATGCTGGTTCGAATGGTTTGTTAATGCGCATGCTATAGAAATTCCCATTTCTGGACCATTGCTTCAGACTCAAGCTTTAGAGACAGCAAGAAAATTAGCAGAGACCATTTCAGAGATTCCAATGGATGCCTTGAATGCTGTGTGTGGTGGTGTTGATATGCAGACACTTCCACATTGGAAAGGGAAAATTGAAAACATACAGATAAACTAGGCAACATAACTACAATTATTTTATGTAAGTTGAAAATAAAGTACATAATACATATCAGCATATTATTATTTACACTTCATTCTGTATATTCCTTCACTGTAAATTGTATTAACTATTTTGTAATTTCTTTGAATTCAAACACAACCCTCTGTAAGACGGAAACCTGTATAAACAGAAAATAAATGCTGGAACAATCACGTTTTGTTTTAGAGAGGTTTTACTGTATTAGAGTAGAGCACAATACAAAAGAACGTTTTAGTTCATAAATTGCTTTTTGAAAATTAAAGTGCCATACTGAAGCTTAGAAATAAATGTGTTCAAGTACCTAAGTTGATACCTTGAAGAACTGATATCTAGCTTAATTACTCATATACATAACACAAACCTTTTGGAGAATTATATAGTTTGTAAGCCAGAACACCACATTTGGTTGAGATATAGCAAACATTTCTTATACTTTTTTCTGTACTTTTTTTTTTCCAATTTTGGCTAATTTCAGATTGAGGATCCTTTAGAACAAGCAATAAAGTTTCTGCAGCCATTACAATCGCTGGCATCAAAAAGAATAGACACACATCTTATGGCCTTTGAAATATATTCTAGAAAAAGTAAGTGGTAATTATATTTTATATGTAAATTAGTCTTAGTATATATTAGTTTGAATGAATACTCAGAAATAGTAATTCTAAGTTGAGTTATTGGATTAAAAATTTGTATGTAAGAAAGAACACAGTTTTTATTCACTTGTGCACAAATGTTGTCATTGTCTGAAGTAACAATTTTCATGTGTCATTCTATAACTAACAAACAGTATAACAGTTAAAATGCAGCACAAATTGTACTGTATGATGTTTTCAAAGGGAGATGGCTGATTTAATGTATAAATGAAAAAATGAATTTTTCTTATGGAACTGATGTTATTAAATTATTACTGAAATTAATTGTTAATGAAACAAACAAATAATGAACATAAATACACTGTTTAGAGTTGTTATAAGCCTGTCAGTACTTACTGTTTACAAATCAACCTAAATCAGAATGCTTGTGCTGGGAAGTATTGCCAAACAATTTGGCATCTGTAGTTTCCAAATAGCACACTAACAAGGAAACCATCACTGTACTCACACGGCTGTGCACCTGAAAATTTGATGGTATAATGCCTGCTGTATATAAACCATGTGCACCAAAAATCTGCTGCAGAGTAGAACCACAATGCCCAAAACTGAAGCCTGTAAACTGCAGCATGTGATCACTTGTAAATAGCTGCTGGACATCGTTCGTCAGCTCTGTTCTGAGTGTGGGGCACAGCGCCCCTTACATAAGGCATGTGTAGGTTGCTACCCGTTAGGCCCCCCAGGGGCTTATTGCAGTAGATACGGGACTGGCGATCCCGAGTTCCTGAGCCAAATCTCTCGATTGGTTGCCTCTGAGTGGTGAGAGAGCTAATGCCAAACGCCCAAACAAGGTCCACATCCGTGTTTGACCCTAACCTCCCTGAACACACGTTTGACGGATAACTTAGCACGGGTTGGCAGTGTGGGAAACGCAGGGGTTACTGGGTAACGCGTAACTCCCAGCTCCTGGTTATCTTGTAGCACTGATACCTTCTGGCAAAATGGCTATCCGAAAAATTTTAATCCTTTCCACAATTCAATACTCTTTAGCATAAAAAACTCTTTAGACCTGGTAGAAAAAATTCAAAATCTTAAACTAAACCCTCAAGACACTTTAGTATCCTTTGATGTCTGCTCCCTCTTCCCTAGCATCCCAATAGACAAACTTTTGATTCAACTTAAGAAATGGCTAACTTCTATTAACCTAGATGCCAATACAATAGAATATTTGGCAATGACTGAAATATGTATACACCAAAATTATTTTGTTTTCAATGGAAAGTATTAAAAGCAAATTTCAGGACTGGCTATGGGAAGCCCGCTATCACCATTTTTGGCCAATTTATATATGAGCTGTTTCGAAACACATATAACTAAAGCCTTCCCTCATATTTTTAAAACATGGTACAGATACGTAGACAACATCTTTGCAATAGTGCACTACAAACAAATAGATGATGCTTTGAAACTACTCAACCTTCAAGAACCCAGCATACAATTCACAGTAGAAACTGAAGAAGACTGTATTCTACCTTTTTTGGACCTTAAAATCACAAAAAACAATGAAAAACTGGAATTTGGTATTCATAGAAAAGCAACACACAAGCAAATAGTTTCAACCCAATTCCACAAAAATGGATATGGAAAAAGCCTTGTAGATAAAAAACTAAAATCATTCAAACTTCAAAAAAGATTGAAACAGATCACAGCTAAACAAGAAAATAAAAACAAGAAATAAAACAAGAAATAAGATTTGCTAAATTTACTTACCACCCCTGGGCCACAAAAAAGTTCCAAAAAATATTCAAGAAATACAATATAACATTGGCACCAAAAAACAATTACAACATTAAAAACCTACTTAACAGTAATATTACTGATAAGATAAAACCAGAAGAAAAGTCACGCATTTACAAGATTAAGTGTAAAGACTGTGAAAAAATTGACATAGGAAGGACAAAAAGAAACATAGGCACTAGAAAGAAAGAACATTTTAGGCACTTAAGATACACGTTTAACATTTGAGTATCATTTCACACATTCCATTCATCGTCTGATATAACTTAACGTTGGGGCGGACGTAAATTTAAAAAAAAAAAAAAAAAAAACGTTTATATTTGGTTTTTCCATGAATTATTTTTTTTTTTCTTTCTTTCTTTTAAGGGTGCTGATAACCGCTGCAGTTGAGCGCTCTTATACACATATCATCATCATCATCATCATCATCATCATCATCAAGCTACCCATTAGGGGTAAGCAATCCCTCCCGTTCAATGCTGTTTTATTTTACTTATATGTTCCTACATCTTCTGGATTCATTTTCGGGTACTTCTAGCTATACTCCGCACCCGATTTTTGGCACACAGGCCACACATTGAGCAGAGATGATGCCATCAAACTGTCAAGCAAATACAGGTATGAGCATAGTGATAGCTCCCTTGTAAGGAGTGAGGCACTTACAGATGTATTTTTTAGACGTGGCATATGATGTAATGTTGCACAATAGTTTATGGTCGAGTCCACTTGATATGGAAGAGAAAGGGTGGTCAGGTTAGTCATCTGCCATCTAATCCGCTAACTTTATCAGCAGTCTGTTGGTGAAAGTAGACCTCTTATCCCTACCATTAATTTGCATGACGTCACTCACCCACATCCAAGCAAGGTCATGCACCACGTCTAAAAAGTAAATCTGTACTCTTTTGGGATGTTTCCAATCCACCTCACAACCTGACCCTTGCTTCCATTGCAGCATTGTCGAAACTGATTACAATTATTTATTTCTTACTTATTTCAATTATAAGGAAGATTGATAATTCTACACACCAGTCTATATTGCTGTCAGTTACATATCACTGTAATCCTTCTAAAGGCTCTATGCCCAACATTCCACCATCACTATCACAAACAATAAAGAGGTACTCATATAAAACGTCTCTCTTCACTTCTAAATGAAAACTTTGTAAAACAAACATGTGCTAGTTTTGTTATTTGCAATAAGTAATTGAGTATCCTCACTGACCGGCTTGATTAACTAATGTCGCAAACCTGATCGCGATAAGGCGGCTTGCATACACAAAAGGAACTGATAGACGGGCAGTGTGAAAACAAAGAGCCGGCAGACAGAGATAACATGCAGATAAAGGTCTGCCGAAACAAACAAACTGAGATAAATGGAAATATCAGTTGCATATCACTGTAATCCTTCTAAAGTGTGTGTGTAGTGTTTAACGCCCGCTTTTACTACATACGGCACCGCAGGTGATGACACTGATGATACATGAGATGAAGATGGAGCACTGGTGGAATGAGATGGTGGGGGAAACCGGAGATCCCGGAGAAAACCTGCCCCAGCGCCGTGTTGTCCACCACAAATCTCACTTTGCGGTCGCCTGGGATCAAACCCGGGCCGTCTTGGTCAGAGCCAAGCAGTCTAACCACTGAGCCTCGGCGCGGCCTCATCCTTCTAAAGGCTCTATGCCCAACATTCCACCATCACTATCACGAACAATAAACGGGTACTCATATAAAACGTCTCTCTTCACTTCTAAATGAAAACTTTGTTAAACAAACATGTGCTAGTTTTGCTGTTTGCAATAAGTAATTGAGTATCCTCACTGACCGGCTCGGTTAACTAATGTCGCAAACCCGATCGCGATAAGGCGGCTTGCGTACACAAAAGGAACTGATAGGCGGGCAGTGTGAAAACTAAGAGCCGGCAGACAGAGATAACATGCAGATAAAGGTTTGCCGAAATAAACAAATTGAGATAAATGGAAATTTCTAGTTACTTCTTGACTGACAGAGACTGTTCGGGTTCTGGTTTATTTTCGAATAATCTAGAAATTATCGGTGAGGTATTTAAAGAGGCGACGACTGGCCAAGAGTGGACTTGCGAGTTGTGTAACAAGAGTGTTGTAACGAGAGCTGATGTTGTAAACTGGATGCTGTTTGTTGTCATCGACCTTGGAAGATTGTGTTGTTATGTGATGTAATGTTGTTACGTGAGGATTGAACAGTGTGTCTCTATGGAAATAAAGAACATTTATAATTTCAGCAAATTGGACTTTTAATTCTACGAACCCACAAAGTCACACTAATGACTTGTTTCTGGTACTTAATGAGGGTGAGAGGCATAAGATCCAAGACAATATTTACAACCTGCTAGCATATGCTGGTCCACTAGTTCCATAGAATTTTTCACATGCCAAATTGTTTGGCGATAACTATACATTGGTTTAAAAATATGTCCAGTGGTGTTTTATTTATTTAATTTTTTTCAGACGGTCATACATTATGAATTACAATGTTGCTATCTAGGCTCTTTGGCCTTGCATTGATTGAAATTATTCTATATTTTCAAGAGCTTGAATTCATGCATGATGGGAACACTGTCATTTAGGCCAAGTTCATGACTGTCATATCGTGACAGCAGCGGGTGCCTGCCAGGAGAAATAAAAAGTGAGTGAAACCATTCCACCGCCTTTGTTTTTTGCCGGCATGAGAAGCAAAAAAAGTTTAATATTCAACGGCAGCCACTGGCTAAGCTCGCGAAACGGGAAGCACGAACTGAATTGTTAGCGTGTGGATTTGTTCTAAACGTTCAAATAACGAAACTTGACAGCATTCTTCTTCTAGGACCTCATCGCTGTGACCAGCAGAGCATAAAAGGTGGTGCAGAGGCCAGCGTCAGGTTAGTTCACAGTTGAGTTTAGTGTAGAGAAGTCATTAGTTCAGTTCATTCGTGAGTTCTGCAAGGAGTGCAGTATGTTTCAGCTCAGTAGTGATGAGTCTACAAACAGGTGTGCAGTGCAGAGGAGCAGTTGCTAGTTGTGAGTTGATCAGTGAATATCAGAGTTGTTTTTTTCTATAAACAAAGCATATGGTCTGTCTGTGTTGGAGAAATTACAAACAATGTAAGTTTGTGCTTGCAGCAGAGACAAAAAAATCAGTGCTATTAAGCATACTTGTTTACTCTGTGAATTTGTAGAAAACAAAAAATATGAAAGCAAAGTATATAGAATAAAAAGAAGTATTTCAGAAAGTGGAGTGCCATTGTTACTAAAATTAGGCAAGTGAGTCAACCTTGTATATACTTTTCTCCACTTACAAGTTTTTTGATGAAGACTAGTTTTTGGGAACTTCTTCCCTATCGTCAGTTCTGTGGTTGACTGATGATGCATCCGGTGTCTGCATCATCTTCTAGAAGCCAGACTGTCCAAAGCAGAAAATAACTAGTGTTATCGAGTATGAGCTCTTGGCGGTCGTGAAAGTGCGGGAAAATTTCTACAAGTACCAGTTCAATCAGCCATTCCACCAGATTGTGGGTCAGCTCCTGAGTCCAGAGGCTCCAGGATTGCAATTTAACATCAGAACATCGGAAGGGAAGAAGCCATTCTAATGACAAAACTTTGTCTAGAAGATCGTGCTTGGAGGAGTGCGGCCAGGACTAATGGGGAGGCGAAGGAGTGCGTTGCAGCTCTTTGCTGTTTTGAGAACTCTTTATTCTAGAGAATTTATAATATCAATACATACAAATTTCCCTTACCGTTTAGTTTTGTGGCCGCACTGTGGCTCTCACCAAGGCGGCCCGGGTTTGATCCCAGGCAACCGCAAAGTGAGATTTGTAGTGGACAACACGGCGCTGGGGCGGGTTTTCTCCGGGATCTCCGGTTTCCCCCGCCATCTCATTCCACCGGTGCTCCATCTTCATCTCATGTATCATCAGTGTAAACGCCTGCAGTGCCGTATGTAGTAAAAGCGGGCGTTAAACACTACACACACACACACACACACACACACACACACACACACACGCACACGCACACAGTCACGCACACACAGTCACGCACACACAAGTAAGCTGAAAACAACTCAGAACAAGGAGAACTACTATTTACTGTACATATATTAAAGTACACTGTCATATACCTATAAAACTATAAATCACACGGACCCGAGCCTTAAAAAGTTCATAAGATGCACGTGCAACCTCAACGACTTCACAAGTGTAACTGACCCCCACTCTTAGTGCCAGTAGGTGGCAGACAGGGTGAGTCACTGCGCATATTTTCGCAGCTGCCACGTCTGAATAAACGTACTGTACAGGAAAACAGGAAAGGATATCACAAGGTTATAAGTAATGCAGTTTTGCTATACACAGATTAATGTTGAAAAATTCCCTGGAAGGAAAGAAACCCTAAAAAATGTATATATAAATTGTAAGTGAAGATACAAACAACTATGTGCAAAAAGTAGAAAACTAAGAAGCTCTGTTAATAGCTTATATTTAATACGAATTTAAAAACCTCTATAGTACATACATTGTTTACAAAAGAATATTCAAAGAAAAAACCTGAAATTTGTGATCGATTCATGACATTAATAGTATAGTAAAACTTCACAAAATAGTATGTGAGGCAATGTCAGCAACAGAAGACATACATTTAATAAAAGACACTATTATATATACTTCTGATCACTTTGGTTGAATTATCATTCACGTATGCAGTACAAATGATTATGATTTGAATGAAACATAGTTCAATGAATCTAAGAAGAATATTAAGCACATAAAAACTGTATCATTAATTTAAAATTGTCCTAAGCTTAACTTCGTCTTTGCAACACAGGAATATTACAGCTTTGAATTTGTAAATGCTTTAATGACAAGTATAAACACAGTAATAAATGCGGAAAAAAGACAATATGCAGTTTCAAAATAAATTTTAATGCAAAGTGTATCTTCCAACAGGACAAGATTTCATGTTATTATCTGTGAAGTATGATTTGCTTGATGTGTAGGTATAGCAACCGTTTTGGTAAATGGCTTACTTTAACTTGGTAAGACTTTAAGCTATGTATGTACTAAGATGGCAATTGCTTGGTGCTCTCTGCATAGTGTAAACCTCTGTAACGGGATTATATTTTCGTTCATCTTCAACTAATAAGAAGCAAGCCAACTTTTTGTAACATCCAAGTCGAGTTTTAATCTACTGAGAGTCGTGAGATCTTTTCTCAGGTGTGGATGCGGATTTTTGGTGAAAATAAAATTTAGATGAGTCCAATTTTGTAATATATTATTTAATTATATAATATGAACTATGATTCACTCTTATCTATTATAAATATTGAATAACACTTTTTGAATCTTATTAATTTTCCTTTACAATTACAATCATCGTAACATCTTTTCTCCTTCTCCAGCAAGACACAAGATTCTCACTTTTTCTAGATTATTGATTTTCTTGTTCCCATAGTAATTCCCACTTTATTTTGTGATTGGCCGATTCACTGACACGTCATCACACCACGTCACACCACTACTACTTCGGCCAATCACACAACTACATACATTTTATATATATATTTACAATTCCCACGAACACAAAAATACTGTTACAAATGCCCCTCTTCGAAATATATGGAAAATAACCAAATAAAGGAATTAACAATCTGTTTCCATATATTTCGAAGAACAGCCCCAATTAACAATTTCGTTTACACCAATATTACACAACACCAATACAACATACATAAAATATAACAATATACATACATTGGATGAAATATAATAAATGAACATTTAACAACAATTTCACATTATTATTACACAAACATAAAACACAACAATAAATTAACATTAATTAAAATACAACAATATATTGATGTTTAACAATGTTTTATTTTTATTATTATTTAACACACACATAGTATATATTCAATATTGTTTCAATTACTGTCAAGGCTTTTATGTGTATAGGGATCAGTATCATTCACTTTAAATGTGTGTGTGTATTTGTTACACAGTCCAGGTTTTGAACTAAAGGCTTTTCTATTCTTTAATATACACAATTTCAACTGTTCTTTTCTCGCTTGGTCTAAATTGTATGTGTTTTCTAACTTTACTTGTAATATTCTCTGGAATTCTATTTCTTCCTCCACTTGGCTTCCGCCGTTCTTATCTTGTATTGTATATAATTGGCAACAATGCTTTTCAAGGTCAGTTACATTATTTTACAATCCATCAATAATTAAATTCTTCCCACAATTTTCATTTTCATCGTATTCAATATTACCATTTTCTTGCAAAAGTATATCTTCCACAAAAAACCTTTCATTATTTATATTATCCCTGTTCTCTTCTTTTCTTCCATCTTCTTCCAATAATTTTATTACTAATAAATCATTTTCTGTCTTAACCTTCATTTCATGCATTTCGAAATTCAATACACTTTGCCATTCATATAATAAATCATTACCCAAAATTACATCTCTTGCCAAATGTGGAATTACCAACGCAATGAAATTGAAATTCCATTCACCTATTCGCCCTTAATTAATACTTTCATTGTTGGTTAGGTTGGTGCTATCGTTTATATTCGCATCATTCTCTGTGCTTTGTGTATTTTCGACTATTTCATTTTGATTACTTCTTTCAAATCTCACACCCCTAAAATCTCTTTGATTTGCACTAAATAAACTAGTACCTCTACCCCTATTAAAATTACTTATTCGCTGATTATTTCCTCGATAAAATCTTACATGGTTTATTTGATCATTTCTTCCAATTCTCGTCGACTGATTGTTATGATAATTCCTTTGCACATTATTTTGAACTCCACTTCCTGTTCCGGGAATTACAGATTCATAAGTTCGTCTAGGATCATAACCTCTTCCTTCAAATCTTTGATTTCTCACGGGTGCCCCGCCCCAATTTAAACTCGTCCTATTATTCCTATTATTTGTAGGTTGTGATTCCTGTCGATTTCTTCCTCGCTCAATATGGACGTTATTATAGTTACCATCACAGGATGTAGTATCATTAATGAGGTTATGTGCTTCAAATTCGGATAATAATTCAATCATATCAGAGAAATCGATAGGCTTAGCCACAATTAAATGATTTCTGATATGTGGTGGATAATGACGTATTAGCATGTTGACAATTTCTGTCTCAGAAATTTCGGGATTGATCAACTTACTTTTGTTTGCTAATTTTAAGAAATATTCAGTCATAGAAATCCCTTTTTTAAACTCACACCTACCCGTTGCTAACTCAACTTTTATTCTTCTTTGTCTCTCAGGTCCCCAAAATCTATTTATAAACAGATTTCTGAAAGTACTGTATGTTTCATGTGAAGCCAAAGTTAACCTTAACCACTCAAGAGCATTTTTCTTCAAACAGCGTTTTACTATTACCATCCGAAATTCATTGGGAATTCTCTTAATACGGAAATATTCTTCCAATTCCCTAAGAAATACTTTTGGATTATCACCTGATTCCTCATCAAAACTTGGTGGACTAATATCATTTAGTGAATAATGTACACATTCATTTTGACCTAGACTGTGGAGTTGTGTGTGTGAGGACATGTTCTGTGTGTTTCTGTGATAATTAATATCATTATCTGGACTCACAAAATCACTACATTCACTTACTACATCACTAGACTTCTGATGATTGCTTAATTCACCTGGTAAGTCACAATCGTTTATATTTGTAATTCTAGACATTTCTTTCCCGTTATTTACTTTTCTAGCCTGTAATGCAATTACAACTTGTGTCAATTTTCCTAAGTTATCCTTTTCTTTTTCAAAATGTTCTTTTACCTCTTTAATTTGCAAAATTACTTCTTCTTTTGCTTTACTTATCTCATCAATTTGTAACTTTATTTCCTCTTGGTGTATCTTACTTTCATCATGTTGTAATTGCATTTCAGAACAAATTACATTGATTCTTTGTTCTACTTTATCTCCTAATTCTTCTCTTTGTTTTTGTGTTATTTCTGCCTGTTGTATCCTAAATGTTTCTAACTCTTTGTTTAATTCCATTCTTATTTCTTGTTTCACAATGTCCTGACCTAACCTAGTTTCCTGAATTATCTCTCTCAACTCATTGACTTCCTTTCTATTCTCATCCTTATTAATCTCTATGATCTGCATGAGCCTTTCCATATTATCCCTACACTCTTTTCTCCCTTCTCTAATCTCCTGTGAAATTTCAGATTTTAATTCCTGTTTTAGCTTCTGTAATAAATTAATTTCTAAGTTACTCACATTTTGTGCTAGTTCCTGTCTTACTCCTACATCTAAATCATTCATTTTCTTAGTTAAATCGTTTACATTTTGTTCTATTTTAGAATCTAAATTACTCATTTCTGATTTTACATCTTTCATTCTAGAATCTAAATTACTTATTTCTGATTTTACATCTTTCATTCTAGAATCTAAATTACTCATTTCAGACTTAACATCTCCTATTTCTGATTTTACATCTCTCATTCTAGAATCTAAATTACTCATTTCAGATTTAACATCTCTCATTCTAAAATCTAAATTCTTTGCATTTTGTTCTATTTTAGAATCTAAATTACTTAACATTCTTGTTATTCTTTCCAACATTGACTCATTATCTATGCTTAATCTTGCATCCTCCCTATTCATTCCTACACTATCAGTAACTTCTCCTTCCACTATTATTTCTTTTCTACTCGCCATCTTTTTAACTATTTTCTGATTTCTTAACAACATAAATCTACTACTACTACTACTATTATTTTTTTTTTTTTTTTTTTTTTTTTTTAATTTCACTCACTTAAACCAGTTCTCGTTTTCTTCTTTCTTCTCTCTTCTTTCTTCTTTCCTTTTAAATTCCCACGGAGCTGCACGATGCTTTAATCTCCTCTTCTTTATCCTATTCGAGCCCCACACGTTGTTGCGCCATTTGTAACGGGATTATATTTTCGTTCATCTTCAACTAATAAGAAGCAAGCCAACTTTTTGTAACATCCAAGTCGAGTTTTAATCTACTGAGAGTCGTGAGATCTTTTCTCAGGTGTGGATGCGGATTTTTGGTGAAAATAAAATTTAGATGAGTCCAATTTTGTAATATATTATTTAATTATATAATATGAACTATGATTCACTCTTATCTATTATAAATATTGAATAACACTTTTTGAATCTTATTAATTTTCCTTTACAATTACAATCATCGTAACATCTTTTCTCCTTCTCCAGCAAGACACAAGATTCTCACTTTTTCTAGATTATTGATTTTCTTGTCCCCATAGTAATTCCCACTTTATTTTGTGATTGGCCGATTCACTGACACGTCATCACACCACGTCACACCACGTCACACCACTACTACTTCGGCCAATCACACAACTACATACATTTTATATATATATTTACAATTCCCACGAACACAAAAATACTGTTACACCTCTCAGGCTATGACATACAACTGAATGTAAGTCACATAAGTAAATCAATGAAAGGTTACACTCAGAACTATTACTGCTGTTTGTGGTCTTAATTTTGCAGTAAAAGTGCTGGAACTGTCTGTTTGAGTTGTTAATAGGTCTAATTAAAATGCTTACACATCTAAGCATCATTTCTTTTGACAGTCCATAATTCCTTATCTGTTCAGTGGAATGAAACAATAAGTGCATTATATATGTGTGGCTATATCTGCTTTTCAAAAGCATCTGCTTTGCATCAATGCATATAACGATGGCTCATATATTGGATTAAGCACTTTTTTCTATGCCTAAGATAGAGGGTTTCATCCAACTTAGAAAAATGACAGAATGCTTAACAGTGTCAGTTTCATGTCAGTACATTGACATGTAAAACTGCAGTTGGTCACACCAGTGAAGGCATATCATCCTTAAAATTGTTAGTATTACACAAATTGTGTACTAATAATACTCATAAACAGTGGCAAGTACAAGTTGATGGACCACAGAATAATACATGAATACAGTGCACTTATCATGGGTATCATTTTTCTAAACCCATTTGTCCTAATTGTGTTGCAATATATGAGGTGCTCAGCATCAGGTCTCTTTAATGTCAAGTATACTCGAGTCATCCTTAAAGCATGGTAACCCTATATTGAAGACCTAAATGTTACACCTATATAACAAGGAAGATTGTTTATTATGAAGCTTTACTAATTTGAGATCATGCCATTCTCTAAGTCCTAGCTGCAGTTGACATTGTACATGTTTTAAGAGTAAGTGGAATACTGGAAATAAAAGTAAATATGGAATATAATGATGACGATGGCAGAATGACATTTTAATAATTTCTTGCTATACACAATTATACTTAAAACTTGTTAAAGCTTTTACAAGATCAATTCTAATCCCACCAGATCTCTTCTAAGATGGCTATTCCGGTACATAATTTGGTGTAGTGTGTACAATATTAAACACTGATTACTGAATTAAGCAAGATAGAACATATCATCCAAAAACATTTAATAAATTTAAAAAGATATTCAAGGAACAAAATATCATCTTGGCACCTACTAATAGATACTCAATTTTAAAATTACTAAATTCAAAAACAAAAGATGAAATTCCTTCAGGTAACAAATCTGGAATATACCAAATAAATTGCAAGAATTGTGAAAAATGCTACATAGGTCAAACAAAAAGAAATTTAAAAACCAGAGTCAAAGAACACTTTAGAAACATCAGATTGAAACAAGAAGACAAGTCAGCAGTAGCATTTCATTTTTGGAATGAAAACCATGACATTGATCCAAATCCAAAATTATTAAAAGGAGTGATAAACCAAAATAGATTGACAACATGGGAGAACATATTCATCTGGAAAAATAAGGATCGCGTAATGAACTTTGAAATCCCGCCAGCAGATAATTTGACAAAAATGTTCATAGTTCCACCACCAGAGAGAGCAGATAACAACAGTTGCCAGTTGGGAAGAGATTGAAAATGGAGGCCAGGGCCTTTGAAACTAGTCTCTCATAAATATATGAAAAAGTAAGTGACGAGTGTCAATAAACCAACCACAAATAATTTTTATATTAAGATAGAACAAATTGAATTTATGGAACCTCAGATCACATTTTTAATTTGCTATTAAAATCTATGAGATTCTTTATCACTGATGTAGTTATACACTGATGAGTAAGGTTAAGAGAACCTGATTCTTCAAAATATCAGTGCAACTTATAGAAAATTTTTATAAAAGTTCATATCCAAGCATCTTGCCCGAAGATTTTAATTTAAGCCCCCAGATTATATATAAACACAGATAATGCCAATTATAAACAAAGAAATTCTACAGAAATCAAAGAGAATTGAATTCTGTACAAATCTCTCGCCACAGTTTCGGTATATCTGAAAATTTACATACTTGGGTTAGAATGACAAAGCGAAGCATGTAATACACAGGGCAAAACATAGTATATCATAATCAAAAACACATGCTGCCACCAAACATCGCAAATACATACTTATAAACAATTCATATATTTTAGATTACTTAATCCAGGAAAAGTACTGTGGCTGAAATGCACAAATGTTTCATATAAAAGGTAGTCTGAGATGGAAGAATTTTTTTTAAAATCTTCGTGTATAAGTTTGTTGTACACATGTTAATACAAAAAGCTTGAGAATTAAAGATGTGTAACAACATGCAAAGAGATATGTCTATAAAGCTAATAAGCAATTGTTTAAGTATTTCTGCCTTTGATGTAAACTAATTATATGGACTAAATTAACCCCATCTTAAAAACAATGCTTAAATACAGAAGAAACACATAATAATATGCATGGTGTTTAATTTTGGCTTAATGTTGTTTTATAAGAACTTATGGAAATCAAATGACAATTACAAAATAGCTGTAATTTAGAAAAGCTATTTTTGCAGTAATTTAAACTGGAAACTACTTCCCTTACATGGACTGTTATACATGACTCAAATATTTTAAATTTAAAACTTCTAACACAAAACCAACGAATATATCTAATCAGCTGCCGAAAATAACTTCACTTTTCCTGAAAATTTAGAACATATTGGTCACAACATTCCTCAAAGATTTTGTTAATTTTCCACTGATATTGAAATGAAATTCAAACTTAAAGAAATACCTGATGATAAGCCACAATAAATTGCTGTATAGGTGAGAAAAAAGCTGTGTTCTACATTAATAGTGTTCCTGAAGATCACTGCACATCACCAAAACAATAAACATAAAAAATATTCACTCATTCGGCACTTTTGATTTCCGCCATCGCATTCCTGGTAGCCTGAGATGATGAGGTAGCTAAAAAAAAGCATAAAAACATTGTTTTTACGTTAATAATTAAGTTAATGATTTTTCATGTTAAACATCCTTGATGCATTATAAAGTGTTACATAATCTTAAAGAACTTAATTAATGAAGGTGTAATTCAGGTTAAGTGATATTAATTTTCTGTATTTAGCTACATGCTAACGTCTTACTTACTGATATGCCTTTGTGAAAGTCCATTCCCTTCCTTCTTGCTGCTCATATGCCATCGCAGACCTTACAAGTCTTGCAAATTTTACAAATTGATGACCATTTTTCAGGCTTAATTTGGCTTGGTGTAAATACCGTTGGCATTGACAAATTTTAAAGTTGTGTAAAGAAAGACATCTGTTGACACTGACAGATTTTAAAGTTGATGTGCTGCGCTCAATCTGTCGCACGGCCATTTTGAGAAGCTTAATGTGGAATCAGAGTCTCTATCCCACTTAGCACCCCCTGGTCAGACGGTATGGTCGAGAGGTACATCAGTACACTTGAACATTTGAGGAAAGTTGTGGCAAACCACGAGAGGGACTGGGACATCAACTTGCCGCTTTTTGAATTAGCCTCTTTTCATCTATATATGACACCATCGGTATGATAGCAGCTAGGTTGTCTTCAGCAAGGAACTGGATTTCCCTTGCGATGTGATGTTTTTGAGCTGCCCAGGAGCACAACAACCAACAGTCAACTTATTGTGACTTTGTGGTTTCATAGAATAAAAAATCTAATTTGCAGAAATTCAAAACACTCTTTATTTTCATAAAAAGACACTTGTACAACTCTGATATCAGCAGAATGATGTACCACACAAATGCAGTTTTCAAGGCCGTCTGCCACACGTCGATAGACAACTGCATTTACTCGCTAGCAGCTTCACTGCATGACTGCCTTGCAAGCCTCCTTGTCCCCTTATTTATACACAAGCTGCTGTTTCTCGAAGGTTGGCGAAGCCGCATGATCTTTCGAGGTGGCAGGCGAAGGAGGGGGAACTGTCCAGACATCTTTTTGACTTTCTCTCCCCGCCCCGTCTCTCCTCTACAAGTGTTCAGTGCTAGTGCATGCGTGGGCGTGGCTTGGACGCTATCTGTCTCTTACTCCCCGCTTCTCTCTCTCGCCAAATTACAAGCGCCTTGCGACACTATGGAAAATCATGTTGATCGCTTGCACGATGCTTGTGAGTTGCCCATCAACACAGCCAATGACTGGATGAAGATCCGCTATGACTGGCAGGCTAATAGCCAAGTTTTCTAGCAGGGTGACCTGGTGTGTCTCTATTACCCTAACTGGACAAATGGCACTGTGGAGGGATCAGTATCACAGCGATGGCAGGTGCCTGCTTTGGAGAAATTGTGAGTTCAAGTATTACACCACCTTTGTTTTCTGTTGGCAAGAGAATAAGCAATATTCAAGGACAGCCACAGTATGGCCATTGGATCTCCGGCCTTGACATTTTGCAGTTGCAGGAGGCAGAGGGGGAAGGTTAATAGTACCAACATACAGTAATGAACAATTGAAAACATATCCTCAAAATTATCTTTAGAATGAAAATATGTTATACAGCACCACTACATTCGAATAGTTCGTTCACACCTTTTACGTGCACTAACTGCTTCTGTTGGTAGCACTGGGAGTCTCTACATCCGGTGTCGTGGCCAGGAAGTTAAAACTGTCTGCTAGCACCAGTCAACATTGATGCTGCTAGGCATGACTTCCGAGTCCAACACGGTGTTGCCTCTTCAATTTTGTTAGGACCACATGGCTTCAGTTGCTTGAGCTGGTGAAGTTTCTTTGCTATTTTGTACCTGCTTGAATTCCGATTTTTAGTGCCCAGAAGTCCTATTATTATTATCACTATTATAATAATATGGCTACTAGTTCGTGAAATATGCAAATGCATGAAATATTTAAAATATGCATTGTTCCTCTGCTTGAAATTCCTGCTAAAGAACTGGCAATAGCCCGCTTTCTCCTCTTGAGAAATGTTAGAGCTGGAGAACAGGCGGCCAAACTGTAGCTGCCATCACAAAACAGGAAGTACAAGCCGCATGGTTATGTTCTACACGTTGGAATAATGGAACTCGAGAGCATTATACTTCTAAAACCTTCTCGCTGCTATTGGCAGGTTATAAAAGGCAGTGCAAATACTAGCCTTGGCCATTTCACAATTCACTTCAAAGTAGAGAAGTAGTTAGCTCAGAGCAATTGAGAATTATTTCTGGAAGGAGTGCAATTCATTCCAACTCATAGTGATGAGTCTGTAGACAGCATGTGGAGTTGCAGTTGCAGTTGCTAATTGTGAGTTGACCACTGAATATCAGAGTTGTTATGCAAGCAGAGCAGTGTAAAGGAAAGTGTGCTGCATCAGAGAAATTACAAGCAATGCAAGTTGAGGCATGTAGCAGGGAACTGTTTTCTCTGTAAAGTAAGAAAGTGATTGTAAGGGCACTGGACTAGCGATTCTGGTGACAAATAAAGTGAATTAAGGAGAACATCTTGTTGTCATTTCACAGTATTACCAAAGCAACCTTGAGGAAAAATGATGTTCCTAACCAAATTGCTAACACTTAAATAGTAATAATCTATTCTTAAATTGTTAATATCTTCCCCCAACATGCTGTTTGTTTTGTGCTACTGTGCTACTACAAGGAGCAAGGACACAATATACACAAACCTGCATAATAGATTTCATCATAGCATAAATATTACAAGTAAACATTTAAACATTTACTTGTAATATTTATATATTTTATTGATAGGAATCAGGCAAACGGGAAAACATTGAAAAATGAATAACTGAGCTAAATATTAATGGTCAAAGGTTTATGCTTAATCAGTTTAATATGTATCTAAAAAAAACATAGTAATGTATAATGTGTAAGTGAGCAATTGTACTAAAATCTGCAGGTGCAACACAATTTTTCAGTAGAAAGTCTTTAGTGACACATGTTGTTGTTGAAGTGCTGCAAAACTGGTGTTTCAAACATGGAAAATCTTGTAAATTGTTGTTGATATTTTAATTTTCCAGTTATGAGGCAATGAAGAATGAGCGATTCTTCTAACACACAAACTTTCAAAATGTTGATCACATATTACAGACATTTTAGTTCAATAATATAATTTCTTCACGGGACTCTCGATATTGAATGCCCATTAAAAAGTCTTTCTCTATAAAATAACACTACCTTTAAATGCTCATCATTAGGAACACTAATTCACAGTATTGTTGCTATTACTTCTTGAATGGCTTAGTGTGTTATGTACAGCTATGATATAGATTTACAATTTAATTGCTAATAAACTGAGAAATCTCTGTAACAGCACAACAAAAGCATACTCTTTGCCTTACATGTTCACTGTACAATGCTTTTACGGATATTGAGAAGCAAAACAAATTTGTATGTATTAATTATGTGATAATTTCTTCCTCAGAGAAACCACTACTTATGCTGCAGTCAATTAAGCGCGCATATCGTTTGGAACCCAACAATCCCAGGCTTCATTCATGTCTGATCCAATTTCATGGTTATTTAACTCGGTGGCAAAGTTCCTTGGAAACACCAGTTGTCACAGTTATCAAACAAGAAATGGAGCCAATTTTTGGAGGAAGAGAAGTACACCAAATAAATGCAGAGTTCCTAGCAAAAAACTCAAAGTCTCTTGATGCTCTAATTGAAGGTAAGTAAAACAGAAATTGTTTGCTGTAAACACCTACAAATTGCATCATTTAAAATACAGCCACACAGAAGTATATTGGTTTTCTTTTTAACAATGACTAAGGAGCACTGTTTAAAATACTGATATTAGTCATATCACAAACATGCATTTCTTGATCTGTTTACATCTCTCTAGATCATCTTAAACCCTTTAATGATTGTTACAGGTGCAATACTATTTTAAATCAACTCAGTTTATGAGTGAAGGATTTAAGTCCTGATAGCTAATTTGTGGCTTGAACAAGAATAAAACAACCACAATAATAAACCAACCACAAATAATTTTTATAAGAATAAAACATTTTCATTAAACTCAGATGTCTTAGTTGAAAGTTCATTGAAATCAGTTCTTAACATAACTGAATTCCAACTGTATGTTGAAATGACTGACAATTTCTTGCCTGATGAAAGAGATCTAAGTACTACTAAATTATATATAATTTAGTGCATTTAAAACTTTTTAGACCAAAATATTGAATCATTTAAAGAAAGATGAAAGAGTAGAAACTCGCAAAGAAAAATAAAGTATATTTGGGAAAATATATGCAGTTAAGAAAGAAAAAAATTATATATAGCAGAAGCAAATGCAATGTATTTGCAAATCTTCAAGATTATGCATGATTGGAGGAAGTTAGTAACAGTGACATCAAAGGTAATTGAAAGAACTTTTTGTAGGCATTTTTTAACACTTCGTCACTTACATTTTCATATTATTGAGGCTAAAATATAATATAAAAATGTAAAAAAAAAATGAAAAAGGTAAGTGACAAAGTGTTTAAAACCAAATACAAAAAGTTTTTCCATCAAGACTATATTTATAATTTTAAGAATACAAAGACAGCATATTAAAAAATAATCCATCATATATAATAAAAATATCAGAGACATTTGTAAAATAATATCAGTTTGCAACATTCAATACATATCCTCAAAAGTTTTCCCTCCATTTAAGAAATTACAGCAAATTACTTGAGTTAAAAATAAAGCTGAAAAATCATCATTAACAGAAAATATTTTCTTAAAGTACTTCAATATAGCAGAGCTCATTAAGCAACTCTTGGAGCAGATAAATTGTCCTGAAGAAATATATTGCACAATATCTTGGTCAAAAAGCTAAAGAATGTTTGTTAAATTTTCTTCAATTGTATCTGAAGATCAGCTTTTAAATAAACTGCAAAAGCCATTGTCATATTCAATTAGATAACCAAGGAAACTGAGCAGGATGGCTCAGCCAGTTTCGTCTGTCGTCCTCATTCAGGAGGCCCATGTTAGGTTCCCATGGCCAACCTACCTGACCCATATGTATTATCAGGTGGTCTCTTTCAAGGTAGAAGTGTCGGCGGGTGTCTCGACGTTGTCGTGACTCCTTGGGTTGCTGCCCTCTGTATCCTCTCCCTTCATCCTTCCTCTCAGTGATGCCCCACTTGGGGCTTAGATACAATAAACCACAGGTTTTGTGGCAAATCCCCTCTATGGTAATTCTAATCATAACCAAGAAAAAATGTTGAAGACATTAAAAGATAGATCTGTAGCACTAACAAGCAACAAAAGTAGTACTTAGAAATCAACATTCTTCTTTCAGCATAAGATGCACTCAACGTAAAATATAATACATTCACCATATTTGTGGGCTTAAATTAGCCTGTAATTTGGTTCTGGATATTGAACCTAATTAAAAGCTGTTAAAAATTTGAAATAAAGTCTAATATTCCACACTGGATCTCAATTTTTAGTACAAGGAATCTCTGCTACATTCTTATTTAAACAACACATCAAGGGCTTCCTCAGCTATACTTAGGACAACATTCTGGGATCATAATATATATCACCATTCAAATTGCTGGGGTTTATACTGTACTGTTAGTGTAACTGAGAAAATAGAATTCATCAATTAGAAATAACTATTTAGTAGTCTTTAGAAACACTAAGCAAATGGTATTCATCAAATTTAATTACAGTTAATACAGATAATATTAAATATCAGCTGTTTTCATCATCCAAACAACAAATAAAAGTAAAATTGCAGTATGAAAATACTGCCAAAGAAAATGTATTTGGAATAGTTTTTTTAAAACAAACGAGCTACTGTAGTCGGCTATTTTTGCTCACATAATTCAGATATACTGCCAGGAGACGGCTTTCAGTCATTGGGGGTCGATAAATCCCCAAATTTGCTTTGTCAGGAATTCCTTTTGTTGTTCTCACCAGTGAAGCCGTAAACAGTGCGGTTTTATTACTAGTAAGCTTCATTTTTTAGGCAAAATGGCAGGAAAGAAAGGGTTGATGGACAAAGAAATTGTAGCTTTGTTGAACAAGAGAGATAGTGATTTTTCTGATTTTTAGTTTAGTAAATAATGCAAGATTGACTTAAGTGATACTGCAGACAGTGCACCTAGCTGGGCAGAGGTGAGTAATTTTGATCCAGGCACTACTTCTGTTATACCAGTGCACAATATCCAACGGGGACCGATTCTTCCTTCTCACTTTGATGAGAATACTCCTCCTATAGACTTTTCCAGTCTATTTTTTGATGACTAAATTCTGCAAATAATTATCAAGGACACCTGCACTCAAGGGGGGAGAATAAAAAAGTGATGCCCCCAACAAAGAAAGCCAGGATTGCATCCTGGAATCTCCCAAAAATTGTTAACATAAAAGCACTAAATAGGGTGGTTAGCAACATGGGGCTTCAGCCTACCTCTAACATCACAGTATTTTATTACAAGTTAGGTAAATAAATTTCCTTTTTTCTCATGACAAATTTCTCCTTTTGTTCTGTAATCTTCAATTGGCGCAAGCTGAGGGAAACAGAAAATTATCCAAAGAAGAATTTATTCAAAATATCATGGAAAAACTACAGTAAAAATGCAATTTATTCTATTCCCCAGGTCCGTATCAGTCAACAAGAGTAGTTCAAGGTAAAAGTAAAATTCAAAGTGTATAAACCCAAACAAACGTACAAAATTTGGAATCAAAGTTTTCTCCTTAACTGATGCTTCCAGTGGATATCTATACAATTTCCAACCCTATATGGGAGAAATTGAATCATATTCTAACCCTCTGAAAACTACCTTGTAAAAGACCTGTGTTATCCCTCCTATAGGATCCTACAGACCCACTTAAAGGTTTCCGCGTTTTCATAGACAGGTGCCATCTGAATTAGCTGATGGACTGTGGAAAATGAATATGGTGACTACTGGGAAAGTTGTGGGCAACAGAATAGATATGCCACATCAAAGCCAGGGAAAAGAAAATGAAGAGGGATGAAATAAAAAGCTGGCACTATGCTGGAAAGACAAAAGACCTTCTCTCAAGGGAAATAAAAACGAAATGACAGAGGTGCCTTCAAAATTTCCAAACCAAGCAGCGGCATTGTAACCAAACATTACTTTGGACTACACTCCACTCATGGGCAGTGTTGATAGAACTGTTGTTGTTGTTTTCAAATGCTAGGCTTTGGCAATGAAGCCATTAGCTCTCTTGCTCTCCAATATTTTTGTGTAGTGGGTCCAGCAGGTACGGCTTCACAGGTTAAAAGATGTTCTTCATCTTTTCTTTGTTGCACAGAGGACAGTTTGTACTTGTATAAATTCCTATTCTGTGTAAGTGTTTGGCCAAATAATCATGTTCTGTAAGTAATCTAAAATTTGCTACTGCAGCTTTACGTGGGATTTCTGGAATAATTTCTGTATTTTTAATTAAAATGTTCCATTTTTTATCTTTGTTTTGTTTGTTTTTATATTTGCTTTTGATTAATCTTTTTATGGATGTAAACGGTAAGTTTTTACTTTTGTTCTGAATTAAATTTACACCTTTTTGGCAAGACAATCAGCTGATTCATTTCCAGGAATTCCACAATGTGCAGGTATCCACTGTAATATAATTCTTTTCTGTAGTTTTTGAAGTTGTTGGATCATTTTGTGACATTCTTTAATTTGGATTGACCTCATTTAATATGAACTTATTGCACATAATGCTGCTTTAGAATCAGAAAGTATGACAGCATTTTTGAATTTATCTATTCTGTATAGAAGGTGTTGGAGTGAAATATGAATAGCCGTTTCTTCTGCATCAAAATATGTTGTATAGTATCCTGCTGGTTGATAGAATGAGAACAGTGCACACTTAATTCCTGCTCCTGAGTTGATGTCCAAGTAAGATCCATCTGTGTAGATGTGTAACCATTCTTCAGGTGGGTATCTATTGTTCACAGTTTCTAATGCTAGTGCTTTTAGTACAGGTTTGGAAGTTTCAGATTTTGTAACTATGTGTTCTAAATCTAATTGAATATTAATTGGTTCAAAAGTCAGTGGGTTTTCTTTGATTAAAGTGTTTTCTTTAGAATTAGGAAGATTCAGATCTGTTTCTAATTCCATAACTTTGTGTAGGATACTTGTTTGTGTTTTCATCTTGATTGGTTGTAGTAATCTTTTCTCCCATTTTGTTGTTTTTAACCGCAACATTTTTTCATGTTGTATTAGTGCCTGCTCCTCTAAAGTTAGATGTATTGAATAGCTCCGAGTTAAGGCTTGCATTGCTGTGATTGAAGTTGATTTTGCTGCACCAGTTATTAGTCGCAGGGCCTGATTTTGGCATACTTCTAGGTGATTTATGTTAGAACTGTTTGCTGTAATTATTACCTCTGCATTATAAAGAAGTATTGGCTTGATGAATGTTTTGTATATGGTGGTCAGTGTCTCCCAATTACTGCCCCACTTGACTCCAGCTAACCTTTTCAAAATTGAAAAATTTTTTGTTGATTTGTTTACTACTGCTTCAATATGATGTCTCCAAGATAATTTTGAATCAAAAATTGTTCCTAAATATTTTGTTTCATGTTTGTTTCAGGTTTGTTTTCTTCAAATGCAGATTTAGTTCAGGGATTTTCTTTTTTAAGCTAAATATTTGAAATGTTTTATCAGTATTTATTTTCATCAAATTGTTGTCAGTCCACCTTTCCAATAGTATCAGAGCCTTTTCCATTGAAGTTTTGGATTTCTCTATTTGTGGGGAAGATGTCCACATGATCATGTCATCTGCAAAAAGTGCTGTCTTTATTTCTGTGTTTGATACAGCTGCGGGTAGATCAATGAGTGTAAACATAGTGACTCATAAATCAAACTCAAATTGATGTAGATGTTGAACAAGGTTGTACTCAGTACTGCACCTTGTGGTAGGCCCATTGGTCTGTAATTATTATTTTTTTGGGTGCTTTGTCGTTTTTTAGAATAGGAATAATTATTGCTTTTTTCCACTCTGTAGGAACAGTAGAGGTCCATGATATATTAAATAATTTCAGTAGTACCTTTCTTCCCTTTGATCCTAGGTGTTTCAGAAATTCAGCATGTATTTTATCTGGTCCAGGAGACTTTTTATCTTTCAACTCATGGATGGGGATGATTTAGTTCCCTTATGGTGAATTCTTTGCTGAATATATCGTTTTTTTGTTCTGGGCACTTCTTAAATTTTTTGAGATCTTTTGTAATCTGCCTTTGTTTTCTTTTTGCTTCAGAGGAAAGTTTATGCTGAGGGCTGTAATACTTATTAAAGGCTTCAGAAATAGAGTAATTTGAAGTAAGTGTTTTCCCATTTAGTTTGAGTGGTACTTTCCTTGTTTCTTTCTGACAATTAATTTTACTTAAATATCTGTATACTTTTTTGCATCTTTTCTATAATCAGCTTTTCCAATAAATTCACTGAAGGCTTTTTTTTTTTTTTTTTTTTTTTTTTTTTGGCAATATGAATTTCTTTTTTACATTTTGCTGCCTTTCTTCGCCATTCCTGTGTATCTGTTGGGTTATTGGACAATTCTGCTTTTTTTCCTTGCTATGTCCCTTTCTTCTTTTAACTTTGATAGTTCTGTATTCCAAAAGGGTTTCTAATTTTTAGTTTTTCCTCTTGGAATCCATTTTTTTGCTGCTTCAAGAATTATATGTGTTATTGTTTTATTGAGTTTATCTACAGATGCTTCATGTTGAACGGAGTAAAGATTTTGTTCAGTTTCCTCAGTAAATTTTGTCAATTTGCTTTTCTAAAATTCCAAGAGTATTTCAACTTTGGTCTGCTAATATTTTGTCTGTCATGAAGTATTATGGATGCAATAACTGCTCTATGATCAGATCCTATGTCTTCAATGATTTCACGTGTTGTCTTATCTTTTAAATCTGAAGTTACTAATAATACGTCTGGATTAGTGCACTGGCCATTATAGTGTAGGTATGTGGGGCAATCCCCATTCTTGTAGATAAGATCTAAAGTGTTAGAATTTAATAAATCTTCAATAAAGGGAGTCGATTAATGACACTAAACAACACTTGCTTTTATCAATTTTATGCAACTTTTATGCAACTTTTATGCAAAAGTAAGTGTTGTTTAGTGTCATTAATAGACTTCCTTTAAATTTAATTTATCATAACAACACTGTTTTCAACTCTTCCAAGAAAGGAATTGAAATCTTCAATAGTTTTGCCACAGGCATTGTAGTCTTTGTATCCCCATTTTGGTGAATGACCATTGAAATCACCAATCAAAATTGTTTTAGCAATCTTCAATAGTAAAATATAGTTTTTGTCTTGATCATATCTAAAAAATGATTAGCGCAGAACTTGTGAATCTACTCTTGTACCATGAAAATCAGCAATTATAACCTGTAATCTCATCACTGGTTATGATTGTTTAAGAAGTCTTTTCAGCATCAAAATGTCCACTGTGTACATGAGATGTCATGAATATGGAACACCTAAAATTATGCCAAGTTTTGAACTTGGATCCCTAGGGAGCTAGATGGAAAAGAGTGTTATCGTCAAATCCTGAGCATTAAACACTCATTGTTTACTGAAAAAGCTATTTGTAGTCGGTTTTTCACACTCTGTCATGTACTTTTTTGAGGGACTAGTTTCAGGAGTGACTAGTTTCAACCTCAATGATTGAAAAAAAAAATAATAATATTAATAAAATGTAAGTGGCAGAGTGTAAAAAAAACAACTGCAAATAGGCTCTTCAATTAATTTGGGCATCATGTTAATAAATTCCTCCAAACCCGCATTGTTTACTTGAGAAGCAAGTAAATGCAATTCTGCCAAATTTATTTTAAATTTGAAATTATTTGTAATTCTCATTACAGAAAGATGAGCATGATACTGATATGTCAGAGGTGAGGGCAACATTTCAGCAGAAAAAGTTATATCATTAATGAATTAAAAACCATTTACTGGCCAAGAGGACTGATCTATCCTGCAGTACATAACAAATGTTTCCATATTACATAATTGTATATTTCATGTCATCCTTCCTGTACATTTTCACAGAATAACATAAAAAAAGTAGAATACTTATGAAAGCAGTAACATTTTTCAGTTTTGTTAAAACCTACCTTTATAGAATAGTATTGAAAATATGGCAGCACTTATGGTGTATTACCTTTTAGATCAGATGAATTCAGTTGTCAGTAATATCTTCATGGATATTTATGGTAGGAAAGTTTTGTGCAAAAATATATATAACCATAATTTGTGAACAATTTAATGAAGTTAAAGTTAATTACTTGAGCATTAGGAGTTAAATTTGTGAGATGCTTGCTTTAGTCACTCTGATATTATACACATTCAGAAGTCATTACTTCTTGACTTCTTATATGTTTCAAATTTAACTCCTAAAGCTCAAATAATAATCTCAGCTTCACTGTTAAAAAGCTTCTAAGTAAATAAAGTAAATGCAGTTTATTTCCATTGTATCTAACAATGGTGTTCCAATTGAATCTGGTTACATCAATTCCAGAAGTGAAAAAATCACCAGCAATAAAAAAATGGTATTATACTTTACAGGTGCTCGAATGATGTATCATCTTGATCCATCAAGACAGGAGGCTGTTGTTAAGCTGGTAACTTCTTTGGACAAAGACATTAATGGAATAAATCTGCAGGTATATAGCATGAAATCATTCTGTAAGGGAAAATAAATAATGGAAATAATCCTTATCCTTCTAGTAATGCAAAAGAAGTTCTCCCACACTGGTTTTCTTTTTGACTTTTAATTGTGCTAAAACTTATAATTTGCTTGGCAAGATATAATTTCTATTCTGCTTTTTGAATGGTTGCTAGATCATTAATTTTTAGATGAGTCGTATTTATTACACATCTGCTTCACTTTCGTACCTATTTTGAGGACATGTTTCGCAAATCATCGTTTGCATCTACGGCTCTTATGCGACTAAAGCTTGATCCAGCGGTGTGGGTAATTCTGGGGTTGCTGCTGCCATGGAAGAACACAGAATCTTGTTGCTCTGAAGTAAATGTCAGCATATTTCAGTTACTGACAGCTTCTACCTAATGTTTGAAAACAATGTTATGAATATGTGATAGTTGATAAACTTCAGCAGTAAATAATTTTGTGTGTGTTTTACTTAGATGCCATGCAAAAATATATACTGCTTTAGGGGTTTGGCATATATCCCTTGCTGTATAGACCCTAAAGAACTCTTGTAATAACACAGCAATCAAAATTATCAACATTAGCTTTTTTTCAATCAAGAGAACTTTTATTATATGGACTTATGACTTTTCTTGTGTCTGGTTTTTATGAAGCTGTTCCTAATTTTAAAACAGCATTGTTTAGATCCCCAGTTCATTTTGATAGGCACCAACAATTTATTCTACTTGTTGCCCAACCTTGCACATGTAACATTTTTACTATTAGCCCTTGGAGCAAGGTGTATGACATTAACCCTTTCACCTATATGGACGCCATATGAAGTCCAAGTTAAAAGGCCCCAAACCGATATGGACGTGTATAGACGTCCTGTGCATACATGCATTTAATGCTTATTTAATGATAATTCTTTTAAACCTTATGTTTTACAGTAAATGTAAATAAATTCTATAAGAAGTAAAAGCTTACCTTTAAAAGTTTCTTCTTGAATGGTACACCTCAAAACAGGGATAAACACACAAGGGCACATCTCCACATTCACAGCAAATCGTACTAGTTTGCTTTCGGACACCTTTCTTGCGGCACACCAGACATTTTCTAAAGGGACGCGACTTTTTTGCTGTGGGTGGTACCCTTTTAGGAAAATGTTTTTCTTCAAGTCTGAGGGGTGCTGGGGTGGTGGATTTTTTACCCGCAGTATGGAGAGGTCTCTGAATTTTATACTGCCCAATTAGGCTGCAAGCTATTGATATGCAGAAGTCCAGGTACGTCATTGTCTTCCGTGGGTTTAGAGCTCTCCAAACTACTAAACAATTGTATATGGTTATATCCAGCTAGTTTAAAAATACTTTTTTATACCATTTGATTGTTTTTCGCAAAGAGGGATATGCGTGTAATATCTGATGTACTAGATCCACTCCACCCATATGCATATTGTATTCCTGGATAATATCAGGCTTGAAAATTGACATTTTGTTACGAGCATCAATTTTTCCAGTATCAGTCATCAAATCTTAGAGCTGCAATTGGATAATGCTGTAACAATCCTCCTGTCTTGCCAAACAACATAGGTCAAGGGTGAGAGCTGATGCAACTCTTCTTAGAGCCGTGGTATTCACATCTTTTGGCAAACCAATACGATTTGAGCGTACTGTTCCAATTGCATTTGTTTTTCTTTTGTATAAGGCCATGAATAATTTAGGGGAAGTGTACATATAACTGTACACATAAAAGACATAGCGGTATTAAATGGATTCAACCCAGCCATCATAAGGAACATGATGAAGAGAAAAAAAAACTGAAGATAATATCAAAAAATACCACTCTCACACCACTTAAAAACACAAATTGGCAATATAGAAAATTCACCTACCATCCATGGGCTTTTAGAAAATTTGAACAAATCTTCAAAAGACTAAACTTAAAACTAGCACCCCAAAACAAATTCAGTCTGAGGAACCTGCTAAATAAACCACTGAAAAATACAATCCCAACAATTTGAAATCAGGAATTTATCAGATTAATTGTGAAACCTGTGAAAAAAGTTGCATAGGAAAAACTAAGAGAAACTTGTTAACCAGGCAAAAAGAACACCAGAGGAACATTAAGTTGAAACAAACAGAAAAATCTGCAGTTTCACACCATTTTTGGACAGAAAACCACAACATTGGCCACAACATTAAACTATTAAAATCTTTAAGTACACCCATAGAATTGGATATTTGGGAAAAAATATTCATAAACAAAAACCGTGATAAAGTTATACATTTTGAAATTCCGGCATTAAATGAAGTATTAAAACTTAGTGCCCCTAACACCAGATGGCAGAGTGATCGGAGCTCCGTAATAGTGGAAGAAGAGGAAGGTTCATTTAGTCACCAAACAGCTGAGGATGAGATCGAATGATCTTGAAAACGTTTCAATTATACAACACCCATGAGCATAATTAGACCAAATAGTCTGTAAATCTCATTCATTGTTACTTCTGTCCACTTCTGAATTCTACTCTTAGGTCCTAAATTGCCTTTAGAAATCAGGTCTTCCTTCACCCTACTCACATATACATTTGTTTCCGAAACAGTAAGTCAGTAGTAAAAAATTTTGTGAAAATGTCAATTGGTTGGCTGTCAGAAGTTAGCTGAGTATGCGGTTGTACACCAGAGGTTGTGCTCGTGAACGTATGTCTATTTGTGTTAAAATTATTTTGACACCTCCATAATATTGATTCTTCACGAACACCTGTCGGAAATGAGTCATTTTCCTCCTCACTGCTACCTATATCCTTAACACCCCCCTCAAAATCTGTAAACTTGCCATCAATGTCCAAATCACTAACAGCAAAAAGTCTTCCACATTTTCTGATGTAATATCAGAAGCCCGCACTCTTCCTACACTAGCTAATTTATTTGCTGCATTACTAGTTGAATCCATGATTAGCGCTGAGGAAACTATTTCAAATGTGTTTTAGCTAAAGAAATCGCTTGGAACTCTGACACAGTCAAAATTACTGTATGAACTGAGCAAAGAAAACAGTTACGTCAGCTACCATAAACTTCGGTTGTGAAATTAGCTGATGGAGTTTTCTTTCCAGCGTGTGTAACGCAACATATACAGTTAATATTACATGGTAGCATAAACTGAAACCTATAAACCTTGAACCCAACACTTTGTTTATTCAGCAGATATACACATATAGTTTGTAAAACAAGAATACTCAGCATTAGGCGCGTTCGACGCAAAGAATGGCTTTCTTTACAATGGTACAAATTAATGAAATGTCAACGATTTATTAATATAGTCTCTATTTTATTAATACCGTAGATGGGCTTTAAACCAGTTTTTGTTTCGCTAAAATAACTATAAATACGGAAGATACGAATATTTATTTATGAAGCATTTTTGCAGCATTTAACAATTTAAAAGTCTTGTTCTGTTTATTGGGTATCCATTCCCGGCCATGCAGGGTTTAAATGGCCATCGGCGAAGCAGTTAACAGAATCTGTAACTAATGCAACAGCATGATCTCTCTGAATGAAACATATTTACCGTTAGCCCTTGGAGCAAGGTGTATGACATTAACACAATCTGTAACCCTCTCTGAATGTTATAGCTGTACAAAAAATCAAGAACAGCATTAACTACAAGAACTGCAAGATATGTATTTACTTAACCTGTAGAGATAGAAAGTATCACTAGAGTATTGAAAATGCAATTTACATTTTTACTTCCTGTAATACATAGTAAGTATGTAGCAGAAATGCTAGCAAATAGCAGAAATGTTGTATTCTACTCACATATTCAAAGTTGAGATTTCACTGGAATGAGTATTAACTTCTCAAAAATGTGACGGATCGACAAATAACAATTATAACAGAAAAAGCCAAAAATTAATATTGAGAAACTTCTTAAAAATTGAAGCAAAAATAAAAGCACAACCCAAATAGTAAGTCTAATCTCTAAAGCCCACCCAGATTTATAAGTGAAATTCTTAACTTTCTCCACACTTTTAAGGATAATCATAAAAGTTTATACTTCAGAAGACATACCTAGATATTAGTTTTAACTATGTTTGTTTGTACTTATGCTTATTTTGCAGGAAAGCATTTTTGCTTACTTTTTTATGGTGTTTCATTAAAACAGCATATTTTACCCAAAACAGTAAATCTATAAGTGCACATTTCACATTTAACCATGACTTATCGGTGATTCACTATTTTCTCAACTAAATGCATAAGAAATAAATGCTGGAGTTTAGCTAGCTGGTGTGAAATTATACTGTAAAGAGAAAAAACTTGCTGCACTTAGGTAGAGAGTCAACTCGTCAGTCAGTTATCGTCTGAGATATCACAATATCATAGACAAGGATGGTAATCTTACAAGTTCCAAGCTGTAGCTTGTTGTGCAATGGTCATTAGTCAGTAAATAAGGTTTGAATGATTGCTCGCTGTTGCAGTTACAGAATGCCACCCACAAAAACCTCTTGTCTGCATTCCTATGTAAATGTGTAAGCGAGTTTTGAAAGAATATTTTCAGTGAAGTTTTGACTTTGTGGGTTCGTAAAATTAAAAGTTTAGTTTGCAGAAATTCAAATTGCTCTTTATTTCCGTAAAAAGACACTTTGTCTAGTCCTTTGCAACAGCAGAATTACGTAACATACAGAAATGCAATCTTCAAGGTCGTCTGCTCACACTTCCACATAGCTGCACACTACAACTGTCCATTGACAACTGGCTAGCAAACCTCCTTGTTGCTTATTTATACCCAAGCCATTGCTTCTCGAAAGTTGCTGAAGCTTCATGACCTTTCATGATGCAGGGAGGAATTCCAGAATATCTCCGTCTCTTTCCCTCTCTGCAAGCGTTCAGTGCGGGGGTGTAGCTTGGGGCACTTTCTGTCTCTTTCTTTCCCCGCTTCTCTCTCTCTGCATTCACGTACTAACGAGTTGGCAGTAGCAAAACAATGCTTGGTGACACTGTTCGCTCCTCAAGGCTGGTCGTCCCGAACAACACCATTGTAGTGGGCCAGACGATCCAGGTGAACCACCAACACACCAACATATTTCCTCGGAGCACCTTCTGGATGCGGTAGACCACATCGTTAATTCTCTTTACCACCCTGTACGGTCCTTGCCAAGGTTTTTGAAGTTTTGGGCAGCGTCCCCTGGTCCAGGTAGGGCAGTACAACCAGACCAGCTCACCTTGCTGGAATCCATGGCTGTAAGCTTGCCTGTATCTTTGCAGTAGTACACTACAAACAGATAGATGATGCTTTGAAACTACTCAACCTTCAAGAACCCAGCATACAATTCACAGTTGAAACTGAAGAGGACTGTACTGTACCTTTTATGGACCTTAAAATCACAAAAAAACAATGAATAACTGGATTTTGGTATTCATAGAAAAGCAACACACACACAGATAATTACATCAAAGCAAATAATTTCAACCCAATTCCACACAAACATGCCACCATCAACAGTCTCACACACAGATTAGTATACCTACCCCTCAGCCAACAGGAATATCAAAAAGAATACCATCAAATCTTAAAAACTGCTATTAAAAATGGATATGGATAAGCCTTGTAGATAAAAAAATAAAATCATTCAAACTTCAAAAAAGATTAAAACAGATCACAGCTCTTTCATCAATGAAACAAGAAATTGGATTTGCTAAATTTATTTACCACCCCTGGGCCACAAAAAAGTTCCAAAAATTATTCAAGAAATACAATATAACATTGGTACCAAAAAACAATTACAACATTAAAAGCCTACTTAACAGTAATAATACTGATAAGATAAAACCGGAAGAAAAGTCAAGATTAAGTGTAAAGACTGTGAAAAAATTTACATAGGGAGGACAAAAAGAAATATAGGCACTAGAAAGAAAGAACATTTTAGGCACTTAAGATACAAAAATATTGATAAGTCTGCAATAGCAGCTCATTTCTGGTCTGAAAATCATGAAATTAAAGATAGCACCAAATTACTAAAATCCGTACAAAAACATAGTGAACTTTTCATATGGGAGAGAATATACATAGAAAAACATAAAAACCAACTAATGAACTTCAAAATCCTGCCAGAAGAAAACCCCACATTTAAATTCATCACAAAATCAACAGATGGCAGCAACAACTCCAGAACTACCCACACCACTGGATCAAGCTTTAGTCACATTAGAGCCGATGATGCCGAAACATGTCCTCAAAATATAAATTATATAGTGAAGCTGTTGTGTAATAAATACGACTCATCTATAATTTAATAATTATTTTGTTTCACTGTGGTGTTCCAATACAGTTAAATTTCGATTTACTGAATTTTGTTTAGATCAAAATTTTTTCACTTTTAATGGTGAATTTTTTCAACAAACTTCTGGCTTAGCAGTGGGTTATCCTCTTTCACCTTTTCTTACTGATCTGTTTATGAGTTTTTTTCGAAATACAATTTTTAAAGTTTGGTATAGATATGTTGATATTTTTGCAATATTGTTCCTGATAAACTCATAAAGGATGCTTTAAAATTACTAAATTTGCAAGATAAAGCTATAAAATTTACATTAGAAACTGAAATTAATGGACTTCTTCCTTTTCTACATCTAAAGATAATAAGACACAATAATAAATTAAACTTTAGTATTTATAGGAAACTACTCACATTGATAATTACATAAGAAATAAAAGTTTTAACCCTTTTTCACATAAATGTGCTATTTCCAATAGTTTGATTTATAGATTAATAAATATACCCCTAAATAAAGATGAATTTTTTAAAGAATATAAACATATTATTAGTACTGCTTTAATTAATGGTTTTAATAAAGATTTTATAAATAAAAAAATTGAAAAATTCAAATATCAAAATACTGTTAATGATATTTCTACCCTTAGAAAAATAAAAGACAATTATAATTTTAAAATATTTACTTACCATTCTTGGGTTAAAAGATATTTTCAAAAATTTTTAAAAAGTTTGGCATAACTTTAGTTCTTCAAAATAAATATAGTATTAAAAATTTATTGCATTTCTCTATAAAAGATAAACTTCCTAATAGTAAAAAATCTGGTATTTAGCAGTTTAATTGTTTCGATTGTGATAAAGACAAAATGTAATTTAGAAACCAGAACGAAAGAACATTTTTTGTAACATTAAGTAGAAACAAACTGATAAATCGGCCGTAGCAGATCATTTTTGGTCATTTCCTTGAAATAAATCCAGAAGTTAAATTATTAAAACAATTAAATGGTCCTATAGATTTAATGATTTCGGAAAAGGTGTTTATTTTAAAAACAAACATTGTGTAATGAATTTTGAAATACCAGCAGTCGATTCTGTTTTTAAATTTGTTTTATTTTCAGATTTTGGTAGCACTAACAAGAACATATCAACATCTAGCATTTCGTAACAATGACGATAGCTTTGTTTCCGGCTGAAAATGTGTATAAGTTTACATGAAATCGTGATCCCGGAGAATTTATAAGAATTGTCATCATTTTTTATAAGATAACTGAAGTTTTAAGTCACAAATTATTAAGTACTGGAAATTTGTGGGTTCGTAGGATTAAAAGTCCAAGTTGCAGAAATTCAAAATGTTCTTTATTTCCGTAGAAGTACACTTAAAGTAGCAGGTTTACTTCACATACACAATTACAATCTTCCAAGGTCGCCGTCCACAAACAAAAGCATTCACACAATTCAGTTCTGATTACACTCTGTCATTACGACTGTTTACTATTGTTTACGACTCTCCGCTGGTGTGTCGCCTCTTATATATACCACTACTGATATCACTAGACATTTCTGGAATATTCTGTAACAAACAAAAAATCGGCTGTTCTCTGTCAATCAAGATATAACTGGAATGTTCCACTTACCTCACTTTATCTGTATTGGCATGCCTTTTATCTTCATGCTATGTTTATCTGCTTAGACAAGCTGTTTATCTCCGTGATACACTATCTGTCCGTTATCTCTCTGCGCTGAACCTTAAGTGTCGCGTTGCCGCGACACTGGTCCCTCCTCAAGGCTGGTCGTCCCGAACAGCACCATTGTAGCGGGCCAGACGATCCAGGTGTACCACCAACATCTTTCCTCGGGGCACCTTCTGGATGTGGTAGACCATATCGTTAATCCTGTTCACCACTCTGTATGGTCCTTGCCATGGTTGCTGAAGTTTCGGGCAGCGTCCCTTTGTCCGGGTAGGGCGGTAAAACCAGACCAGGTCACCTTGCTGGAACCCTTGGCTGTTGGTTTGCCTGTCATATTGGCTCTTCATGCAGTTGCTTCTGGATGTTCTGGCGAGCCATCTCATGAATGTCATGGAGATAGTCCACCAGGTTCTCCACATACTCGGTGGCTGGCTGTTTTGCGTTCAGGAGGCTCCCAAAAGCCAGGTCACAAGGGAGGCACAACTCTTGGCCGAACATTAAGCTGGCTGGCGTCGTCCCAGTGGTGTCGTGTGTAGGCCAGCAAGAACAGTGGCACCTTGACGTCCCAGTCTTGCTGATGCCTGGCCATGACCTTCTTCAGGTGTTCCTTTAAGGTCTTGATGTACCTTTCGACCATGCCATCCGACTGGGGATGTACAGGTGTTGTGCGGGTCTTGTTCACCCCAAGTCTTTCTAGTGCCTCCTTCATTAGGTTGGACTCAAAATTGGTACCCTGGTCGCTGTGGAGCTCTAACGGCACCCCAAATTGACAGAACACTTGCTCCACGAGGCAGTCTGTGATTGATGGTCTTTGCCTCCTGGTTCGGAATGGCATACACCTCCGGCCACTTTGTGAAGCATTCCACGACCACCATCAGGTGGTCCAGCTATGTCGACGGCGATCTGTTCGAATGGTGCTCCGAAGTTGTTCTGCTGCATGTGACCCCGTTTGCTAGTCTGGGCACCGCGACTCGCCACGCACACGTGACATTGCCTGCACCACCTCTCAGCGTCTGCTCGAGCCTCAGCCAGTAGTAGCGCTGTCGGGGTTTGTCGATCGTCCGGTTTGCTCCCAGCTGTCCTCCTAAAGTACCGGCATGCACTTCCTCCAAGACTTCCAGAACCTTACTTAGGGGAAGTACCAACTTTTCTCTTTGCGTTTTCCCATCAGGTGATTCCCATACCCGGAACAGCACGCCCTCTTTGATCTTCAGCGAGTCCCATAGGGCCCAGTACGACTTGTATGTGACACTCCTTGGTGCGATATCCTCCCAGGTTGGTCTTGTCACTGCCTCCACTTCTCTCAAGAGTGGCCCCAAGTCTGCGTCCGCCAGCTGCTCCCTCCTCAGGCCTGCGCTTCCCCAGCCGTCCGCAGGCACTGCCGTGACCACTCTGACATCTGCGGCAAGCTCCTTCTCTTCCACCCTTGTGCGCTGGCCGCACTCTTCTGAGCAGGGTCTTTGGGACTTGGCGTCTGCATTACCGTGGCTCTTCCCTCTACGATATTCAGAGGTAAAGTCGTACTCCTGCAGTGGCTGGACCCAACGTGCTGTCTGTCCTTCCAGGTTTCTAAAGTTCAGTAGCCAGGTTAGGGCAGAGTGGTCAGTCCTCAGGTGGAATGGCTGAACTGTACAGGTACTTGTGGAAGTGCTCCAAGGTCTTCACTACCGCCAGTAACTCTCGCCGGGTGATGCAGTAGTTCTTCTCTGCCTTAGATAGCGTCTTGCTATAGTAGGCTATCACCCGTTCGTGGCCGTCCTGACTTGGGATAGGACACCTCCAATGCAATGGTCGCTGGCGTCAGTGTCCACAATGAAGGCGCCTCACCGCCTGGTTGTGGAAATCCCAAAATTGGAGCACTGCAAAGCGTCTTCTTCAGCTGCTGGGAAGCGCCTTCAGCGTCCTCCGTCCACACATTAGGTCGGTGTTCTTCTGTCAGGCGGGTGAGGGGTTTGGTGATGTTGGAGAACCCCTTTATAAAACGGCGGTAATAACTGCACAGCCGCAGAAACTGCGCAATTCTCTTTTATCCTTTGGCCGAGTCCAATCTCTCACGGTGTGTGTCTTCTCTGGGTTTGTAGCCACTCCGGTTGGTGAGACTATGTGGCCCAAGTAGTTGACTTCCTTGAGGAAGAGCTGGCACTTCTTTGCGTTCAGCTTCAAGTTGGTCGCCTGCAGTTTCTGTAGCTCCTATCTCAGGTTTTCCAGATGGTCTTCAAAGGTCTTGCTGCAATGATGATGTCCAGGTATAACAGGCAGGCGTCATAGGTCAGTCCTCTCATCACTGATTCCATGAGGCGTTGGAAGGTAGCTGGTGCATTTCAGAGGTCAAAGGGCACAACTGTGAACTACCAAAGCCCTTGGCCTGTCGAGAATGCGGTTTTCTCCTTGTTTCTCTGGCATAGAGCCACCTGCCAGTAACCCGACTTCAGGTCCGGGGTCTAGAAGCACTGCGCACCAGCAAGCGTGTCCAGGGCGTCGTCAATCCGTGGCATGGGGAAGGAATTCTTCCTGGTGACAGCATTCAGCTTCCTGTAATCCATGCAGAAGCGTAGCTCACCATTCTTCTTCGTCACCAGAACTACAGGGGATCACCAAGGGCTGTCAGACTCTTCCATTACTCCCTTGGATCTCATGTCCTCCAGCATGTCTCGTACCGCCGCTTGTTTTGCCAGCGGAGGCCACACCGTGGCTCAGTGGTTAGACCGCTTGGCTCTCACCAAGGCGGCCCGGGTTCAATCCCAGGTGACCGCAAAGTGAGATTTGTGGTGGACAACACAGCGTTGGGGCGGGTTTTCTCCAGGACCTCAGGTTTCCCCCGCCATCTCATTCCACCAGTGCTCCATCTTCATCTCATGCATCATCAGTGTCACCGCCTGCGATGCTGTATGTAGTAAAACCGGGCGTTAAACACTACACATTTACATTAATTTTTTGCCAGCGGAACGCGTCTAGGTGGTTACCGAATAGGCCGGGCGTCTCAGGTGTCGATGCGATGAAGCATTTTGTCCGTGCGACCATAGTCACGGGATACCTTGGCTGAAGACGCTCTGGTATCATCTCAGCAGTTGTCGAACCTTCTCGAGCTGTTCTGCGGTCAGGTAGTCGACTGCCCTCTCCAGTAAGCCTTCCAGCCGGGACCCCAGGTGTTGCGTCGGCTGACGGCGCGCATTGTCACTCGAAGGGCTGGTGATGTCACCGCCGGCGGGCCCCTCGCCACACTGGGCCTTACTCGTTCTTCCGGCTGCTCTTCCTGGTGTCGACAGTCTTTCTCTAGGTGTCCCGGCTGTCCACACTCCCTTCCCGTAGGAGAGGGGATCGGTCCCCTTCAGCTGCCATGGTGCGGGCGCTGCGGATCCTTAGCATTCGTGGTAGTTCGGACGTTACTAGAGGAACCTCGGACCGAACATTTGAGCCCCTCCCTCTGGGAGTTGTTCGGTTTGGGTTGGTCTCGAGGGGGTAGTGGTTCCTGATACCAGTGGGTGATCGGGTACGTCTCCGGACGGGGTTGAGGGAAGCTATTAATATTCCCGGGTACTAACCTGCAGAGCTAGTAGAAGGCGTGCTAGATCGCCAGGTGACCCCACCGAGGTCATATCGGTAGCCTTCACCTTTTGGTGTTGGTGCACGTAAGTGGCGTATCCACTTCCATCCCTTCTTGTGTCCTTGGACCAGATGGGGGGGGGGGCTTGTTAGTAACCCAGGTTTTTTCCTATGGAAATCCCCACGGAGGACGCTGGGTGCCCTTTGAGACAGCTCGGATACTCCCTGGTTGAAAGACGCCCAGGTCTTGGTCCTACGGGTCCAGGACTAATGGGAGTGGAACCTCTGGACTCAACTGTCCATACCCCCTACACACGCCACTAGGTCTTCGTGGGCGTCCCTAGACTGGTCTTTGGTCTCCCATGTAGCGGATAATCGTGGTTCGCGACGTCGGGGTAGCCATCACTTTGGCCGCCTCCAGCCTTAATGCTGCCATTAGTGTCTTGTGGATGGTTTTGTAGTCGCCAAGCATTAGGTGCTGACAAATCTCCGTGTCTGGTACCCTGTCAACGAATGTGTAGGCAGCTTCCTGGGATACGAACTGTGGTGGGAGGTCAACTAAAGCTTTGCTAGCCAGTTGCTCAGTTGCCAGGCGAACTCCCGCAGCATCTCCCCTGGCTGCTGTGACTTTGATTTCAGCTTGCTACGGTAGGCTGCGGCTAGGCGGTGGTTTCCGAATCGGTTTTCCAGGGCTTCCCAGATGTCCTTGGACGCCGCCGCTGTCTGGGCCACGTTTATCTGATCCATGGTATCTGATTCCATCTAAACCATGGCCTACAACCCTGGAAGATAGAAACATAGCACATGCAGGCCATGAAAGCCTAAGTTTGTAAGAGTCCAATAATGTTTTGGTTTCTAAGCCAGTGATTTGAATCATGGCTATTTGCAAAAGGTTTCAAAATTAGGTTCAATTTTTCTAGTATTGATACAAATTTTAACTTGTTTGTCTTCCATTTTTCTTCTTAAAATATTTTTGATATGCTATTTTCATCCCTTCTTTAACTACTTTTTTTTTTTTTTTTTTTTTAACCCTTCTCTTTAAATGCAAGTGTGTCTGAAAGCTATAACAGCTTTATCTTAAGAGTTGGTATGAATACATGTGCTCCTCAAGGATTTGAATTGGAGGATTTTTGGTATATCAACTGTAAAAGTATCAAGAATCTCAGAAACTATTTGTAGTTGGTTTATTATCAAGAATGTTTGTTTCATACATTTGAATTTTGTTCACAGAATTGCACCAGGGTGCTCGAAGCTCTTAGGAGTGAGGAATTTGGCCCTTGTCCAGCTCAAGCAGCAGATTATGCAGCTCACTGTCATATTCTGTTTCCTTATGCTCAAGTCTTCCGCCCACCATCACCAGCCACATGCCAGTCTGCTGTTAACATTGAAACTAATCATGTATCTGACAGCAAAGAGAATTGTGTTAGCAACTGATGTTGGCCTTCCCAAACTAGGTGGTACTCCTCTGTTCATCACTTCAACTTCAAGTACTTCTCAGATGTAGCACTGCAGCATGACGTGGCTGGATGGCACTGTTCGGAGGACACAGATGTGTAATAGAACATGTGCTAATAGAACCTGCTTGAGAAGACTGAAGAAATCTAAATTAAAATCTAGGAGCAAGTAAAAGTTAATGTGAATTTAAACATATGTTAATTACATGAACTCTACTTTGCAACCTGTCTAAATTGTATTGAAGGAGGTTTTGCAAAATGGTAATGAAAAATGGAATTGGCATGTGGTGAAAAATCCATACTTGATGAAATTTCTGGCGGAATCTTTGTGAGACATCTGTTAATTAAATAGGTGCATTACTTTTCTGCATGTACAACAACATTTGGTTAGAAATTACAACTTAAGTTTACATAAAAAGATATATTACCCTGAAAAAAAAAAGTAGGAAACTAAGTAAAATAGAAAGTGTTGTATAGAAATTCACAAGATTCCATAGAGATTTTTGAAAGTGAAATGTTTCACCAAGGAATGTGCAGACGAATTTAGTGGTTCAATGAAGGAACTTACAACTAAGAGGGAGAGAGTTGTAAACATAGAATTTAAAAAGTCACAAACTATTGCTTATCATAAATAATTGTTGCCTGAGTTGTACAAAGTGTATCATAGATGCAAGTTATCACTTGAAAATAGCTTTCACAACTGTGCAGTGACAAGTGAGCGAGAGGAAAGAAATTGACAGAAATCAAATCTAAGATTTCTGAATAGGTGAATGAGTGAATACCATATTCAACACCTAGGTGATCTAAACTCAGGTCATAGGTTGTCTTGCTGAACTTGCAAAGAACATAATACATATACACACAAAGATTTCATGAATCATCTCTTACCATTAGAACACTAATCAAAGACTGTGAGTGCCTGTCTGTCTCTGTGTTCTCAGATTAGCAGCTGCTGACAGTGGTGTAATGTTGGAAGCAATTTTGCAATACCAGTTTGCTGTTAATTTCAATTTGGATTTGGAGCTCTATCTTGTAATGTAGAAACATAAGCCAGTTTTCCATTGCCATTTAATTGTTCTCCAAGGAGATATGAAGTTCTCTTACTGCGGTTGAAATATTTAATAAATGTAAATTAATTTTTAGACCATTGTTTCTGGAAAACTCTGAAGTGGGTTGACCACGTATGGATGTTTCTGCATCAGAAACATCTGTTATGATGAAATTTTTAAATAATGATTATTTTTGTATTTGTTCAGGAATTGCACATTTTTGCCTTTTGAGCAAAGGATATTTGGCTTTAAGTTGATTTCCAAAGTTAGAGCTCTGCTGACATGTTCTCCAAGAACTGAATTAGGAATGGAACTGCAGAAATAGCACCTCGTCCAAATGAATAAATTATCTCTCTGTGCTTTTTTGTGCATTGCAAAAGCAATGTTAGAGAGTGTTCAGAACAATACTGTATTTCAAAGCTTTTTAAGAAAAGCATTAAAAAGTAGCAACACCTAGGATGTACTTGGAACAAATTATAATAATTAATTTTATTTCATTGATCATTCAGATATATAGATGAAAAGAGAAACTTTTCAGGCAATTCCATTTTCACCTTAACCCATTGCCATGATGATACAAGATGGCAATTTCCTGTGTTGTCATGCCTCAAGAGTGCATGAAGGATAGGTTAAGATACCTACATTATAAGCCCTCATAAGATATGTAACTAACACACAATCTGCATACAAGCAATCAACAAAGCCATTTCAATAAATCTGTGTTTTGCCAAAGTGTTGCTGACAAATTTGTAGGTTTCTTTAATGCTGCAAAACAATGGTTTTGTATCTCAAATGTGATAACTGTTACTAAAGAGGGATATTTCATCTTGCTAAAGCAAGTTAGATTTGGTAGAGCAACCAATTAAGTTGTTTTCTGACATTATTTATTCAAAGTGAATGCAAGTGAGTAATAGAAAACCAATTGTAATTAGTGTTTTCATATTCTGAGTGAATGTCTGGAAGGAAATAGAGAAATTCCATGTAAGAATTCCATGGAGACTGATGTCCATCTTGTATCTCTTTTTCTCCGTGTTTTTTTAATGACTGTACATTGTATTTTATTTCCTACTACTAAATAAACTTGTGTTTCTGGAAACAAAGGTAAACCACAAATGGGTATTACAGTTAATAAGAAATAACAAATAATGACCAGAACATTAAAAAGTAAACTATGATTAGTATCAACTTTGCCTGTCATTTTCATTCCAACTTCCTATCATTGAATTTTGTTTTGTTTTGTGTAATGATTTGCTTTTCAAATTTGGTCTCAATATTATAACAGAGAAGGTGGCAATAGGTAGGCTCTTTGTCATCTCTGCTACAGTATTTTACTATCTTACTAGGTTAACCTAGTTGGAAAGAGGTTGAAGATGGAAGTGACGACTTCCGAAACTAGTCCCTAAATAATATAAAAATGTAAGTGACAAAATACCAACTACAAATAGTTTTTCAACTAACCAAATTGTGTTTAGTTCCAACAGATCACTATTTACAACAGCTATGGCATATATGTTGCCCCCTCCCCCCCTTTGTTTTCTTCTGACAGTCGAATATGATTGCATTAGAGTTAATGTTCTCTTTTTGAATTTAGGTTTGATTCAATTAAATAACCGTGATTATCTTCTTTAACTTTCAAAAGGTATTCCTGTTGTCATTAACTTTTTAATTGTTAACATAAAAATTCCATTAATTACCTATGATTATTATCCTTTTGTCTATATTTTTTTGTAGATTACTTCTTTATTCCTTCTCAATTTAGCTATTGTTTCTGAAATTTCAATGAAAGTAAACATCATGACGTAAGTGAATCTAAAGTAGAGATTCTAAACCCATTAGACTGGTTTCCCACACATTCGCATTCAATTCACTTTTGTAGATAATCCTTGAGTGTCCTTTCAAATGGTAAAAGATGAAAGATAACGTTTCTCCTTTATTTTACTAAAAATTATTAAAGTAATGAAATATTTAATATTTCATAACTATAATAATTAAAGCTAATTTCCATAATTAAAGCTAATTTTTATAATGTGAGTTATGAGCAAAAACGGGCATATAACCAGTAACAGAATTATGGTTTTTTGGTTGGTTGGTATCTAATGTTAAGCAGTTGGCAATGAAGCCATCACTCTCTTGCACTCTAATATTTTGATGTTATGTTGGTGCATAACTAAAGGTTGGGCAGTGGTTTCCATCCATATCTTCTTTGAGTGTACAGAAAGGACAGAGAGGTGATCCAATAGATCCTATACCAATCCTGAATGTTTATTGAGACAGTTATGGCCTCTTAGAAGTCAAAAGTTGCTATAGAGGATTTTCTTGGTAGTTGATTGATTCTAGTTGTGCTGTTACATAAACTTTCCCATAGTTTTCCTAGTTTTTCCCATAGTTCGTTATTATATCTGATTACTTTTGTTAAGGAATTCAATACTTATCAGAATCCAAACTATGCCAAATGCAGAACTTTATGGTGGATGAGAGGCAGAGCTGGTCAACATAAAACTCAATAAAAATCATGTGTCTTTTGACATTGTACAATTAAGTTGCTATGAACTTATGCTATATGCATAAGTTGCATCCATAGAAAATTACACTACAGAAAAGAAAATGTGTTTATAAACAACATTTGACTTTTAAGTTTACATCCAAAACAGCTTATTTTAACTGATGGCTTAAATAAGAATTATGTATTGGAATTGATCTTTTTACAAAAGATGCTATTATGAACCAGCTTTCCAGTTGCCCATCAAATTCTTTTTCTTTTTTTGTAGAATAAAAAGAAGTACGTAAGATATGAAGCTATTAACAGTGTAGCAAACAAATATATACAAATATAATAATTAGGGAGAAACTTTTGTGCGATGTGAGAATATTTTCTAAGTCCAAAGATGTGCGTATGCACATGCACAAGCAGACAACCAGCTGGTTTTGGCATTGTAGCCAACATGAGAGAGATGTGACAGTTGTAGCCAACCTCTGCAAAAATGCCCCAGACATCTACGGTCCCGGCCACGTTGTTCAAATCAACGAATGCAAAATAGGATGATGCAAGTTTCATTGTGGGCGCATCGTAGAGGGCAACTGGATCCTGGAAATGATCGACATGGAAACGAATGAGGTGCGGATGACGATATGCCCCAACAATAGAAGAGATGCAAGTATGCTCTAAAGTCTAATTGCAGAGCACGTAGAGTTCACCAGCACCATTCACACCGATGCCTGGAAGGGATACTATGGGTTGATGGCTGGAGGGTTTGCAGCGCACCTCGCAGTAAATCACTCAGTGCACTTTGTCGACCCAGTGACAAATGTGCACAGAAATAACATAGTCACGCTCGCGAGGACTACGGCATTGTCTAACAAGGGGCGGCATTCGTAAGGACAGTGTGGATGCTCATATTTCTGAGTATTTGTGGCTCAATGACTGCAAAAACCGGTCAGCAGACCCATTTCAAGAATTAATTGAAGACATTCGGCATGTCTACCCTGTAGTGTAATGATGTTTAGCGTAATTAGTTAGCTAGTTGGTGAAAATTAGGGACTATTGTGTGTGTTTAGGTAATTAGTTAGGTTGTTAGTGTAAATTAGGGACTACTGTGTGTGTTTAGTGTTTAGATTTAGGTACTACTTTCAGTTCGTCTGTTAGTTACTTTGAGTTCGTCTGCTAGATAGTGTACGTTGAGTTCATCTGCTAGATAGTGTAATTTCGAGACAACTAAGACTGCTGGCAGCATTGTGTTCAGTGGAGAAACAAGCATAGTTTGGCTGCACTGAATTCTTCAATATGACTACAGTACGCATTAAGTAAATAAACTATAAATAACGATAAAAGAATGCCCTCCAAATTGCACTAAAAAGTAAAGAAATGATATTAAAAATATTTGTATATAAAAACATCTAAAAGTGTGAAGGAATTAGAAAAAAAATGCCCGCGTCACATATTAGAAAGGAGAGCCATAATTTGTAACTTAAAAAACTTCACTTATTTTATAAGAAATGATGACCGTTTTTCTTAGAAATTGACTAGGATCGCAATTTCTTGAATAATCATTCACATCATCAGCTCGAACCATCAACAAACTCGAAGTATTTCAGGAAGTGGAGAATATGTATTGGAATTGATCTTTCTACAAAAGATGCTGTTATGAACTAGCTTTCCAGTTGCCCATCAAACTCTCTTCTTTTATTGAATAAAAAGAAGCATTTCAGAAAGTGGAGTGTCATTGTTATTAAAATTAACTATCTCTTTCTTTTATCACATCACCACATAATAAAAAACATTATTTTGCTACTCTAATACTTAGCATATAGTACATTAAAGCCACTAAAGAAGATGAAGATTTTCAAAATATCAAAAAGCAACAGTTTTTTTTTTTTCTCCTCAAGTAAGAATCTTCTATGCCAAGTAAGAATCTTCTATGCCCTGCAGATTTAGTTTTTAGAATACCAGACGAATAGTAACATAAGTGTTTTTATTATCAGAGCACATTTTCTGATTACATCACTCCATCTTGTCACCTTTCTTATTGCCATATTCATTTTTATTCACATATATAGGAAACCAAGTATTGGCTGTGAAATAACCTATATTTATGGTAAGAATTTTGAAGCTTAACTGGGACCAATAAAACATTAACACAATAGCACATAAAACAAGACCTGAAGCTTTCCTGGCAATGAATATATTCAAGATATTCTTGAGATACAGGTGAAAAGACGATTAGAAACCATTTTGGGAGTGTACATTGCTTTCATCATCAGGATATGAACAAATAAGAAATTAATATAATGTTGAGTCGAACTAATACTCAATGCTCCACTTATTGCTAGTATTTACCTAGAACGCGTTTTGTTAGGATCTTCGCTGTTGTCGACTAATGGACGTTGGTTTGGTGAACTCATTGGAGGCGATAGGTGCGTCTCTGTCGGTATCTTGATGAACTTGAAGTTTGGGTTTTCTTCAAAGGTAGTGTGGAAGTTAAACAATTTTTCTTTCATATTTCTTTATGAAGATTTTTTCCCATGTGGTTAATGCAGCTCGACTTGGACTCTTTCTAATAAGTGAATTTCTCGTTCTGTATCATGATTCTCCTTCCAAAAATGGTATGCTACTGCCGATTTATCTATTTCTTTGTTCCTGATGTTCCTAAAATGTCTTTAAGCCTAATGTTCAAGTTCCTTTTTGTTTTTCCAATGTAAAAGTTGTCACAGCCTTTGCAGTTTATCCGGTACACATCTGATTTTTTGTCTGTGGGTATCTCCTTTGTATTATGTGATTTCAAAAGGTGTTGTACACTAAATTTGTTTTGTGGGACCAAAGTAATTTTGTGCTCTTTGTAGACTGTGAAAAAGGTGTGTAGCTCTGGGATGATATGTAAATTTTCTGTTTGAAGTTACATTGCTGATTGGGGAAAGAGTAGTTATTTGTTTGCATTTTGTTGTCTTTTGAATTTATCAATTTTCTTTTTGACCAATTCAGCACTGAATCCATTGTATTCCGCAATGTGAATGATATTATTGTAGTCTTTGATATATTCCATCATGTTTAAAGGTACATTAACCAGCCTGTAAGTTAAACTGTTGATAACAGCATGCTTATGTTGTTTTGGGTTATATCCATCTGCTTTTATGAAATTTTCTATGTGTGTTTCCTTCCTATGTATGCCAAATTCAAGTTTATTATGTTTTCTGGTAAGTTTCAAATCTAAGAAAGGGATTTCATTGTTTATCTCTTTTTCTATGGAGAATGTTATTGCAGGATTTTGTAAATTACGTAGTTTTAATGCATCATCCACTTGTTTCTCATTTACTATTGCCCAAATGTCATCCACATATCTATACCAATGTTTGAAAATTAGTGGGAATGCCCTTGTGATACGGGTTTCCAAAAACCTCATGAAGAGGTCTGCCAAAAATGGGGATAATAGGTTGCCCATAGATAGACCTGATTTTAGTTTGAAAATTTTTTTATTGAATGTAAAATGCAAATATTTAAGTGAATGTATTCCTCTGACGTTTTGGTCTAATTGTAGAGACTGAAGCCATATTTGCATGTACTCCATTAGTTTGTCTCTTGGCACACTTAGGATCAAGGAGATTTCATCAAAAGATACCAATCGGTCGACGGGAGAAAATTGTAGATTTTTAGTTTTGTTGATGAATTCCAACGAATTTTTAATACTGTGGCTTTCAAATTTTGGTAGCTCCTTACATTTTTTGTTTAGTCATATGGATAGTTTGTAGCAGGGTGTGTTTATGTTGTTAATGATTGGGCGCATCTTATTTCCTGTTTTATGAATTTTGGGTAAACCATATATGTTAGCTACTATAGGGTTGTCTGGTTTTAAACTTCGTTTAATTTCTTTTGGTATGATCATTTTGCCCTTGATTGTTTCATGTAACTGTTTCGACACATATTTAAAGAGTCAGACTTTATTTCCTGAAATTCATCACTTGCCAATAAATCTGTCATTTTAGAAATGTAGTCTTGTTTGTCCATGATGACCATCTTATTTCCTTTGTCTGCTTTCATATAAACAACAATTTTTTTATTCATAGATGTAAGTATTTTCAAGTATGGTTTGGGTTTACCACTTTCCCTTTCTATTTTGTCTAAGATCTTCCCACATTTGCTTCTAATTGCTGATTTCTGCCCAGTATTTAGACCCTCAATAGCTACTTCAATGTCAACTACATAATCTTCTGTGTAATCAGAGAAATCTACGCAAATTTTTAACCCTTTGTTTTAAGAACGCTATTTTCGCATGTGTGAAAGTTTCATGGGAGAGATTTATTACTTCATTCTGATTCTGTTTGTTTGTAGGCTGGTATTTCATGTTGTTTGCTTTCCTCAAGATTAGACCCTGCATTTTTCTATTTTGTTTTCTTGCTTGTTTGTTTACTGTGCGTAAAAGCACAGCTTTCCAAGTTGTCCCAAATGATGTCTCCTAATGTTTTGCACAATTTCAGATGTAATTCATAGAGGTTCAAATCTAATTTTGATATCTACCGTAGTGTTTTGAAATTTCTATTATTTTCTTTTCGGCTGCCCTTTGTTTTATGTTGCGGTTCATTTTTACATATTTTCTAACAAAGTTTGGGCATACTTTGTTTCTCATCATGACTTTAGGAACTTGATATCTGGTGAAACAATTCTCCTTTTTTATTTGATTTTTAGGTGGCATTTTATGTCTTTTTTGGTTGCTTATGGCACTGTTAAAATATGTATGATGCTGGAAACTATCCTTTACATCCTCCGTTTCATTCACTTTGTCAGTTGCATTCGTCGTGTCCATAATGGGCTTTATTGCCAAACTATATTCCAATGTGTAAGGTCTATGATACAATGAAGCACAAAATTAATATGATTTTGAGTCGAACCAATACTCAATGTTCCATTTATTGCTAGTATTTACCTAGAACGCGTTTTGTTAGGTTTCCTAACATCATTATCAGCTGTTGTCGACTAATGGACGTTAGTTTGGTGAACTCATTGGAGGCAATAGGTATGTCTCTGTCGGTATCTTGATGAACTTGAAGTTTGGATTTTCTTCAAAGGTAGTGGAAATTAAACAATTTTCTTTCATATTTCTTTATGAAGATTTTTTCCTACGTGGTTAATGCAGCTGGACCTTGGACACTTTCTAATAAGTGGACAGCTGGACCTTTGGACACTTTCTAATTAGTGGATTTCTCGTTCTATATCATGAATCTCCTGCTAAAAATGGTACGTTACCGCTGATTTATCTATTTCTTTGTTCCTGATGTTCCTAAAATGCCAGCCTATAAAGACAGAACCAGAATGAAGTAATAAATCTCTCCCATGAAACTTTCACACATGCGGAAATAGCGTTCTTAAAACAAAGGGTTAAAAACTTGCATAGATTTCTCCGATAACACAGAAGATTATATAGTTGACATTGAAGTAGCTGCTGAGGGTTATAATACTGGGCAGAAATCAGCAATTAGAAGCAAATGTGGGAAGATCTTAGAAGAAATAGAAAGGGAAAGCGGGAAACCCAAACCATACTTAAATCTCTGAATAAAAAATATGTTTATACAAAAACAAAGGAAATAAGGCGGTCATCAACAAACAAGACTAAATTTCTAGAATGACAGATTTATTGGCAATTGGTGAATCCCAGAAAATAAAGTCTGACTCTAAATATGTGTGTAGAACAGTTGCATGAAACAATCAAGGATAAAATGATCATACCAAAAGAAATTAAACGAAGTTTAAAGCCAGATAACCGTACAGTAGCTAACATATATGGATTACCCAAAATTCATAAAACAAGAAATAAGATGCGCCCAGTCATTAACAACATAAACACACCCTGCTACAAACCATCCAAATGGCTAAACAAAAAAATTTAAAGAGCTACCAAAATTTGAAAGCCACAGTATTAAAAATTCGTTGGAATTCATCAACAAAACTAAAATTCTTCAATTTTCTCCCACCAACTGAATGGTATCTTTTGATGAAATCTCTTTGTTCCCAAGTGTGCCAAGAGACAAACTCATGGAGTACGTGCAAATATGGCTTCAGGCCCTACAATTAGACTAAAACGTCATAGAGGAATACTTTCACCTAACAAATATTTGCATTGAACAGTCATTTTTTACATTCAATAAAAAAAAATTCAAATATGTGGATGACATTTGGGCAATAGTAAATGAGAAACAAGTGGATGATGCATTAAAACTACGTTATTTACAAAATCCTGCAATAAGATTTTCCATAGAAAAAGAGACAAACAATGAAATCCCTTTCTTAGATTTGAAACCTACCAGGAAACATAATAAACTTGAATTTGGCATACATAGGAAGGAAACACACACAGAAAATTTCATAAAAGCAGATGGATATAACTCAAAACAACACAAGCATGCTGTTATCAACCATTTAACTTGCAGGCTGGTTAATGTACCTTTAAACAAGATGGAATATGTCAAAGAGTACAATAAGATCATTCGCATTGTGGAATGCAATGGATTCAGTGCTGAATTGGTCAAAAAGAAAATTGATAAATTCAAAAGACAGCAAAGATGCAAACAACTCTTTCCCCAATCAGGAATGAAACTTCATACAGAAAATTTACATATCATCCCAGAGCTACACACCTTTTTCAAAAAGTCTTCAAAGAGCACAATATTACTTTGGCCCCACAGAGCAAATTTAGTGTAGTTCGATTCCCGGCAGGGGGGGGGGGGAGGGGGTTTCCATCCAAGATAATTCCTCGTCTTCCCCAGAGTCTGGAAGTATGAATGAGAGTGTGAATGTGTGCATGATGTAATTATTAAAACCAACCGAACAAGAGTTAACACCTTCGATATGTTCCAAAGGGGAACAGCCGCCGATATGACCATTGCAGTTAAAAGCAGGGTATAAATGGAACAAAACAAAAAAATTAGTGTACAACACCTTTTGAAATCACATAATACAAAGGAGATACCCACAGCCAAAAAACTCAGATGTGTACCGGATAAACTGCAAAGGCTGTGACAACTTTTACATTGGACAAACAAAAAGGAACTTGAACATTAGGCTTAAAGAGCATTTTAGGAACATCAGGAACAAAGAAATAGATATATCGGCGGTAGCACACCATTTTTGGAAGGAGAATCATGATATAGAACGAGAAACCCACATATTAGAAAGTATCCAAGGTCCAGCTGCATTAACCACGTGGGAAAAAATCTTCATAAAGAAATATGAAAGAAAATTGTTTAATTTCCACTACCTTTGAAGAAAACCCAAACTTCAAGTTCATCAAGATACCGACAAAGACGCATCTATCGCCTCCAATGAGTTCACCAAACCAGCGTCCATTAGTCGACAACAGCTGATGATGTTAGGAAGGTCCTAACAAAACGCGTTCTAGGTAAATACTAGCAATAAGTGGAGCATTGAGTATTAGTTCGACTCAAAATTATATTCATTTTGTGCTTCATTGTATCATAGTCCTTACACATGGGAATAAGAAATGTTAATATACACTAAATTAAGATAACAAAAAATCAAGAGTGCCAAAACACTACCAGTACTCTCATACCTGGACAAAGGACTGTTTACAGAAAATTAAATAACAGGTCAGTAGATGGCATGAGTGTAGGAAACTAGTCAGGTCATAGAAACATGACTACTTATTTTGACATTCAAGCTGTGTAAATATGTGTGCTTTGAGCCAATTGATTTGTATTTTTAAGGCCAGTTTCCAAGAAGAACTGAACTGAAAACCAGCATCGCAATTAAGTGTGATCCTCTCAGAAGAAATGGCCAAAGCCTCCTGAACTCTCCACTCCCAGTAACTACTGCATTTTACCACGATGTTCATCTTTTGAAAGTTGGCTCTATGGTCCATATCAAAGCAATGCTCTGCCAGTCCAGACTTCTCAGGTTGCATTAAATGAATTCTCTGTTCAGTTCATTTATTCTGGTAGCAATAGTCCTTCCCATTTGTCCTATATACAGCATCCCACTTTCATAGGAAATGCAGTACGCTCGCCAAATTTGGAAGTCTAGTTTTATCTTTCACCAGTCTCAATTGGTATTTAATCTTCGGAGGTGGCTTGTGGATGGCCCTGATGTATTTGGCAAGAATTCTGCCGGATAGATTGCCGATGAACGGTATGCAGGCTGTAGCGGTAGGCTTATCTGATGGTTGCAGATAAGGTTTCCTTTCCTTAGCTCTGGTGATCGAGGCTTCCACATCATATTCAGAGTAGCCATTTTGACGGAAAGTAAGTCTCAGGTACTGTAATTCCTGTTTTAAGTGGCTGCGATCAGAGATGGACAAAGCTCTGTGGGCCAGAGGATTGAGAACTCCCAGTTTCGAGACTTATTATGGAAACTATAAGCGTTTAGATAGAGATTGGTGTGTTTGTGTAGGCTTGCGGTATACAGCATGCCCCAGTGAATTGTTGCTGTTTCTTGAAGTAAGAATATCCATTAAGAGTTCCATCCTCCATTTCCATGGTAAACTGTATTTGAGGTCGAAGGCTGTTGAGATGCGTGGGAAAGCTGGCCAAAGTGTCTGATCCATGTGTCCAGATTACGAAAGTTTCATCCATATATCTATAGAAATGAGATGGTTTAAGTGGAACTGTGGCTAGTATTTAATGTTCTAGATGTTCCATATAGAAATTAGCTATAGCTGGTGACAAAGGGACAAATGGTGACAAATTGCTACTTCATCTACTTGTTCCTAGAAAGTACTACAAAACAAGAAGAAAGTGGACATCAGGGTATGTCGGAAGGCCTCAGTGATATCAGCCAGAAATTGCTCCTCCAGTAGTTGGGTGGCTTCCTGAATGGTACCCTTGTAAATAGAGAAACCACGTCAAAGCTGACAAGATCAGATTGGCAATGTTCTTAAGTGTATGTACAAACTGTGAGAAGTTAAATGGTGTGGGCAATCCCCTACCAGAGGTTGTAACAGATCAGCCAGATGACGTGCCAGCCAGTATGTAGGAAGGCATCCACAATGGGGCGTAAAGGAACATCCAGTTCATGAATCTTCAGGAGTCCATACATTCTAGGAGGCCTGGAACCTAATGGTGATGCCGTCTTCTTAATTGCCTTATGCCCAAAATCCATCTGCTGGTCTGTTTTTAATTTACTGCAGTCTTTTGTTAAGGGATGAGAGTATCGCTAGTGTTTTGTTGATTATTTTATCTCAATTTAGTGTTTATTAACATTTCTTATTCGTTCATATCCCGATAATGGGAGTAATGTACGCTCCCAAAACGTTGGTTTCTGATCATCTTTTCACCTGGCTTGTATCCCAAGACAGCAATTGTGATTTTGTGGGTTCGTAGAATTAAAAGCCCAAGTTGCAGAAATTCAAAACGTTCTTTATTTCCATAGAAATACACTTTGTACACCTCTGATAACAGCAGAAGTACTTAACAGACGTACGCAGGTCCACACTGCAACGCACTCACTCGGCTCCATGTCGAAAACTAAAAACTGTCTAGTCCTATCCATCCTTGTATACAAACATTCGCTGTATCACGAAGGTTGGCGACACTTACCGAAGCTTCACGGCCTTTCGAGGTGGCAGGCGAGGGTGAAAGAACAGTCCCGTAACTTCTCTGGTTCCTTCTCTACCCACCCCGTCTCTCCCCTGCAAGTGATTAGCGCTGTGCACACGCGCTGGACGGTGTGTGGCTTAGCCGCTATCCGTCTCTTTCACTCCCCGCTTTCCCCTTTCTAGCCGCTGGTCTACGATGCCTCGCGACACTGCTCCCTCAAGGCTGGTCGACCCGAACAGTACCATCGTAACGGGCCAGACGGTCCAGATGTACCGTCAGCACCTTTCCTTGGGGCATCTTCTGGATGCGGTAGAACACGTCGTTAATCCTCTTTACGACCCCGTACGGTCTTAGCCACGTCTGTTGAAGTTTCGGGCAGCGTCCTTTGGTTCGGGTAGGGTGGTACAACCAGACCAGGGTACCTTCCTGGAACCCTTGGCTGTTCGCTTGGTCTTTCCCTATGGAAAGCCCCTCGGAGGCGCCGGGCACCCTTCGAGGGCAGCTCGTTAACTACCTGGTCTCCCTTTGTGAAGGCTGCGCTTCGCATTATATGTATATGTTGGCTTGCCTGTCGTAACGGGTGTTCATGCGGTCGCTGGCCTTCTGAATGTTCTGACGAGCCATCTCATGCATGTCGTGGAGATGGTCAACCAGGTTCTCCACATACTCGATTGCTGACTGTTTTGCTTCCTGGGGACTCCCAAAAGCCAGATCACAAGGGAGGCGGAACTCTCGGCCGAACATTAAGCTGGCTGGCGTCATCCCAGTGGTGTGTGTTGAGCGGTAGACCAGAAGGAACAGTGGCACCTTGACGTTCCAGTCTCGCTGAGGCTAGCCATAACCTTCCTCAGATGTTCTTCTAGGGTTGTGATGTACCTCTCCACCATGCCGCCCGACTGCGGATGTAGGAGTATTGTACGGGTCTTGTTCACTCCAAGTCTTTCCAGTGCCTCCATCAGGTTAGACTCAAAATTGGTGCCCTGGTCGCTGTGGAGCTCTAACGGCATCCCAAAACGGCAGAACAGTTGCTCCACGAGGCAGTCTGTAATTGTCTTCGCCTCCTGGTTCGCGATGGCATACACTTCCGGCCACTTGGTGAAGAGTCCACGACCACTATCACGTAATCGTTGCCTCGGCCGCACACTGGGAATGGTTCAGCTATGTCGACAGCGATGCGTTCGAATGGCGCTCCGACGTTGTACTGCTGCATGCGACCCCGGCTCCTAGTCTCGGAACCGTGACTCGCCGCGCACAGGTAACTGACGGCACCATCTCTCAGAGTCTGCTCGGAACCTCAGCCAGTAGTAACACTGCCGGAGTTTGTAGATCGTCCGGTTTACTGCCAGGTGTCCTGAAGTATCGGCGTGCACTTACTCCAAGACATCCGGGACCTTATTCCGGGGAAGTACCAACTGCTCTCTCTGCTTTCCATTGGGAGATTCCCATAATCGGAACAGCACGCCCTCTGTGATCTTCAGTGAGTCCCATTAGCCCCAGTACGACTTATATGTGGCGCTTTTTGGTGCAATGTTCTCCCAGGTCGGTCTTGCACTGCCTCCACTTCCCACAAGAGTGACCCCAATTCGGCGTCCGCCAGCTGCGGCACGCTCCTCTTCCACTTGTGCACTGGCCGCATTCTTCTGGGCAGAGTCTTCGGGACATGGCGTCTGCGTTACGTGGCTCTTCCCTCTACGATGTTCAGAGGTGAAGTCGTACTCCTGCAGCTTCTGGATCCAACGGGCTGTCTGGCCTTCCAGGTTTCTAAAGCTAAGCAGCCAGCTTAGGGCGGAATGGTCAGTCCTCAGGTTGAATGGCTGACCGTACATGTACTTGTGGAAGTGCTCCAAGGTCTTTACTACCTTCAGTAACTCGCCGGGTGACGCAGTAGTTCTTTTCTGTCTTGGATAGCGTCTTGCTGTAGCAGGATATCACTCGCTCGTGGCTCCTGGACTTGGGATAGGACACCTCCAATGCAATGATCGCTGGCGTCGGTGTCCACAATGAAAGCGCCACCTGGTTGTGGGAATCCCAAAATAGGAGCACTGCAAAGCGTCTTCTTCAGTTGCTGGAAAGCGACTTCGGCGGCCTCCGTCTACACATAAGGCGGTGTTCTTCCGTCAGGTGGGTGAGGGGTTTGGCGACGTTGGAGGACCCTTTTTATGAAATGGCGGTAGTAACTGCACAGCCCCAGGAAACTGCGCAATTCTCTCTTATCCTTTGGCCGAGGCCAATCTCTTACGGCCTGTGTCTTTTCCGAGTCTGTGGCCACTGTGGTTGGTTAGACTATGTGACCCAAGTAGTTGACTTCCTTGCGGAATAGCTGGCACTTAGCGTTTAGCTTCAAGTTGGTTGCCTGCAGTCTGTAGCACCTTACTCAGGTTGTCGAGATGGTCTTCAAAAGTCTTGCTTACGATGATGTCCAGGTATAGCAGGCAAGCGTTATAAGTCAGTCCTCTCATTACCGACTCCATGAGACGTTGGAAGGTAGCTGGTGCGTTGCAGAGGCCAAAGGGTATAACTGAACTGCCAAAGCGCTTGGCCTGTCGAGAAGGCGGTTTTCTCCTTGTCTCTGTGGTCTAGAGCCACCTGCCAGTAACCCGACTTCAGATCCAGGGTCGAGAACCACTGTGCACCAGCAAGTGTGTCCAGGGTGTCGTCAATCCGGGGTAAGGGGAAACAATCCTTCCTGGTGACAGCGTTCAGCTTCCTGTAGTCCACGCAGAAGCGTACCTCGCCGTTCTTCGTCGACAGAACTAAAGGGGAACACCAAGGGCTGTCAGACTCTTCAGTCACTCCCCTAGATCTCAAGTCCTCCAACATGTCCCTACCGCCGCTTGTTTCTCCAGCGTCTAGGGGGTTGCCGAATAGGCCTGTCGTCTCCAGTGTCGATGCGCTGGAACACCCGGTCTGTGCGGCCGTATTCGCTGTTATTTTGACTGAAGAGGCGCTGGTAGCGTCTCAGCAGTTGTCGAAGCTACTCCAGCTGTTCTGCGGTCAGGTGGTCGACCGCCCTCTTCAGTAAGCCTTTCAGCCGGGGCCCCGGGTGTTGAGTCGGCAACGGCTCATGGGTCTGATTGATTAGTGTCATGCTGACCACGGGCTCGCACGTTTGCAACTCTGTCCCGGCCTGGACGTAATCAGTGTCTGTCAAGTTGAGCAGCCTCACCGGCACCGCCTCGGTGCGGCAACAATGTCCTGGCTAAACGGAGCCCATGCACAGGTGTCTTTCGGTCTAGCATCATGTTCTTTGTCCGCTGGCCTTCCAGTCCGCCATCACCACTTCGCTTCTCTCGGTGACAACCACGTCTTCCCTCAGAATGACCCGGCAGATTCCAAGGCACTCTTCTGGTTGGCGGAGTATCACTTCTCCATTGAGCCGCAGGACCTTCCAGCCGACGTCGATTGTCGCCTCGTGGCTTCTGAGGGCATCCAGTGGTAGTACCTCCTCAGCCACCTCCGCGATGAACACCTACTGACGCATGGCACTCCGTCTCAAGGTCAACTTCAGCAGGGTTCCTCCATAGGCAAGGTCACGCCCAATGCCGTTATAAGCTGGTATGGTCGGCTTGATTTCCTCGACGGCAAACCCCTGGCTACGTCAGATGTGATGACAGTCACGGCTACCCCGGTGTCCAAAAGCACGCGGCACGGCTTCCCTCTCACCCAACGGTCCGCTATTAGGCTGTCATCTACTCGTCGGCTGACGGTGCGCAGGCTCACTCGAGGGTATGGTGGTATTGGCGCCGGCGTGCCCCTCGCCACAACGGTCTTTACTCGTTTTCCGGCTGCTCTCCCTGGTGAGGCTAGTCTCTCTCCGGGTGTCCCAGCTGGCCACACCCCCAATACACACCACTTGGTCTTCGTCCCTCAGCTGGCCTTCGGTCTCCAGTGTAGCGGATACTCCTTGTTCTGGAAATCGGGGTAGCCGTCACCATGGCCGCCTCCATCCTCAATGCTGCCGTTAGTGCCTCGTGGATGGTTTTGTAGTCGCCGAGCATTGGGCGCTGACGCGTCTTGGTGTCTCGTACCCCGTCAACGAATGTGTGGGTAGCTTCTCGGGATACGAACTTGGGTGGGAGGTCAACTAAGGCTCTGCTGGCCAGCTGCTCATATGCCAGGGCAAACTCCTGCAGCGTCTCCCCTGGCTGCTACGATCTTGACTTCAATTGGCTGCGGCTAAGTGGTGATTTCCGAAGCGGTTTTCCAGGACCTCCCAGATGCCCTTGGGCGCCGCTGCTGTCTGGACTGCGTTCAGCACCTCTGCGGCCCGTCCCTGGAGGCTGACTATTAGCTGTGTGGCCTCTTACTCTGGTGACCACTTGTGTTTGTCCACTGTTGAACTGGCGGCGGAAGACTTCGAAAGTAGTTGATCCGTCGTATTTAGGTTTGACGCGCGCAGATGTATCACGTCTCGGCGCGTGGGCCTTCAAGTCCTTCAACCTCCTGCTGACGATGCCCTCTACCATGGTGTTCAGGGACTTGGTGTTGCTGTCGGCCTGTCCCTCCAGGTCGTTAATGCGGCTCGTCAGGTCTTCGACGCGCTCGGCCAACTCCGTGACGTCCTCCTTTACACCGGCCATCTGCTCCTCAAATTTGGCGGCGCAGCCCTCATTTCAGATAATTCGGCCTTTATTTCCGTGGCCAGACTCGTTCGCCACTTTCATTTATGTGGTTAATTTGGCCATCATTGCAGTAATTGTCGCGGCCAGGCTGTTGTTTGCAGCTTCCATTTTCTCTAAAATATTTTCCAATGCAGCTTCCATTATCGAACAATCCACTCCTGACACCAATTTTGACTGTGGGTTGTTAGAATTAAAACCCAAGTTGCAGAAATTCAAAACGTTCTTTATTTCCGTAGAAATACCCTTCGTACACCTCTGATAACAGCAGAATTACGTAACACACACGTACGCAGAGCCACATTGCAACTCACTCACTCGGCTCCTTGCCGAAAACTGTCTAGTCCGGTCCAGCCTTTTATACAAACATTCGCTGAATCACGAAGGTTGGCGAAACTTCCCGAAGCTTCACGGCCTTTCGAGACAGCAGGCGAATGGGAAAGAACAGTCCAGTAACTTTCATGGTTCCTTCTCTCTCCACCTCGTCACTCCTGCGCAAGTGATTAGCGCTGTGCACGCGCGCTGGCCTTAGCCGCTATCTGTCTCTTAGAGGTCCAGTATAATCAGCCCTCAATCTTAACCATTGCAATCTGTTGCATGCGATATCATCATTTTTTACACATAAACTACACCTGAGCAACTACTGTTAACCCAATGTTTCGTTTTCATCATGAGTATTGTACCAAGGTTTAACTAAATAAACTATATGGATAATCTTCTTGCTTGAGGTAGTATAGCCTATTCGAGTACTGACATTCATACCACAGTTCTTAATTCCACAATTTTGGATCCTTCATTTAACTTCCGAAAGTGGAATCCAAATTTCAGTAACACCGTTTAAGCAAATCCCTTTTGTAAAGAAAATTGCACGTGTTTTTAACTTTTCAGCAATTCTAAGAACCATATCGCAGGTAAAAGTATCAACTTCCCTAACTTTGCTTTTCTGTCCCCACCCCTGTTTTTTTATATGGCAATTCTCAAGACAGCATTTCTGAGTAAGTGTCTGAGTAGTATAGATATGGGGCTTTCAGCACAGTGTAGATATGATGTTGAAGTCTCCTCTGTGTTAATATATGAGTGATGTAGAACACTCATTGATTTAGAAGTCTCCTGTGTGAATATCGAGATGTAAAAGAGGGGGAGTGTTGGCGTAGTGCCGTTCTCCCCTGTGCAGTGAGGTGGTTGAGGGGTATGATGATGATGATGTGTGTGTGTGATGGGTGGGTGGGTAACGTGGTTTCGGGGGTGTTTGGATTAAATGTGTTGATAATTCTTCGATGTCTGTGCTTAAACTCTCATGTATGAATATCAAGTCTAGGGTTCGATACGGGGTTCCGGGGGTGTTTGAATTAAATGTGTTGATAATAATTTTTCGATGTCTGTGCTTAAACTCTCATGTATGAATATCGAGTCTAGGGTTCGATACGGGGTTCCGGGGATGTTTGAATTAAATGTGTTGATAATAATTCTTCGATGTCTGTGCTTAAACTCTCATGTATGAATATCGAGTCTAGGGTTCGATATCTATTACGTTTAGTGTATGATATATGATGCAGTATCGTTATTCTTTAGATAAAAGAATATCGAGAGAATGATTGGGTATGTGTACTGGGAGACATTTATGAAATAAATGTAATAAGACATTCTGGTAAGGGGTGTTCCCTATCCAGAATCCAATCTTGAGCAATGTATCTAAGAGCGATGTAAGGTTAAGAAAAGGTTAAATTCCATTCCTACATGGAGGTATGAGAAGATATAAATCTGTTCCACATTGAAGTATAAGAATGGAAATGTAAATCTATGTGAAAGGGTTTCATGACAAAGGAATGTTCTCTCTAAGCATGATAAAAGTGGAACATAGCAAATGCAAATAAAATAAAAGCACTACCCATCTCTTTAAGAATGATAAAAAATATTGAGAGAAAAGTATAAGAATGGAAATGTAAATCTGTGTGAAAGGGTTTCATGACAAAGGAACGCTCCCTCTAAGCACGATAAAAGTGTAACATAACAGTGACAGAATATTTGTAAGGAGATTATTATTTTAAAAGAATTCCCGCTAAGACCGTACATACCATTGAAGAAAAAAAAATGTATAATATTTAAGGTAAGTATAAATTAAAAAAAGAATATCCCTCTAAGCATGATAAAAGTGTGACATAACATTGAAAAGAAAAAATAATGTATCATCCATCTCTCTCTCTCTCTCTCTCTCTCTCTCTCTCTCTCTCGCCCTCTCTCTAAGAAATAGTGTAACATTACTAAAAAGAGTCAAATGAGTTGTAAGTACAAGTTTGAGGAAAAACAGCAAAGTATAAAAAGTGTGCAGTGAGAGAATACGTTGTAAGAAGATGAATGAATGTTTTAAAAAAGAATATTCCCTCTAAGCATGATAGAAGTGGAACATAACATTGAAAATAAAATAAAAGCACTACCCATCTATTTCAAAATGATTAAAATATCGAGAGAAAAGTACCTCATCTTTAAGTATATAGGACTAATACAAACAGTTCAATCGATATGATAACATATATACGCAAGTAGGGACCTATAGTGCAGATATCTTAACTATCCAGGGCAAGATACCACCCTCCATATAAAAAATTGTCTAGAAAATCTCCCCTCAGTATTACGAATACTCCACTGAACTTCACCCCATCGGTATGCGGGCCAGAGAAAAAAAGTTAATCTCTCCAGACTGGTGACAGGGGTGGTCAAAACACTCTTATTGGCGTAGCGAAGTCTAACTTTGTCAAATAACGCTAGGAAAAAAACAGAATATATTTTAAAATTAAACGATTGAATCTATATATTTGTATGAATGATGAAACAATACTATGAATGTGTTAGTATACCAAATGTAAAAAAAATCAAATGTTCAGAAAAATATATTTTGTACAAGTATGTGTGCGTAAAGAAATGTGTAACTATATCCCCCTCCAGGATGTAGGGAACGAATCACAGTTAGTGTGTTAGGGAAGGAGAGATATGGTGGGGGTGTAAAAAATGTTGGATCTATATAAAGTTTAAACTATGATAATAAAGTCACTAGTGATAACTTTTAACTCATAACGTAGTCACTTGTAATAACTTTAAACTCATATCGTAAGATGTAGCAAGTAACAGCTCTCCCGGAAGGAGGGGCGGAGTCTCTCTCAATAAATACCCCGGTACCGAGGAGTGAGGAGTCAGTCGATTCTCTGGAAATATGGATCCTACAGGTAAGATAGAAAAGTTGTATATTGTATTTCTTTTTTATCTCTGTTTACGAAGAGTGTTGAAGTAATACTGATTCGTTTGTGCTTATATGTTTGTTTCAGATCATGAGATGCTCCAGCTAAATCAACTAGCTGAAGGTGGAACACATCTTCCCACAAAGAAACTACGTGAATTAGATTAGTCCGGTCAATACATCATTCGATCCGTCAAAACCGTGAAGACCAGATATGGTGAGCGGGTGGTCGAAACATCAGAATTCCAAGTCTTACCCCCGGAGAGATTCAAGCACATGACCGCAGCGCAGAAAGATCTACTAAACCGTGGTAACTGCATACTCCAATACCATGGCGAGGAAACTCTAGAAAGTGGCTTCAAACGACATAAATTGTCTTTTTTAAGCAGCCCGTAATGTCGTCAAAAGGTGAGCATATTCATTGAAAAAAATTTCATAAAAAAGTGATAATGTAGTTACTTGCATGTAAATGTGAAATCGTACATGTTGTATTAGAACTTAAAGTGTTAATTATCGCACGTCATGTAGTATTAGTAATTGAGAGTGAACGTTGTAGGTGAAAAAACGTTAATTTTCATGTGTAATAGTTACGTACATGTGGATATCGTAGTTCAGTTACGTTATTTCACATGCATGTTAGTTACGTTTTGTTTGTTACATGTAAAAGTAACGTTGTAGGTGAAAAAGAACGTTAATTTATATGTGTAAAACGTACATGTGAATATCGTAGTTCAGTTACGTTATTTTACATGTATATGGTTTACGTTGTGTGTTTTATCATTTACTTAAGGGAGAGAGCTTACGTAAAACAGTTACATACTATCTGAATATTGTAGTTACGTGATGATAGGAATAGTTGAAATCTCTGTGTAAATTACATAATCATTATGTAAATATTTTCATATGTAAAAGTTACATGCATGTTACGTTCTATGTAAAGTATAGAGTTTACGTAAAATTGAGATTCATGCATGTAAAAGTTATTAACATGTATGTTATTTCTGTTACCACCTTACATACATGTAAATCAATGTTCCCGTATGTAAAGTTAATCGAATGTTGTAATTGTTTTCAGAAACGACGACAAGATGCTCCGATAGTGCCAATGTACATCCCTCGATTCAGCAAGATGAAACCCGTTCGGACGTGATCCACCCGGAACGATTACAATGTATTCACAGTGAGTCTGCCTTCAAAAACAGATTATGTACCTACGAAATTCACAACTGTGTTAATATACTTGACCCCGTCATATTCTTATCAGAATGCAAACCTTTAATTTTGAACGAAATTGATAAGGGCTTAAACATGTATAAATCAGGTCTTAAGATAGGATCCTGTTTATCCTGTCAATATGTCATAATATCACAAGAGAGCGATAATATTCATACATTTAACTTTAACAGTAAACTTGAGGTGATATTGCAATCTACAGATAAATCTATATAGTATGAAGAGAAGATTGTACAACCTATACTAGATCATATGGATAATTTTGAATCGCGTGCCAGTTCAAAAGCTTTATACAGTATTGAGAAATTAACAATATATGTGACACAATACGATTCATTGAATGCCGGGATGTATACTGAATTACCCGACTTTATGAAGTTGAAGAGAGCTGTTATTAACATTCCTAACACCGATAAATATTGCTTTGCATACTGTCTTTTAGCATCCAAATACCCTGTAGAACGTAACAAGAATCGACCCACATCCTATAAATGATATGATATTTTTAAAGAATTTAACTTTGAGAATATAACATTCCCCGTGTCATTGAAAGATGTAGAAGAATTCGAGAATCAAAATTCAAATATTTCATTAACGATATACGGTGTTGAAAATAAATCGATTGTTCTCTTATATCAACCAAGAGAGATAAAATCACATCATGTTAATCTTTTGATGTATAAAAGACATTATTGTCTGTTAACAGACTTATCACGTTTGCTAGGAAAGCAGCTATCTAAACATAAGGGGCGAAAATGGTTATGTAACAATTGTAACTTGTATTTCACATCAGAATCACGTTTAAATAGTCATAAAAAGCGGTGTATGATGAATCAAATTATCAGAATGCCCGAGGCTGGTAAAACAGATCTCGTTGAATTTAACGCATATTCGAAATGTCTAAAAGTTCCATTCGTGGTTTATGCAGACATAGAATGTATCTTACGTAAGGTAGATTCGTGTCAAGATGCATCGAGAAAAAGTTGGACACGTACCACCCATAAACATGAAGCGTATGCAATTGCATTACATTTGGTTTGTAGTTATGATAAAAATTTAACGCGTTTCAAATCATTTGAAAGTCCATATGCAATTGAAAATTTTCTTAAAGAATTAACGTTAATTGCAAATCAGGTCATTAATATATATGCTAATAAAATTGAAATAAGTATGAGAGATGTGGATGAGCTAGAATATCAAAATGCAACACGATGTCACATATGCAAACGTGAATTTCTTAACTCGTGTATAAAGGTTCGTGATCATTGTCATTTGACTAGAAGTTACGTTGGGCCAGCCCATAAGCACTGCAATTTAAATAGGAAAATGCCAGGATTCATACCAATATTCTTTCATTGCATGTCAAAATGCGATGCTCATTTCATAGTCAAAAAACAAGGTTACGATACGGAACCTATCAACTGTATTGCACAAACTTCTGAAAATTACTTATCCTTTAGCAAAAGATATACAAATTCGAATGGAATGAGTATATATCTAAGATTTCTGGATAGCTATTGGTTTTTTTGGATTCAAAACTTAGTAACCTTTCGGATATGTTAGAACCAGATGATTTTCATTATACCAATAATACGTATACGAATCCTTTGCATAGACAACTGATGAAACGCAAAGGTGTCTTCCCGTACACGTATGTGGATTCTATAGAAAAATTATACGAGGATAGTCTACCATCTAAACATCATTTTGATCATGTAAGCGATGAGGATTACAGTCATGCTAGATCGGTATGGAATGAATTCAATGTTAACAATCTGGGTGAATATTTAAATATATATCTTAAGAGTGATACGTTAGTTTTAACGGATGTGTTTGAACGCTTCCGTGAATTAAGTATCGGTTTGTACGGACTCGATCCGTGTCAGTATTACACAGTTCCCGGATTAGCTTATGATGCAATGTTAAGAACGACTGGTGTACAGATTTCATTATTAACAGATAAGACTATGATAGATTTCTTCGAAAAAGGAATACGAGGTGGAATTTGCACTGTGTCCAAACGGTATGCAAAGGCGAATAACAGATACATGACTAGCTATGATAACACTCAACCAACTAATTATTTAATGTATGTGGACTGCAATTCTTTATATGCCTACACAGTGGGGAATAATAGCTTACCATACACTGATATATGGTGGCTAACTGATGCTGAAATTAAATCAATAGATTTTATGTCTATTACAAGTGATTCTGACGTGGGATATGTGTTGGAAGTAGACTTTAAATATCCACAGGAACTTCATGATATACAAAATGATTTACCATTATGCCCTTTGAATGAAATCGCGCCAGGTGATAAGTATACAAAATTGCTAACAACATTGAATGATAAAAATAAATACGTATTACATTATCTCAATTTTCAACAATGTGTTAAACTTGGTTTGATTGCATCACGTATACATAGAGTAATCGGTTATAAACAATCTAACTGGACAAATCCTTACATTGAACTCAACGCTCGTAAACGTATTGAAGATAAAACGAAATTTGGCCAAAATCTATGGAAGTTAATGAATAATTGTGTTTATGGAAAATTTATAGAGAATGTAAAACGTTATAATTCATTTCATTTAGCTACCAGCTGGAAACGAGCGCGTAAATTGTTAGCTCGACAGACGTGTATAAGGTACGTGAGTTTTTATGAAAATTTAATAGGTATAGAATTGGTCAGAGATGAAATATTGATGAATAAGCCAATATACATAGGACAAGCAATCCTGGATCTATCCAAACATAAAATGTATGATTTTTATTATGACATTCTGAAGAAAAAATTGAAAGAAGTTACTTTAATCTATACGGACACGGATGCTTTTCTCTTTGAATCTAGCTGCGATATATATGAATTTATTAAAACCAATATACATTTATTCGATACATCGAATTATCCAATGGATAATGTGTATGGTATTCCGTTAGCAAATAAGAAAATGTCAGGATTATTCAAGGATGAGCTAGCCGGTAGAGTGATGATTGAATATGTGAGATTGAAATCGAAATTATATTGTTATCGATATGATACTGAAGTGATTAAAAAATCAAAAGGTGTAACAAAACATTCGATGAGACCTTTGAACAATATCTCTCATGTATTACACATCCTGACACGGTACATCGAAGCATGCAGACATGTTTCAGAAGTTATAAACATAATGTTCATACCATTGAATCTAATAAGATAGCTTTAAGTGGTATCGATACAAAACGATACATTCCCGATAATTCATTTTCAACATTAGCATGGGGACATTATGCTATACAAAATTGTCAAGTGTAATTTATTTTTTATTTTCTCAATAAAGCATAGATTCAACTGAGTTAAAAGGTATTACTAGGCACATGATAATAACATATTACTGCATTTAAAAAAAATTGAGTTTCAAGTATAATTGTAAAGTGTATTACTAATTACATGATAATAACATATTTACTTCATTTGAAAGATAATGTTTTTCTTTTTTATGTTTAGGTTAGGGGGAAGGAACATTTTTTCCTATTCATGTCTTTTTGAAATATTAGATATCAGGAATCAATGTGACCTTATTGATCTCTACAATTAAATGTTAATTCAACTATAATCATTATGATTTTTTATTAAAGTATATTTACTAATTACATCAAAATGTTATTATCATGTTTACGTTAAGGGGAGGGGGAATTTATATATAATCAATGTGAACTAGCTTGTACATTATGCTAAAGGCTCTTATTTCAACTATAATCATGTATGATGTTTGTTTAACGTATATTACTAATTACATCAAATTGTTATTATCATGTTTACGTTAAGGGGAGGTGAATTTATATATACTCAATGTGAACTAGCATGTACGTTATGTTAAAATCTCTATAATTAAATGTTAATTCAAGTATAATCATGTATGATTTTTTTTAAAAAAAGTATAAAAATGTTATTATCATACTTAAGTTCAGGAGATGTGAATTTATATATAATCAATGTGAACTAGCATGAACGTTATGTTACTAAAGATATCAGGAATCAATGTGAACAAAAAAAATAAAAAACAATATATCATTAAAATTATATTTCTTTATTGGGATGTGTGTTTTTTATTTATACAATGTCCACCTCATTAATCCATTCACGGTTAGGAAATCCTAACCATTTCACCAGAATCCTATCACCACGTCGTCTGATAATCCTTTCAACTAAATACGTGTCTGGATATTGAGTTTTCTCTAATTCATAACCGTAGAATGCTCCTTCAATCAGTTTACCCTCCAGATCCTCGATGAGATAAGTCAATGGATGTGTCCTTTGCACTGTACGTATCCTAAAGACTTCAACACTCCAATTTGGTAGATAACCTTTCTCCATAACACCTTTATGATTAGAAATCCTCACGTAGTCACCAACACGATGAAGTCTAGATCTTCGCTTCTCACGCAGACTTCTATCATATTTGTATACACTAAGGAGGAGAGAATTATCACGAACTTCTACATGCTTCATACAAATCGTTCGATGGTAAGTATTATTGTATGTATGAATAATTCTAGGCAGTATGTTTATCCATTGATATGAGCTTTGACAATAAATTCCTTATGCAAATTCATTTTGATCGTTCTTATTAAACGTTCCACTGCAGCAGCCTTAACGTGAGTGAATGTACTGTAATGATTAATATTATTACGATTCATTGGTTCGCGGAAATGTTTATTGTAAAACTCCCTTCCATTATCAGATTGAACATTCTTCGGAAACGATTCCATTTCACTCAATATCTCCTCCATAGCAGTCGAAACGTTAATACAACTTTTATCACGTAATGGTAGTGCATAAGCCGTCTTGGAATAAAAATTGCATGCAAGAAGAATATACTTATAATTCCTATTGTCTCTTGCATAATTAGACATGTCCATAAGATCTATTTGTACTAAATCGTTCATTCCTTTGCTTATGATCTTACGACGCAAAAATCGTCTTCTAGCTGGTGCATGTAACTCGGTTGCAATGCGACGTTTTATCATGCTATAATTTTTGATGTTTTAAGTTCTGTAATAATTTCTTCTATCTCGGGTGAGTGATTCAAATTACCTGCATCCATCGATGCAACTAATAATCTTAATCTGTTTATTATTTCATTCGGATCGTTCCAGTAGACGTAATCTAATTTTCTCTGCGGTATATGTTCTTTCCAACGTAAACCAAATCCAGTTCGATTACTAACAAGGTCACGAATGATATGACGATAATTGAACCCTCGATTTGCTCTTAAACGTCCATCTCTTGAATAGCCGTGTCTGTAAACTTGAGTATTCTGTAAGATTTGTGAATACACGTCTAAATCATCTTCTGTGTACGATGTCTTGCGAGGTAAACGTTTAAATAATAATTCATATAAGCCTGCTGTGGGTTCATACGTTTCTGTCCATATCTGAACACCGTCAGATTTAAACACAACTGTCTTGTTACCCAATTTATACTCATTATCCTCGTAACGTATGCCGTAAGTATTGTCCATGTCACTCGAACTAGCAGTTCGAACCTTGTGTAGATACTTTGACACGAGATCAGATCCGTTAGCATCATCTGTAGTTTCTTCGTCGTCGTCTTGGTGTGCTTTCGTTATTACTTTCAATGGCTCGGTTACAGGTTGAAGAACTTCAGACATGACTCGTTCCGTTTCGAATTTCATTCCTTTGAGAGAACGTAACTTTTCTCTTATTGCCCTACTGTGACGGGCAACGGATTCCTTAAGTCTTATAGCTTCAGCATCCATATCGAAATGAACGTATTATTAATCAGCGACTGCTAATTTATATGAAACTATCAGTTCTATACTTAATATATGACCATCTTTAGCACGTCCGGCTGGCGCTGTAAACGATAGAATATCGCCAGTTTCAACTTTTACAGGATATCTTTCAACTAATCTTCCGTTTATTGCAAACAATGCATCATTTACAGCATGCGGATGTACTGATGATACAATAGAACAGGAGAGTACACTTCCATTTCCAGGAACTTTATAGTATTGGAGTCCCGATGTTAACGTATACCTTAAAGAGGGACCTCGAAACGGACGTGTTTGCAATGAAATTATGAGTTGTGCTTTCAATTGTTGTAACATAATATTTACAACATTTCTCATTCGTGTTTTCATAGTATGAATATCGTTATTTATAGTGATTATTTTATTATCAAGTTCCGTTTGTCGTGCGGTTAATTCTTTCAATTCTTTTTCTACAGCTGTGGTAATAGTCTCGCTAGCGGTGGTGATTGTTCTAGTTAACTGACCTTGTAATTCATTCTGTTTCCGTGCAATAGTATCGGCAATGTTTGGTATAGTCTCAGTTAAAGCCGTTTGCAATTCATTGTGTTTCTGTATAAAGAAATGATTAACATAACTCATGGTGACTGCATCACTATCATCTATCGGATCGGCTAAATCCTTCAATCTCTTCATTCGAAATGATAGAGTTTCATTAGAGTCGTGAATTGGAATCTTATCATCTACATATTTTTTATTAGGAACGTCGTGCTCGTGAAGGGGTTCCAACAGCGTTCTCAGTCTTATATAATCTATAATGACATTATTTTCGGAATCACTTTTAAATGCATATTTACTTAAGTACTCCATTAAATTGTTGTATTGGATGTCGAGCGATTTTTGTATGTGAACCCTAAGCATAGCTTCAAACTCGCCCATACGCTGATACGAGGTCTGCTCGCTGAAGATCTGCATTCGATTCTCGACGTCAGCCGTATGCGTATCCACATAACGTTTAGTCGATGCATCGTCACCTTCTTCAGGGTCGTGAATATTGCACAATCGGTTTCCCTTGAATCGATAGTTTCCCGATCCATCTCTAGTTATGATATATCGATTGAACACACCCCTAGAGGGTGTGATTCTTCGGGATCCGAACCTGTCATTGCTTAAGTGATGGATTATTCTATTTATTCATTCTGATAAAGCGATCAAAACCGTGACGGTAGCGTCCCTCGTTCAATGGATATTCTGGTACTATAACAACAAAGGATCGTTCATCACTCTCCCATATATGTTTACACATATCTTAAATTCCTCATAGGACATATCGGTATTTACATAATCTTCGTATATATGTTTTAAATTGAGATTATCCTCTCTATAGAATACAATTATATTTGCATTATCTATACTAAATGTTTAGGTACTTTAGCATATGATTGTGCTAAATATATAGCATCGACATTGCGATGTCTACCCATACTGTAATATGAAGCTATCTTACCCTGTTTTTCATTTATCACATCATCAAATACGAATATCGAATTTTCTCTAGCATCCGACGTTTGAATCACTTTTTAACCATCATCGAACGTAAATACACCTATATCGGGTATAGTTTTCAGTAACCTGAGTAAATATCGATATTTAGGTTGTTGCAACGATTTCGAGTATATGTACAGGTTTTCGAATCTCAGACCATTCTCGTGAATAAGCAGGTTGAGTAAAACGTTCGTTTTTCCAGCATTTGAACTGCCCAGTATGAGCGCTCTAACGTGACTCGGAAACAACGTGCCGTGTCGTCCTTTGCGAATGTCATCCTCGAAATCTAACACCTGTATGGGTAGTGTACACTTTTGCTTTACTATCTCCATATCACGACTAATACTTATAAAGCATAAGTTTTGCCTTTTATTTCGTTCGTGATAAGGACGTCCATGCACAATCTATGTATTTACTGGATTTAGCCAATCGTCATAGGAATCGTATACTTATAAAGCGTACGTTTTGCCTTTTTTATTTCATAGTGAGACATGCGCTCTACACGTGCACGCAAAGGTTCGGGAATTCTTAATTCCTTGATTAATTCATTACCATTTGAGGCACATTTACCGGTTTATCGTTTCTGCGGTCCCGGAACGAAACTACATAAACGCTTGCAGAGAGGTGACTTACCCGTGAACGGGTTAGATTCAGCGTGTCTCGATCACGATCGGGCTTACGCAGAGAGTACTGATACAGAATCTCGTCGTCTAGCCGATAAGGTGTTGGTAGAGAAAGCTTGGAGACGTGTAAAGTCTGCCGACGCTTCTTTGGGCGAACGACTTGCAGCTCGACTTGTGACTACACTTATGAAGGGTAAATTGGCAGCGGGCGCTGGTATGCGTAAACGTCGCAACAAGAGAGGTGGTTTCTTACCTTTGCTACCACTTTTAGCAGCTCTAGGTGCAGCAGCTGGTTTAGCTGGAGGTGCTGCTCAGATTGCTACGGCTGGCAATAAGAAACGTTCGGATGCAAAACAACTTGCCGAATTAACACGCCACAACGAGCGTATGGAATCTTTGGCTCAGGGCAAAGGTCTTCGCCATAAGGGTAGAGGATTGTATCTTCGATCAAAAAACTCGGGGCGAGGCCTATATTTATCCCGGAAAAAGCCCTGAGTGCTACCGAGATCGATTCGTATGCACGACGTCTACACATTCCACATTTTAGAGGTGTCTACATGAACGATAAACTGCCTCCACATCCTCGATACTATGAGAGAATAGTAGTGAATCTGGATACATCACATAATCCTGGTACACATTGGGTTGCTGTACGTAAGGATGGTGACGTTACCTACTACTTTGACAGTTTCGGCGATCTGAGACCTCCGGAAGAGATAGAAACATACCTTTCGGGTGTCAAGCTCCTATATAATACGACGAGATTTCAAGAATTCGATTCTGTGATTTGCGGTCACTTGTGCCTTCAGTTTCTCCTCGATGAGTTACACGATCACCGTGTGTGGAAGTGATACCAGCTTCTCTACATTTCTAAATCCACCATTACATCTGGATCCTAACGGACATTACGAGATAGCTCTATTGAATTTTGAGACTTTTTACTCGATTCCGAATGTGGACGAGAGTAATAATCTATTCCATTGCGATCGCGATGGAAAAGTCGAACGTATAGTAATTCCACCGGGTACTTATGAATTGGATGATATCGCCAGATGGATCATGGATGCTCTCCACATCGGTGACGACTTTATTCTACGTGCTAATAATAACACCATGAAATCAGAAATTCAATCTCCCTATATTATCGACTTTAGTCGTGAGAGATCTATTGCTCCTCTTCTCGGTTTCACCTCTAATCAGAGGGTACCGGCGAACGTGCTGACCGAGTCTAATGATTTGGTTAACATATTTAAGGTCAGCATCATACGTATCGAGTGTAGTCTTGCAACTGGATCTTTCATCAATGGTAAGAGTGGTCATTCTCTGTATGAATTTTTCCCATCGGTACCTCCAGGTTATCATATCTCGCAGGAACCATCAAGTCCTATATATTTACCAATCATCGATACGAATCTCATTGATCATCTCGACATTAGAGTGGTAGACCAGAACGGCGATAAGTTAGATTTCAGGAACGAAACCATCACTGTACGATTGCAGATACGTCGTAATGGGTATAAGTTTTAAGAGACGATGCTATATTAAAAAACATGTCTCGAGATTGAACTCTACTCGATCATCGACCCGCAAGCTAATCACATCGTCTAATCGAAAATTTCTCGCTAACTTAGGCTTCAAGGTTCTATAATGGATGTGTTGGACCTGACCGGGATTCCTACCTTTAATGATAAAATCAGTAAGGAGGAAGAACACGTATTCCTACCGTACAATACGTCAGCTCTCGATGTGAACGATGAAATTAGAATTCCATGTCAAGCTGAAGATTTGTACACGCTTCCTAGTAGAAGTTATCTCTACATTGAGGGGACTCTCACTAAACCCGACGGCACCGTCGCCACATCGAAATTTAGTAACAATGCTATGGCATTCCTATTCGATGAGATTCGTCTGGATATGAATGGAACGATTATTGATAGAACTAGGAATCCGGGCATTTCATCAACGATGCGTAACTATGCCGCACTGAATGAACTGGAATCGAATCGTTTACTAAATGCTGGATGGATCTATCCAGGAGGTGTGGTAGACATCATGAATACATCGAATGGTATCTTCAATGCTATCGTTCCTCTTTCGATGTTGCTGGGTTTCGCCGACGATCACAAGGAAGTCATACTTAATAGCAAGTTTGAACTTATTCTCATTAGATCTAAGGATTCTAATAATTGTATCATTGGAAACGATCCTACAACCATACAGCTAACTAGACTCGAATGGAGGATGCCTGTACTTCGACTTTCAGATTCTGAACGAGTTTATCGTCAAATCGGATAAACCTCTACACGTCGCATTTCGACCCTTGGATCTTCACACTCAACCTGCTGTACCTCAAACTAAAGCGTTCACATGGAACATTGCAACCACGACTAAACTTGAAAAACCACGTTTCGTCATAGTCGGTGCACAAGTGGATAGATTGAATCATCTCGCTAAGGATGCTTCTCTATTTGATCATTGTAATATCACCAATCTGAAACTTTATCTCAACAGTGAATCTTACCCCTATCACGATATGAATTTGGATTTCACCAATTCGAAATTTGCATCTCTGTATGATCAATATTCCAAATTTCAATCATCTTACTATGGAAAGGAGAATTACCCTCTTTTGAAAAGGAACGACTTTCTGAAATATGCACCGCTATTCGTCATCGATTGCTCTCATCAACCTGAGGATACTGTGACGGGGGCAGTGAACGTCAGATTGGAAGTTCAAGCATCGTCAAATTTTCCTGCACAAACTTCATTATTCTGTTTAATTATTCCTGATAAATTATTCACTTATAAACCATTAACTCATGTTGTACAATCTACCATATAGGTGTAATAAAAAATAAAACATTACAAATTCAAAATATCTTTTTATTGACTTTAACATACATCTCCAATATCCTCTTCCTTGCACTCCTGCTTTTTGCATCATATGAACATAATGATTTATGAATATCATACAATTGATATAAATTTCTTTCAATATATGGAATTAGTCTTTTAAGTCCATTGAATGCAGTACTATTCAGATTTATACTGCCCACATTTAAACATGTATTCACAAACGTTATTTCTTTCATGTTATCCATGCATAACATTATATTAAATGCATATATTATATTTTCACTGTACGGTGCACATGGATGCTTACCATCTTTCAGATACGTATCCAAAACACACAAATTTGACATTATTTCCTCCCAATCCTCTTTTGTAATATACACAAACGTATCGTCATGTGTGGCTTTAATGTAAAGTGATGGGAGTTCATTGTATAATCCTATGTTCACACGAAAGTCAATGCTGATGGAGATGTCGTTATCGTTCATGCACACGCTATTTACCATCACTCGCAACTTCTTCCTCTACTTCTTCTGCGAAGGGTGTGAAGGGTTCGAACATCATTATGATGAAACTGTCTTGATCGAACGTCTTCTTGTCTTTGAGGATTCTCGGTTTGCAGTTCGTCTTCTTCTTTTTCTTGTCTCGTTTCTTACTGGATCTGCGGACATACACGAACTATGTCTCAACATCGTGAATATATAATACACTTGTTAACGTAAAACTCTTATTAAATTATACTCCCTTTTCTATGACTTCCTCCTCGGGTTTCGATGTACCGATATCCTTAAACGGACGATCATTGTACGGACCGCACACATCTTCACCTTGATCCTGTTCGGAATGGCATGCAACATCTTCACTTTGGGCTTTTCTGAAATAAACATATTTATCATTAGTTATCTAACACATAACAACACTTTCACGTTAACACTCCATTATAATTCTACTAACCCGAGATATACTTTACAATTCATTCCGCATTGAGCATAAGATGTGATCGAATCATGATGGGAAGGATTCTTGCAAATCACTTGATGCATCTTCCCATCACACGTTTCATCGTGATGCTCAACCCAATGCTTTTGCAAATCTTCGAAATTGCGCAGATTCTCCCAGAATCTGGTATCACTTTCAATGATAGGAGTTGTTGTTCCACTCATCTTGACGTTGCGATGTGAAGTGTGAATGCATTCGTTCCCGAGCGAGCAGATGGCTGATGAAACGTGATCATACCTGTCTCCCACCCTCCCCGCCCTCTCGTCGATTGTACTTAACGTATGGAGGGTTTGTGTGACGTGAGGACGCGTTCGTTCCCGAGCTAGCGGAGACAGGATGAAACCTGTTAAATCGGATTCACTATATTACCCTTTTATCACGTTCCCCCCCCTTCCACCCTCTCGTCGCTTGTACTGGAGGAGGACTAGTGTTTATCCTCTCGTACATGAATGGGTATCGAACCGAGGACTCTATATTCATATATATGAATCCTCCCAAGAGGTCAATATTCATAGATGAATATTTATACGCCCACACATACACACATATGCACAAATCTTGGGGAATGACAACACGTCATCACCCTTATACTTCAATGTGGAATAGATTTATGTCTTCTCATACCTCGATGTGGGAATGGAATTTAACCTTTTCTTAACCTTACATCGCTCTTAGATACATAGCTCAAGGTTGGATTCTGGATAGGGAACACCCCTTACCAGAATGTCTTATTACATTTATTTCATAAATCTCTCCCAGTACACATACCTAATCATTCTCTCGATATTCTTTTATCTAAAGAATAACGATACTGCATCATATATCATACACTAAACGTAATAGATATCGAACCCAAGACTCGATATTCATACATGAGAGTTTAAGCACAGACATCGAAGAATTATTATCAACACATTTAATTCAAACACCCCCGGAACCCCGTATCGAACCCTAGACTCGATATTCATACATGAGAATTTAAGCACAGACATCGAAGAATTATTATCAACACATTTAATTCAAACACCCCCGGAACCCCGTATCGAAGCCTAGACTCGATATTCATACATGAGAGTTTAAGCACAGACATCGAAGAATTATTATCAACACATTTAATTCAAACACCCCCGGAACCCCGTATCGAACCCTAGACTCGATATTCATACATGAGAGTTTAAGCACAGACATCGAAAAATTATTATCAACACGTTTAATTCAAACACCCCCGGAACCCCGTATCGAACCCTAGACTCGATATTCATACATGAGAGTTTAAGCACAGACATCGAAGAATTATTATCAACACATTTAATCCAAACACCCCCGGAACCCCGTTACCCTCCCACCCATCACACATCACATATCACACACACACACAACATCATCATCATACCTCTCAACCACCTCACTGCACAGGGGAGAACGGCACTACGCCAACACTCCCCTTCTTTTACATCTCGATATTCGCACAGGAGACTTCTAAATCAATGAGTGTTCTACATCACCCATATATTAACACAGAGGAGACTTCAACATCATATCTACACTGTGCTGAAGGCCCCATATCTATACTACTTGTCTGCTTTAGGAAAGGATAGGTCCTTTCCACATTTTACTGTTTTCTATGTGCTGAAACACGTTGCAAAAATAGTAGAACCTCAATTAATCATTGTGATGAATAGGTTGACTGTTAACTTAAATAAGCGGGTAATTACCTTAGTACAAACAGTAGGTTTAATAAACAGTTACAGCATAAATCTGAATAAACACATGACTCCTGTGTTGTATTTATTGTATATACTGTCACGTCGACGCGCACAAAAGTTTCGGCGCGGAGAGATAAGGGATGTATAGTGTATCACGAAGATGAAGAACTTACTGAAAAAGATAAAGATAGCGTGGAGATAAAGGCCTGCCGAAACAAATAAAGTGAGATGGATGGAAAATTCTAGTGACATCTTAATTGATAGAGAACATTCGGTTTTTGTTTGTTTTAGAGCAGTCTAGAATTATCAATATAAAAGATCGCGACACGCCAGAGAGTAGTTGTAAACGGAGTTGTAACCATAGCTGAGTATCGTGTAATTGTGAACGCTGTTTGTGATCAGCGACCTTGGAAGATTGTAATTGTGCATGTGACGTAATTCTGCTACTCTAGGGATTATCCAAAGTGTATTTCTACAGAAATAAAGAACATTTTGAATTTCTGCAACTTGGACTTTTGATTCTACGAACCCACAAAGTCACAATTGGTGTCTGAGGTGGGAAATTCGACAGTGGACGCGGTATTGTATAAGATTTTAGAGAAGATGATGGAAAAGAAGGCCGAACTTACCTCGGAAATGAAAGCGGCAAATAATAACCTGGCGGAGGAACTAACAGAAATGAAGACGTCTAACGACATCATCACCGAGAAGATGGAAGAAATGAAGGCCTAACTAACAACGAAATCAAGCGGCAAATAACAACCTTGCCGCGAAGCTGGAAGCAATGAAGAAGGCTAACGATAACCTCACCAAGAAGATGCAAGAAATGAAGGCTTTGAATGAGGCTCTCGCCGCCAAATTTGAGGAACAGTTGGTCGGCGTGAAGGAGGGCGTCACGGAGCTGGGCAAGCGGATGGGTCAAGTGGACGAGCGCGTCGAAGACCTGACAACCGTGTTAACGACCTGGCGGGTAAGGCCAACAGCAACACAAAGTCCCTGAACGCTATGGTGAAGGACGTCGTTGGTTAAACGATTTAAAGGTCGACGCGCCGGGACGCAACACAACCGTCAAACCGCCAAAGTACGGCGGCACTTCAACGTTCGAGGTCTTCCGCCGTCAGTTTGACACAGTGGCCAAGCACAAGTGTTCACCAGAGGAAGAGGCCGCACAGCTAATAGCCAGCCTCCAGAGACGGGCCGCGGAAGTCCTGAAAGTGGTGCAGACTGGCGGCGCTAAGGACATCTGGGAAGCCCTGGAAAAACGCTTCGGAAACCACCGCCTAGACGCAACCTACCGCAGCCAGCTGAAATCAAGGTCGTAGCAACCTGGGAAGATGCTGCAGGAGTTCGCCCTGGCAATTGAGCAGTTGGCCAGCAAAGCCTTAGTCGTCCTCCCACCAGAGTTCGTATCCCGAGAAGCTGCGTACACATCCGCTGACGGGCTATGAGACACCGAGATGTCAGCGCCTGATGCTCGGCGACTACAAAGGCATCCACGAGGCGCTAACGTCAGCACTGAGGATGGAGGCGGCCAAGGTGACGGCTACTCTGACGTCGGGAACAAGGAGTATCCGCCGAGGAACGCCGGCGAAGATCTAGTGGCGTTTGTTGGGGGTGTGGAGAGCCGGGACACCTGGAGAGAGCAGCTGAAAAACGAGTGAAAAACGTCGGCGCCATCGCCACCATCCCGACTAGTGACACTGCGCGCCGTCAGACGGCGTATGGATGAGTCTGATCGCGGATAAAATAAAATAAATAAATAAAATATGAAAATCTACATCGCGATTCCTAATTTCTAATACCGGGACGTGATTTCCAAATTCTTATTTATTAAAACCAAAAAATTACAAAACTCTACAATTAAATTACAAAATTTTTCCACAGTAAATTTTAAAACCAAATTAAAATAAAATACAAAGCTACCAATTTACAAACATAAAATACATACCACAAATAAGACTCAAAACTGGGACCCATTAAAACAATGGTATGCAGCTAAATTATATTAATATCTACATCTTACTAAAATACCTACCAGTATCTGGTAATATACATATTGGTAACCAATATATTAAAACACTTCAATTAGCTGATATTATTATAACTTTAAAATTTAAACCAAAATCCTTATATAAATCAGAATTTAAAAGGTTCTTCATTTCAGAAACCAATACCAAACAAAATTTATAAAATCTTATATACTCTTTAAAAATTTAATCCATTCACTCATAATATATTATTACACAAATTACAATATTTTTACACATCAATTAAATCCAATGTTAAAAAAATAAATATATTTTTTAAATTTCAACAATTATACAAAAACGAAAAACAAACATTACATATTTACTAATCAACCATAACAGTACCATAATTACAACTTCATCATCCATATTTACAAATAATAACTAACATAACTACATACATTATACTTTCAACTCAATATATAATACAAATTCATACCATTACAAATCTCTTCCACTACACACTATACATATAAAAAATCACATAAAAATCTCACCTAAAATTTACAAATTTTACTCTAAATAACATTTACAAGATAAATAAACCAAAATATAAACTACAAAATACTATAATAAATCTTATATACGAGGCATGTTTTTTAAGTCAGTACCGTTTTGGAATTTAAAAAGGACGTGCATAGATATCACAATAATTTTATTTTAACATGAAAGCCTGTACCTTAATCTACTTTTCTACATAATTTCCGTGAATATTGAGTTACTTGTCATAACGTGGCACCAGTTTTTGAACACCCTCCTCAAAATGTTGCCGCTTGACGTGTTCACCACTGTATCACGATTGTTTTGACTTCGTTATCCTCTTGAAGACGCTCTCCGCCCAGATGTTTCTTCAAGTACAGGAACAAATGGTAGTCGCTGGGCACCAGATCAGGGCTGTATGGAGGATGATCTAGAGTTTCCCATTGAAAAGATTTGATGAGATCTTTGGTCCGATTAGCCACATGTGGACGGGCATTGTCATGCAGCAAAACGATACCCTTATTCAACTTGCCACGTCTTTTGTTCTGGATTGCATGGCGCAGATTGTTCAATGTCTCTCAATAAGACGCTGCATTGATTGTCTCATTACGAGGCAGAAACACCACTAGCAATACTCCTTTTCTGTCCCAAATAACTGTGCACATGATTTTCGGGCAGAAATTGTTTGCTTAAACTTCACTTTTGTAGGTGATGATGAATGTCGCCATTCCATGGATTGTTGTTTCGATTCTGGTGTGACGTAGGCCACCCATGTTTCGTCACCAGTAATAATTTGGTCTAAAAAATCTTCACTTTCATTGGAAGTCAATGCACTGCCTAAACGTTGGGTTTTGTGCAAATCCGTCAACATTTTCGGAACCCAACGTGAACACAATTTCCGGTACTTCAAGTTCTCGGTCACAATGCGATACAAAACACTACGAGAATATTGAGGAAAATAGTCTCACAATGATGAAATTGTAAAGCGTCTGTTTTCTCTCACCTTTTCGTCCACTTTCTGCACCAAATCTTCAGTAACGACCGAAGGACGCCCACTCCGTTCTTCATCGTGCACATTTGTGCGGTCATCTTTAAATGCTCTCACCCATTTCCTTACCATTCCATCACTCATAATGTTTTGTCCGTAAACTTCACAGATCTCACGATGAATATCGATCGGTTTTGCGCCTTTAGCACTCAGATATCGTATAACAGCCCGTACTTCACAATCGGCGGGACTCACGATTGTCGGAGGCATCTTAAACACTCAGTAACCAACGTATACAATGAAGAATCAGACTGTAATGGCGTCAGTGCGTAGCGCTGCGGCGGCGGAATCGCAAACGGTACTGACTTAAAAAACATGTCTCGTATAAATAAATCCAAATATCCAAAATTTAACAATTTCTAATAATTTTCAACCGCAAAAACAATAACTTTCACTCAAGTCAATTATCATATTTATGATATAATAAAATTATAATAAACACCAAAACACTTATTCAACCATTCAACATCATTTATATAATAACTTCATATAAAATACTCTTCTCTATTCTTCTCATGCCAATCCACCAACTTAAAAACTAACTCAAAAACTCTTTAATATATATTCTAAAACTACAATTTATTTAAATAATATATAAAACTTCTTCAAAAAACAATAACATCTCCATCTCCTAAACTTCAAAAACATCACTTCACAAAATAAATCATCTTCTTTTACACACCACAATCAAAATTAAAAATTTTCTCCGGGAAGGGAAAAAACCCATCCTCAAAAATATCTCAACGGTACACAAACATCATCCAAACTTCACAAATCAAAAATAAAATTTCTCCAGGGAGGGAAATATCCATTCCAAAAAATAAATCTCCACAAAACAATCATCTTCTTCAACACAAAATAAACTCACTGCGGGGAGGGAAAAAAATATTTAAAAGGGTTCACCCCTCCCCTAAACACTATTCACACATGAATAAAAACTTTAACACACAGAATTCACTTCATTTGCTGAACTTCGATGAATTCTGTGCCTAGATAGGTGCTGAAGGTTAAGACTCCATTGCAGGCCGTGGAATGGGTACCTGGCTCATTCATGGGAACTACTTCTCAGCTTCCTGCTACCCCTCCTCCGAGCTGGTCGTTGGGATGTAAATGATGCTATTTCTCAAGCCGTAATTTATAGTCTCTATAGGCTTCCTCAGGTTGTCTAGCTAATCCAATTCTTCTCCTCTCTGTCCAATCACATCTTCCCATATATACAAAATAGCCCCGCCCCATCTTCTGTTGGTTTGTTTATCAACTATCTACTTCTATGTCTTCCATGATTCCTTCTATTAATACATCTTTCAGATTTTCTTATTTCTATTGTAGCTGGAACAGCTTGTCGTGAAATGATTTCATTTAATGGAGTTTTCCATGCTAAATCACTAACTATATTTGCCAGGTTTGATGGTATAGTATATAGCTCTGGTGATCTTATGATATCCCATAAATGATGTCCACTTAATATATTCCATTCTTCTGATATATATAAAGCATATTTGCCACATTCAAAGACAACATGTTCAGGGCTATTATTTTCGTTGCATATGTTACAGATGGAATTATTTAACTTGTTTATCTTGTGCCAATAGGTACCATAGGGTCCATGTCCTGTTAGAATATGAATAACACTTTTTGTGGGTTTTACATGTTTTAGCTTCAGACGTTCAGTTACTGATGGAAAAAAGTTATAGGTTCTTCTTCCTACCTTTGCGTTGGACCACTCCTCTTGCCAAATATTCAATAAATATGTCTTAATTTCTGATTTAATTATACATACACGGCCAATGATATCTCTTACTTTATCTCGATCATTTTTCTTCAGCCAAAACATGGCTCCACTTAATCTAATTAATAAGTCTATAGGCCGTATTCCTGTAACCATCAGGAGTGCTAATGTTCAGGTTGTGCAAACTGTGCCTATATGTCGTAATAAAATCTTCTTTTCAATACTTCTTCATTTTTTCATGAATGTAAAATTGTTCGTCTATTGTGCCCAAACTGCTCCTGCATATGTTACTATTGATCCGAAAATGGTATACTTGTACGTTGTATTATTTTAGGATATGTTATATTTTGAATTTACAATTCTTGACAACTTGTACATAACTTTTTCGGTTTTGATCGTAACTAATTCTATCTGATTATTAAAATTTCATTTTTCATGTAGAATAACACCAAGATATTTCGTATCTCTGCAACGTTTTATATTTTAATTATTATAGTTCATGAAGGGATTCCTTTCTAGCGTGTCTTTCACCAAAATATACATTGATTTATGTGGAGCGATCTGTAACTTTGACTCAGTAAACCATTTAGCTAATTTTGTTGTTAGATGCTTTATCCTCATTTCTAATTGTAATCGTGACTCCCCAGCAATCATAAAGATAACATCATCGGCATATGCACTGACTTTCAATATATTTGCATCATTATCAAATATTTCTAATGGGGTCTACATGACAATTTCCGAAAAAGTAGGTCCCAAAGCAGATCCTTTAGTAATATTTTTCCAAATTTTCTGATTCATACCTTGAATATAAACTCTTCTATTTTCACAATAACTCAATAATAATTTATATAAAGGTTGTGGATAATTATGCTTCCTTAGCCTGTTGAAGAAAAACGGGAACCACAGATTATTGAAGGCGCCAGATATATCAATTGATAAGGCTTTAATATATTTATTAGCAGAACGAGTTACACAATCCATAATGTCTACTATTGCATCCTCAGTTGATCGAACTTTTCGAAATCCATACTGTCTGTTATTCATACCAATCATAGATCTAAATTCAATAATTGTCTTATTTATCAGATGTTCGAAAATTTTTCCCATAGAATTTAGCAGACAGCCTTCACAAAATTCTTCATCAGGCCTAATTTAATATAAAGTGGAGGTAAAAATATTTTTGGCCAGTCAACTAATGGCTCAGCTGAAATATTCTTATCTCCAGGTACATAATTCTTCTGAGGAGTTCTGGGGATGCCATATTTTCGTGTGGTAATGTTTGGATTTGGCATGGCTGTCCCATTTGCACAGAAAGCAGCAATATTTTATATATCCACTTTGCAACCCTAACAGTATTCCAATCATTTTGAAAATGCCACAGATGAACCAGTTGTACTTGTCATACTGCACTTTCTGTTATAGTAGCTGAATATGTTTGTAACTTTCATTCATTTGTACTGCATGGCCAATAGGTACTGAGTGTTGTGTATTAACATTACCATTATGTAAAAGCACAACTTTTAAACTGAATTTTGAAGCACGTATGAAGAGCCTCGATTGTCACAACAGTAACTCAAATTCTTTTACTTTCAGAAATATCTTGTGCTCTTCCCATTTTCGAAAAAATGATATCAATATATCTCTGTACAAAACATTTCACTCCATTAGCCTAGAAGTAAAAGTTCTGCTTGAGATTTGGAAAGATTTAAGCCTCAGACCAAGTCATTTAATTCTTCTTGAGTTACCTCATAATGTATGTTGGGATCTGGGTCTTTGAAGTCGGATCCTGAGCTTGATGGAACCAGTCTTCAGGTTTCAAGAGGAACAGGAGTAGGCATCTCATCACTGTGAGCAACAGGTCTAATAGCTGATAGAATGTTTGGATAATTTATTTCCTTTCGTGTCTTTACCCTTAAGTCCTGTTATTTTATTCATACAAAAATAGCAATCATTAACATGGTTTATTGGTTCCTTCCATACCATGGAAATTCCAAAAAGCATAGAAACTACATTTTTTTTAACCACCCTCTTAACCAGATGGCACAATTTATGCAAACCCATGGGGAGCTCAACCGCAGTTTTGATCACCAAGTTTGTGATCAAAATATAATTAATAAGCCTTTTCTTTGAATGGTATAATTTTCTAGAGGTTATTGTACATACACTGCACACATATCAGAAATTACACATTCGTGATATATTTACTCCTATATTGGTATATTCAGTTGATTTACAATATATCACCACGTATTTATACTTTTAAATTATGTTGTTTTATATACTCACTTCTATATCCTCATAGAATATACAACCTTGAAGACAAACAAAATTGAACATCTCCCACTTCCAATCTGCCCTCTATCACAACCTAAAATAAATAGCAAAGTAAAACCTCCTGCAAAATATAGAGTCAAAAAGGGATGTAAGCGCAGAAACACTTAAAATGCTAGCTCTAGAAACAATTGAAACTTATTGTCCACAAGACTCATGGCTACACATATACACAGACGGCTCCCTATTTGACAAAGAAAGTAATGCTAGAGCAGGAATACATAGTAAAATATTCAATTTTTACATCTGTTTGGGCACACTAGCAACCCACTATGATGGAGAATTGGAAGCAATCAACACCTCGCTGAAACAACTCTTCAACCAATGGAACTCTTTCTCTAAATCAGTGATTCTAAGCGATTCTAAATCAGCACTTTAAGCTCTATCCTCACTGTACCCTAACAACAACAGAATACTTGAAATTTACAGTTCATTACGAATACTACAAGGTCTAAAAAAGAAATATGCTTCCAGTGGATTCCATCCCACTGTGAAACTACAGGCAATGAAATAGCAGATTCCTTGGCAGAAAAAGGAACACAAATAAAACAAAGCTGCCAACAAAAAACCTCATTCCACACATCAAAACTATATTTAAACAATAGAATCAACTTATTCTGGAAAGAAGAATGCAAAGAAAAAAGTACCAACAAGCAATGGAAAATTCTACTAGGAAGTAAAAATCCCATCCCAGACTACCCAAGAAGCAGTGCTGTTGCCATCTTCCGACTGACTACTGGCCACGACTGTTTGGCTGCTCATCTACACAGGATTAATATTTTTGAATCACCGACCTGCACACTGTTTAGGGACCCGAACTCATTGATGGACGGAGATCATCTGCCCCAGTGTAGTGCCCTGACAAAAACAGATGGAGAACTGACAGCACAACTAGTGACACGTTATTGGAAGGCCAGAAGGAAAATGGAAATTCTGCAACTCCATGAGCAATAGCAACCAACCAACCAACCATATCCTCACTTGTAAAGCTAGTAGAACTTACAAATCACTGATTCTGCTATGGATGAAACTATTCATTTTCAGGTAAACAAAATAAGGCAGAAAGAAGATTACTAACATATTGTAACAGTAGGGATTGAAAAATAAATGATTTGGTAATGGATCAAACAAGTTAATATAAGTAAAATACTGGAAGTTGAATTATAAACAGATGAGACATTTGAAAATGATATCATTTATTTGTTTTTAGGTGACACAAAAACAGAAAGTAAATTGTCCAAAGGAAAATAAATTATTATTATTATCATCACCGTCACCGCCACCGCCACCATTAGGCCTTGTTTACTGTCTCAATCACTATAATATAAATTTAAGCATTTAAAGCCAGTGTTAATTCAGAAAACACACTATTTTTGAACCTGAGGGTGCTAGAGAAAAACTATTTGTACCATTAAATTCAGCGCTAAAATCCACATAATAAACACTCAATTTCATGCACAATAATTTTTGGCTGTTGTTCAGTGTTTGTTATCCCTGGCCTCATTTGAGCATCATTTCACCCATCTCATTCATCGTCCGATATGACCTAATGTTGGAGGACGTAAATTACAAAAATCATGCTTCCAGGCTTGAGTTTAGTAAATACATTTACAAACCAGTTCCTGAACACATTCCCAGTCATTTCATCATAATAATCACCTGCCTTTTTAAATTCGAACACAAGTTCACCATCGATAATAAATCCATTCTCATTGCTGATATACAAGATAATTAATTTTTAATCCTGTACTCAAACCACACAAAAATGCACCTTTTTTTAACAGTGCTGTCACTCCATACCTTTAAGGGCTCTTGGCCCCCATTTACTCACATTTCATCAAAGTAATATAGTTAAAGGGTGCTCAAATGTAAACAGTCCACAATATGTATTCCACTATTTTGCTCTAAGAGCGGGGCCAGATAAACACAAGTTTCATTTATATAAGTGCCATTAGCTAGTGTCGAACCAGAATCTCTTGGTTCACATGTTGTTGAAATGCACAAGTTTGTGGTTTCTGTTCTCTAGCAATTAACTGTGAACAAATAATTCATGAAGAAAGCAGTGTATATGTGAAACAACACATGAAGATGTTATTACAGGAAAAAAATTGTCTCCTTTAGTGCGAACAGTCCTAGGTGTCCCCTTCGAATGACAGCTTGGCTGCCCAGCATCTGTTGCTGCATTTTTTGCATTCACTTTTCAAACACCAAGAGAAGTCGACCATCATTGGTACATCCCACTTCCCCTGGTATCTTCTTTCTGCTTCCTGGATGTTTTGGTGAAACCTCCCTTCCCTCTCTTCTCTAACAGTGGCAAGATTTTCAGAACATTGATAGAGATGAGAATGAAGTAAGTGCAGTTTCAGGCTCATTTTACACCCCAACCTCTTCATGTGATCCAACATGTTTTCATTATTGTTTCGTACTTTACTCTTTACATTTCCTAAGAACTTCGCCATAGCGTCTCATTGAAATCCATGCAGTAAGTTCCATGGCATTCATCGTATTTTCAAAGTTTGGGTGTTTCAGCAGCTTTCTAATTTGTGGTCCATGAAAAATTCCTTCCTTGACTTTTTCTACTGATAAATGTGGAAACTTGCTTGCAATATACTGTAAAAAGGCTGTTTCTACCCAAGGCCTTAACAAACTGCTTCATAATTCCCAGTTTTGATGTATAGCAGTGGCAAAACAACTTTTTGTGGGTCAACAAAGGCATGTCAACATTTGTCTTTTAGGTCAGATAGGTGTAGGACCAGTGATTTTCCTTAGCTCTGCTATCCCATTCACATAAATGTCAAGGAAATTTAGTATAGCGTGCTTGTAGTCCTAATAAAATACTACACTCCTTCAAGTCACTGCACATATCCCACCTGTGCTCATGATATTTGATTCTGTACAAAACTGTTTGCTTTGTGAGATAATTATGCATACATAACACAATGAATCTGGCATATTCATACATCTTCTATTACCTGACACACTAGCCATTTTCACAGCAGAACAAAATACAGACAACATGTCAGACGTTCACCATACTCATGACATAACTGATTGTCATGGGACTAGGCAGCATTAAGAATTTTACTATCACCAAGAACTAAAAGAATGCAACTCTGCATTTCAAACACGGAGCCGCAGTGACACATTTTAAGACAGTAAATCATGATTACCGTGAAAAGTAAATGAGATACAAAAAAACCAGTGACATTTCTGAACTCGGCGAGCTTATTTAGTCATGATTACTTATCAGATGCTTGGCTGCAAAAATTATGCTGGGTAGTATTATCTGAGAGACCTCAGTCAAAGGCAAAGTGCATATTAACCATTAGAGCAGCACAATAATACTAGATCTCACATTGTTAGCTTTCTTGTTAGAAATAATGGAGAAACTTTGTTTTGTGCAACGCGAGATTGTTTTCTAAGTCCAAAGGTGCACGTATACGCATGCGCAATCACACGACCAGCCGCTTCTCGCTTTGCAGCCAACATGTAAAACTTGTAGCCAACCTCCGCAAAAATGCCCCAGACATAGGTGACGAAGTCCGTGTGCAGAGGAGCATGGTTTGAACAGGCTAAGTTATCGCCCGCGAAGTGTGCATTATGTCAAATGACACCAAGTATACTGCAAGGGGGGAAATTGGCGGTCCCCGCCACGTCGTATAAATCGACGAACGCAAAATAGGACGACGCAAGATACATCGTGGGTGCGTCGTAGAGGGCAACTGGATCTTGGGAGTGATCGACGTGGAAACGAATGAGGTGCGAATGACGATATGCCCCAACAAAATGAGGGATTCAAATACGCTCTGCAGTCTAATTGCAGCGTCCACGATGAAACTTGTGTCGTCTTATTTTGTATTCGTCGATTTGAACGACGTGACCGGCACCGCCAATTTCCCCCTTGCAGTATACTTGGTGTAATTTGACCTCATGCACACTTCGCGACAGTAGCTGAACCAGTCCGACACAGTCCGTCTTCTCATATATGTATTTCTTACGGAGCACTCCATTATTGTCGTCTCGTAGGATTATGTGCAAAGCAGTGCATGAGTAACAAAATTTGACCGGGCGATAACAGCCTGCTCAAACCATGTTAGTGTTTAGTTAGCTATGTAGCGCAATTTATCTACTACTTTGTGTTAGTCTGCTAGACAAAGTAATTTTGGGACAAGTAAGACTGTTGGCAGCATTGCGTTTAGTGGAGAAACAAGCATAGTTTGGCTGCACTGAATTCTTCAATATGGCTACGTTACGCATTAAGTAAATAAACAAACAATTAATAACGTTAAAAGAATGCCCTCCAACATGAAATTGCACTAAAAAGTAAATAAATTATATTAAAAACCATGACTGTGTATAAAAACATTAAAAAGTGTGAAGGACTTAGAAAAAATAGCCGCGTCGCATATTGGAAAGAAGAGCCGAAATAATACATTCAGTATGCACTGATATTGTTAGTATAATGATTATAAATTATGCTTGTCTTTCTTATAGAATTGTAGCCAAAATATAAATGATAAGAGTGAAGCAACAGTGCGCAAATTGGAGGAACTGCATCACCATAGGAAGAATATAATTCATGTTCCTGTTTTATAAACATTAAGATATACAAAAGTACGAAGATTATTATTTTTTTTTTTTTTTGTGAAGATGTTAAGTGCTTTGTCAGTCGAGGACAAACTGGATGTATTCATCTCTTTAAAAAGACGTAATTTACAGAAGGCTATTTATTACATACGTCGATGGTGTTTCCAATAGAAATTTTGTGTTAAATATTCCAGTTGTGACAAGGAGAATTTTCCGCTGTTGCAAAACATACACAAGAATTGAGGGAAAAAAATTGATTTCAAAAGCACTATGTCATCTGTGTACGTGATGTTAAATTTATAAAATCTATTGACGGACCGAATTTTCTAACTGAAGTGGAGACTATTTTCGGCACATGCTGAATAAATAAAAGCAGTGAAGTTTTGAAGTACGGGGGCCATCCAATAAATAATGTTCCCTATATTATTTCTATGTAAATCACATGTTTTAATATTAAGTTGGTACTGTAGGAACTTTCAGTGGGGTATGACCTTCAAGAAATACATGCTTGCTCCTCATTCGCTAGTATGGTACCAGCTGTGATTAAGCTACAACATCAAAACTTGTCCGCTTGTGAACTCCGTTCTGTTATTTGATGTTTCATGGCGAAAAATGAAACGGCTATTAATATTCGTCAGTTAGTGTGTGTTTATGGTGAAGGATGCATGAGCATCCAAATGGTTTACCGCTAACGTTCATGGTTCCTGGAAGAGCAGCAAAATACATGATGAAGGGCACCAGCAGTCCCGTTACTGCTACAGGCCATGCAGCCACTGTTGCAGGTTGGAATGTGGCGGCTTTAGTAGTTCTTAAATCGCACTTACAAATAACCGAAGTTAAAAAATTTAATGATACACATAAGTAGGATGCAAATGGGGATTCTGAATCACACTAGACATGATGTAGAATCCCCATGTATGTAATTGAATGAGTGATGTTGAATCCCCATTGATTTAGAAGCCTCGTGTTTGAGACTGGACGATTTTTTGTTGTTTGGGTCGATGGCGTATTGCCGTTCCCCAGGATCGTTGTGTGTGTGTGTGGATGGGTGTTGTTTGGAACGGAGGGGTGCGGGTTGCGGGGGAACCTCGTGTCGTGTGTGTGTGATTGAATTCTCATGTATGATAATAGATTCTGTGAATGCTAAGAATGATGTTGGGGGTTCGTATCTTGTATGGTAAAAACACACATTCTATTTCCAATATATATGTAAGTTAAGATGTGAGATGTTTCTACGAAAATCGAGTCTTGAGGGATAAGTGATAAAATTACATATTTTTCTTTAAGTACAATAGAGTCTAAGTATAATGAGAATGAAGACTATAATTCGATGTTGACTGTGCTGAAACACTCACGTTTGAATATCGTGATCCTGGTTGGGGGTATGGTAGAGGAGAGGGAGGGGGAGTGTGTGCTTAAACTCTCATGTATGGATATCGAGTCTAGGGTTCGATGCATTTTTCGTTAAGTGTATGATCAAATGTAATACCTTTATTCCATGTGTACAAGAATACCTTTATGTATAAGAATATCGAGAGAATAACTAGTTAGGTGTACTGAGAAATAGTTATAAAATAAATGTATTAAGACAATCTGGTAGGGGATCTTCCCTATCCAGAATCCATTCTTCAGTAATGTATGTGTGGGGGAAGGTTAAGTCAAGGTTAGAATCTTCCCACCTCGAAGTATAAGAAAAGAAGAAAATAATGTAAATCTGCCTCAAAGGTTGTTCCACATTGATGGATAATAGGGGAAAAAATGTCCGAAAGGTTGTATAAAAAACATTCTTCAGTAATGTATGTGGGGGGAAGGCTAAATCAAGGTTAGAATCTTCCCAGCTCGAAGTATAAGAAAAGAAAAAAATAATGTAAATCTGTCTGAAAGGTTGTATAAAAATGAATGTTCCCTCTAAGCACGATAAAAGTAGAGCATAACACTGAGAGAGCGAGAGAAAAACAAAAAGTGTGTATAAGATGATGATTGATAAAAAGAATTTCCTCTAAGATTGAACATAGCATTGCGAGAAAAAATAAAGTGGCCATACGATTGAAAGTACATCTGTAAGAATGATGAATATAACTTTGAGAAAAACTGTGTAGAAAGTATACGAGATGAATTGATTGAAGTATGTATATGGAAAAAGGCAGGAGATATAAACGTATCCAGATGAATAAGTATGTTATCGGGGTTAATGCAATCAGTTTAGCATGTACAAAATAAAATACGTATGCTAGTTATGATAATATAGTAAACGGGGATCCATAGTAACGTTATATTAACTATCCACAGACACGCACAACTCCTTCACCTGCAGGAGATAAGCACAGCTGTCTAGACGAGCAAAGCAGGGGGCGGTAACGGTTGATTGAATGTCACCCTCACTTTTACGTAAGAATCCTGAAATCCCCCAGACGATACACAGGGGTTTCCAAAAAAGCACTTACTATTGCATCGATCGAATAATGGTAAAAATAATGCTACGAAAAATAAGAAAAAATAGAATTCGTTAGTACATTAAACGAATGAATCTATAAATTTGTAAGAGTGATAAAACAATACTGTGAATGTGTTAGAATACCAAATATAAAAATATCTAATGTTCTGAAAAAATATATTTTGTACAAGCATGTCTACATGAATCTACATTCCCCTCCAAGATGCAGGGAGCGAATCACGATCAGTGTACGCACGCATATGGATGAATGGAGGGAGAGATGGTAGGGTGTAAAATTTAGTCCTATATAAGCATTTAGTTTGATGATAAAGTTATTAGTAATAAACTGTAAATTCAAACACGTATATAGTTGACAGTTAAACTAATACACTTACGTAACTACGTAATAACATATAATTATGGATCTACTGGAAGTGGGTGGATCCTCTTCCAATAAATAAGCTCGTTCCATAAAGAAAGGAGTCAGTTAAAACTGTCGAAAATATGGATCCTGCAGGTAAGAGATAAAAGTTGTATATTGTTTACTAATCTTTGTTTAATTTATGAAGAGCGTAGAAGAAATACTGATTCGTTTGTCTTTATATGTTTGTTGCACGCCACGAAATGTTGCTGCTAAACCGGTTAGCTGAAGGTGGCACACATCTACCGACGAAAAAACTAAGAGATTTGGATAAAACTCTACAATACTGTATTCGATGTGTCAAAACTGTCAAGAACAGATATGGCGAGCGGGTCATCGCGGAAACGCCAGAATTTCAACTCTTCCTGCCGGTAAGATTTCAACACATGACCGCATTGCAGAAAGAACTCCTAAACAGAGGTGACTGCTTGCTACAATGTCACGGAGAAGAACTCCTAGACAGTGGTTTCATGCGACATAAATTGAGTTTTTAAGCAGCCAGTAATGACATCAAAAGGTCAGCATAACCATTCAAGTTTCATAGAAAGTGATATTGTGGTTACTTGTATGTTAATTTTCATATATGCATGCTGTATTATGTAAAGTATAAAAAGACATGTGGTATCTTAATATTGTAGTTACATGCATGTTATTTCTCTGAATGTTGTAGTACATTTACGTGAACGATATTTACTTAAAGTACAGATCTCTGAATGTTGAGTTACGTTTCGTACATGTTATTTCTGTTCATGTGATTGTATGTAATGTGTTTGAAACTAATATTATTCATATATCTTCAGATGCTATCTCACGTACATGAACCTACGTAAATCAAAGTTCACGTCTGAATGTTATAGATTCACAGATATGTTGTAATATTTTAACGCGTGTTCCAGAAATGTCGAGTACGGGCAACCTCCCTGGACAGTCCTCAAGTGCACAAGAGATGACAAGCAGTGACACGTTACAACCCGATGGGCTAGCGGTCATTCACACAGAATCAGCTTTCTCCAAACGTCTGTATACATTTGAGATTCATAACAGTGTTAACATATTAGATCCAGCAATATACTTATCGGTATGTAAAAAATTAATACTGCATGAAGTTGATAAGGGATTAGACATGCATAAATCAGGTCTTAAGGTCGGTTCATATTTATCGTGTCCGTATGTTATAATATCACAAGAGAGCGATAATATCCATAAATTTAATTTTAATAGTAAACTGGAGCCAATACTACAGTCAACAGATAAATCGGTGTGATATGAAGATAAACTGGTCCGACCAATCTTAGATCATATGGATAATTTCGAGTCGCGTACCAGCTGAAAAGCATTGTACAGTATTGAGTACAGTATGTATGTGACGCAATACGATTCATTGAATGCGGGGATGTATACCGAATTACCAGACTTTATAAAGGGAAAGAGGGCTGTTATCAGGGACGGCTTCTGAAGGGGGTAGCATGTTTGCGCTACAACCAAAATGCTGGGTCTCCCTTTAATGTAATGGCATGTTCCATTTGGAGTTCATTTCGACCTTGTCTAGTGCAGGGGACCTGAGCGCGCTGTATTGTTTGCAGTTGCCAGGTAGTTCACTCCCAGATGCAAACCACTGGCATACAATAGGGAGGTATAGGACAGGACGAACCTAGGATTTGCCGAGGCAAGTAGGGGGACGATGTGGGGCGTATGGCTGCATGTGGTTGGTTAACCTAGCTGCCAGAGAATAGTGCATGCCTAACCTGCTCGTTCTTTCGTCAAAGCAGCGGCATCTATAGCGCCTATGTTAAATGTAACCTACGAGTACATAGCCACATGGTTTGTGCCGTGTTTTGTTAGCTCTGCCGTGTTTTGAGTAGTGCAATCAGAAATATTTGTATAAATACGGGTAACTTGTGCTATAAGAAGAAACTATGAATTCCATAAAGTGTCTTTTAGCACATCCTTTTTCAAACATGACCTTAGAAGAAAAAATTGAACTTAGGCGACTTGGAAGACCCACGCCGAAACTAAACATCACACAAATAGTCAAAACAAAAACAAGATGTTTTAACAGGCACTTTAACAACAATGTGCACGAGAAATATTCTAGAGTGTTTATGAAATATGAATGTTGTATTATATGCTGTGAATTACCGTTAACTTGTGTGTAGAGCAGTCTGTAGTGACAGTTTAAAGAAATTTTGTTATTTTAAAAAATTAATGTTTATGAAATGTGCATGTTGTGTTATATGCTGTGAATTACCGTTAACTTGTGTGTAGAGCAGTCTGTAGTGACAGTTTAAAGAAATTTTGTTATTTTAAAAAATTAAGTTGCATCGATAACTTTGTGAACCACCAATTTTCAGAGCCACCAGCCGCCCCTGGCTGTTATTAACACAGCAAATACAGATAATTATTGTTTTGCATATTGTTTATTAGCATCCAAATATCCTGTAGAACGTAACACGCCTCGATCCATTTCCTATAGAAAGTATGATATGGTTAAAGAATTTAACTTTCAGAATATAACTTTCCCCGTATCATTGAAAGATGTAGAAAAATTCGAGAATCAAAATTCAAATATTTCAGTAACAATATACGGTGTTGAAAATAAGTCGATCACTCTCTTATATCAACCAAGAGAGCTAATATCACATCATGTTGATCTTCTGATGTATAACAGACATTATTGTTTGATAACAGGCTTATCACGTTTGCTAGGAAAGCAGCTATCCAAACATAAAGGACGAAAGTATTGAATTAGCAATCTTCCTTAATTTAATTGAAATAAGTAAGAAGCAAATAAATTGTAATCAGTTTCGAACTGATAGAAAGGTATTTACTATACCCTTATTTATTAATTTAATTGAAATAAGTAAGAAACAAATAAGTGGGTATGTGATATTTGTAATTCATATTTTACAACAGAATTACGTTTAAATATACATAAAAACGCTGTATGATGGAACAAAGTATCATTATGCCTAAAGCAGGCGAAACGATATCATAGAATTCAATGCATACTCTGCATATTCTATGCAGACATTGAGTGTATATTGCGTAATTTATATTCCTGTCAAGATTCATTGTATGAAAGCTGGACTCGCCTTACACATAAACATGAACCATATGCTATTGCATTGCATATGATTTGTAGTTATGATGAAACTTTAACACGTTTCAAATCATTCGAGGGTCCATATGCAATTGAAGAATTTCTTAAAGAGTTAACAATAATTGCAGATGATGTTATTAATATATATGGCAATAAGATCGATATAATTATGAGAGACGTGAATAAAATAGATTATAAAAATTCAGAACAATGCCACATTTGCAATCGTGATTTTCTTAACCCATGCGTAAAAGTTCGCGATCATTGCCATTTGACTGGAAAGTACATCGGTGCAGCTCATAATAAATGTAATTTAAACAGGAAAATGCCGGGATTCATACCGATATTCTTTCACTGCATGTCAAAATCCGACTCACATTTCATAGTAAAAAAATTAGGTTACGATACGGAACCGATTAAGTGTATTGCACAAACTTCTGAAAATTGCTTATCATTTAGAAAACGATATTCAAATTCTATCTAAGGTTTCTGGATAGCTATCACTTTTTTATTCTAAACTAAGTAGCCTTTCGGACAGGTTAGAAGCTAATGATATTCATTATATCAATAATACATTATTTTATGATTTATGAAACGTAAAGGTGTCTTCCCGTACACATATGTGGATTGTATAGAAAAATTATACGAGAACTGTCTGCCGGCTAAACATCATTTTGAGAATGTCACCGATGAGGGTTACATGCATGCTAGAACTGTATGGAATGAATTCAATGTTAAAAATCTGGGTGAATATTTAAATCTTTATCATAGGAGTGACATATTAATATTAACAGACGTGTTCGAACGTTTCTATGAACTAAGTATCGGAATGTACGGATTGGATCCATGTCAATTTTATACAGTTCCCGGATTAGCTTATGATGAACGACGGATGTAAAGATTTCATTATTAACAAATGAAACTATGATTGACTTTTTCGAAAACTGTATCAGAGGTGGTATATGCATGGCATCCAAACGGTATTCTAAAGACAATATCAGATTCATGAATAGCTATGGTCACACTCAACCGAGTAATTATTTAATTTACGTTGACTGTAATTCTTTATATTCTTTTTCGAACGGTAATAACTGTTTACCATATTCTGATGTAAGGTGGTTAACCAATGATGAAATTAAATCAATAGATTTTATGTCTGTTGCAAACGATTCCGATGTGGGATACGTGCTGGAGGTAGATTTTAATGATCCTCAAGAACATCTCGATTTGCAGAATGACCTACCACTATGTCCACTGAATAAAATTGCTCCGGGTCACAAGTACAAAAAGCTGCTAACAACTTTGAACGATAAAAAGAAATACATATTACATTATCTAAATTTTCAACAATGTGTTAAACTTGGTTTGAATGTATCGCATATACGTATCAGTAATCAGTTATAGACAATCTAAATCGATAAATCCTTATATCGAACTCAAAGCACGTAAACGAATTGAAGATAAGACAAAATTTGGACAAAATCTATGGAAGTTCATGAATAATTGTGTTTACAGGAAATTTATAGAGAATGTAAAACGTTATAATTCACTTCATTTAGCTACCAGCTGGAAACAGGCTTGAAAATTAATGGCTCGACAAACGTTTATAAGATATGTGATTTTTATGGCAATTTAATATATATATAAATATATATATATAATTGCTCAGAGATGAAATATTGATGAATAAACCTATATACATAGGACAAGCAATCCTGGACCTATATAAACATAAAATATATGATTTTTATTATGAAATTCTGAAGAAAAATTTACAACACGTTAGCTTAAACTATACCGACACAGATGCATTTCTCTTCGAAACAAGTAGCTATATATACGAATATATTAAAAGAAATATACATTTATTTGATACGTCAAATTATCCAGTACATAATGTATATAAAATTCCATTAGAGAATAAAAAAAGTCTCAGGGTTATTTAAGGTTGAGCTAGCCACCAGAGTCATGATTGAGTATGTAGGATTGAAATCGAAATTATATTGTTATCGATACGATAATTAATTGATTAAAAAATTAAAAGGTGTAAAAAAGTTTCAATGAGAGTTATAACCTTTGACCAATATCTCTCATGTATTACACATCCTGATACGATACATCGAAACGTGTAGAAATGTTTCAGAAGTTATAGACATGACGTTCATACCATTGAATCTAATAAGATAGCTTTAAACGGTAGCGATACAAAACGATACATTCACGATAACTTATTTTCGACGTTAGCATGGGGACATTATGCTATAGAAAAAATTTAAATAAAATGTTGTTTCAACTATATGTTACAACTATAATCATACGGATTTAAAGTTTATTACTAAGCGCATGATAATAACATATTACTAAGAGGATGAATGTTGTTAAATAACAGATTTCAAAGAGAAAAAGAATATCATCCTTTATTGAGTTGTGTTTAAAGCACATTATTTTATGGGAAAATCAAATTAATATTGTTTTATCCAATCATGCTACTTCAAGTATAATCATGAATGAATTTACTAATCACACATTAAAATGTTATCACATTTACCCTTTGAAAGTTATGATGAAATAAAATTATCATTATTTATTGTTTACAACTATAATCATGTATGGGTTTAAAGTTTAATACGAATCACATGATAGTAGCATATTACTATGAGGATGAATGTTGTTAAATAAGTTATGATACGCAATAATTTATAACAGATTTTATGTTTTACGTTAGGAATCAAGATGAATAAACAGAATATCATCCATTATTGAATTGTGTTTAAAGCACACTACTTTGTGGACATATCAAATTATTATTATTCTTTTATCAAATAGTGTTACATCAAGTATAATCATGAATGAATTTACTAATCACATATGAAAATGTTATCACATTTACCCTTTTGAAAGTTGTGATGAAATAAAATTTGTTTACAACTATAATCATGCATGAATTTAAATGTATGGATTTTAAGTTTAAGAATATCATTATTTATTGAGTTGTGTTTAAAACAAACTACTTTGTGGAGAAAATCAAATTATCATTCATTTACCGAATAATCATCATGTATGTATTTAAATGTATTACATTTTGAAAGTTATTTCGAAAAAAAAATGTTATGTCATTTTTCTTTTTTACATAAGGAATCAAGGTAAATAAAAAGAACATTGAATTTACTAATCTCACCTTAAAATGTTATTATCATGCTTACGTTTTAAAAGTTATGATGAAATAAAATTAGCATTTTTTATTGTTCACAACTACAATCATGTATGAAATGTATGGATTTAAACTTTTAAGAATATCATTCTTTATTGAGTTGTGTTTAAAGTACACCATTTTGTGGAGAAAATCAATTCGTTCAAATATAATCATGTTTGTTTAAACATCATTATCATGTATGACTCTATATGTATTACATTTTGAAAGTTATTGAAAAATGTTATTTCATTTTTTACATAAGGAATCAAGGTGAATAAAAAGAACATAATTAAAAGTACCATCTTTATTGAGTTGTGCTTTTTATTTATACAATATCAGTCTCACTAATCCATACATGGGTAGGAAATCCTAACCATTTCACTCAAATCCTATCACCACGTCGTCTAAAAACCCTTTCAACTAATTATTTGTTTGGATATTGAGTTCTCTGTAGCTCATACCCATAAAATGCACCCTGAATTAGTTTACTTTCCAGATATTCGATCAGGTATGTCAATGGATGTGTCCTTTGCACTGTATGTATCCTATAGACCAATTAGCTAGATAACCTTTCTCCATAATTCCTTTGTGCTTAGAAATCCTCACAGAGTCACGAACACGAAAAAGTCTAGATTTCCGCTTTTCACGTAACCTTTTATCATATTTGCACACACTGAGGAGAAGTGAATTATCACAAACATCTATAGGCTTCATGCGAATTGCTCTATGGTATGTATGAATAATTTTGGGTAGTATGTTTATCCATTGATATGAGCCTTGATCAATAAATTCCTTATGCAGATTCATTTTGATCGTTCTTATTAAACGTTCAACTGCTGCAGCCTTAACGTGAGTGAATGTACTATAATGTTCTATAATGATTATGTTCCTATTCATTAGTTCGCGGAAATGTTTATTGTAAAACTTTTCCATTATCAGATTGAATTTTCTTCGGAAACGATTCCATTTCATTCAATGTATCCTGCATGACAGCCGAAACGTTAATGCCACTTTTATCACGTACTGCTCGTGCATAAGCTATCTTGGAATAGAAATTGCATGCAAGAAGAATATACTTATAATTTCTATTTTCTCTTGCACAATTATACATGTACATCAGATTATTTGTACTAAATCATTCATTCCTTTGTTAATGATCTCACGTCGCAGAAAATGTCTTCTGGCAGGTGCATGTAATTCAATTGCTATGCGACGTTTTATCATTCTATAATTCTTGATGTTTTAAGTTCTGTAATAATTTCTTCTATCTCGGATGAATGATGCATATTACCTGCATCCCTGGATGCAACTAATAATTTTAATCTGTTTATTAGTTCACTAGGATCATTCCAATAAACGTAATCTATTTTTCTGTGCGGTATATATTCTTTCCAACGTAAACCGAAGCCAGTTCGAACATTCACAAGGTCACGAATGATATGATGGTACTTGAAGCCTCGATTTGATCTCAAACGACCATTTCGCGATTATCCATGTCTGTAAACTTGAGCACCTCCTCTAAGCACGGCAACAATGTCTTACTACACAGAGTCCCTGCACAAAAGTCTTCCGGTCCAGCATCATGTTCTTTGTCCGCTGGTCTTCCAGTCACGCCGTCACCACCACCTAGCTTCTCGCGGGGAAAATCACGTCTTCCCTCAGGATGACCCTGCAAATTCCAAGGCATTCTTCGGGTTGCCGGAGTATCACCTCTTCTCCTTTGAGCCTCAGGACTTCCCTGCCAACGTCGACCGTCAGTTCCTGGCTCCTCAGTCACCTTCGCAACGAACACCCTCTGACGCACGGCACTCTGTCCCAATGTCAACTTCAGCAGGGCCTCCTCCATAGGCAAGGTGTCACCCGAAGCCGTCACAGGCTGGTATGGTCGGCTCGGTTTTCTCGGCGGCAAACCTGTCGCTACGTCGGGTCTGATGACGGTCACGGCTGCCCCGGTATCCAGAAACACGCAACACGGATTTCCTCTCATCCAACCGTTGGCTGACAGCGCGCAGTGTCACTCGAGGGGATGGTGGTGACGGAGCCGACTTGACCCTCGCAACGCCTGCGCTTACTCTTTTCTCTGGCTGTTTTATCTGGTGTGGGCAGTCTCTCTGCTGGAGTCCCAGCTGGCCACACCCCAACACACGCCACTTGGGCGGCGGAAGACTTCTAAAGTTGACGTGCCGTCGTACTTAGGTGGTTTCACACACGCAGATGTGTCGCGTCCCGTCTCGACGTTTTTCAAATCCTTTAATATTTCTCCGTTGATTTCCTCCGCCATGGAGGAAAGGGACTTGGTGTTGCTGTCGGCCTTTCCCTCTAGGTCGTTAACGCGATTCGCCAGCTCTTCGATGGGCTCATCCACTTGACCCATCTAATTGCCCAGCTCCTTGATATCCTCCTTCACGCCGGCCAACTCCTTTTCAAATTTAGCGGCCAGGGCCTCGTTCGCAGCCTTCATTTCTGTAGCCAGGATGTTGTTCGCCGCTTTCATTTCCGTGGTTTATTCGGTCATCTTCGCGGACATCGTTGCGGCCAGGTTGCTATTTGCCGCATCCGTCTTCATAGTGAGGGTGTCATTTTCTGTTGTCATTTCTTTCGGTTCTTACAGAATGTTTGCCAATGCACGCTCCGTCGTCGTGTTCCACTCCTGACACCAAATATGCCTTTGTGGGTCCGTAAAATTAAAAGTCTAGTTTGCAGAAATTCAAAATGCTCTTTATTTCAGTAGAAATACACTTTGCTCAACCCTTGCAGGCTCTAAAAGTGATGTGTAGTACACACAGTAGTCTCCGGTTCCTTCACCACACGGCACACTTCAAGTAGCTGCATGTACACAATTAACAGCTCAACTCGCAACTGCAGTACAGTTCAAATTTCCACACACTGCATGGCTGCAACTCCATTCAGTGACTGACTGCTTCAGCTCCAGCGCAGCTGCATTTATACACGAGCCGCTGTTTCTCGAAGGTTGGCGAAGCCATGCGATCTTTCGTGACGTAGCGAGAACACAATGGAACTGTCTCTGTCTCTTTCTCCCGCTGTTGCTCTCTCTCGGCAAGTGATTAGCGCCCACTCCTTTGTGGGCGTAGCTTGGGCGCTGTCTCTTTCACTTCCCGCTTCTCTCTCTCTCGCAGCAGCCAAACAATGCCTCGCGACAGTATATAGGCTTATTCATTAATATTTTATCTCTGAGCAATTCTTTGGCTGTTAAATTCTCATCAAAAGTTACATATCTTATACACGTCTGTCGAGCCATTAATTTTCGTGCCTGTCAAACAACTAAATGAACTACTGGCAACTAAATGAAATATAACGTTTTACATTCTCTATAAATTTCCTGTAAACACAATTATTCATTAGCTTCCGTAGATTCTGTACAACTTTTCGTTTATCTTCAATTCGTTTACGTTCGTTGAGTTCAATATAAGGATTTATCCATCTAGGTTGTTTATAACTGATTACCCTATGTATACGTTGTACATTCTAACCAAGTTTAACACATAGTTGAAAATTGATATATATATATATATATATATATATATATATATATATATATATATATATATATCTTATCATTCAATGTTCTTAGCAGTTTTTTATACTTAACACCTGGAGCTATTTCATTCAGTGGACATAGTGGTAAATCATTATGCAGATCGTGAAGTTTTTTTAGGATAATCCTCAATCCCTAACCTATTCACCCACTTCCAACGCGTATCCCACAGCAGAATGAAATAGACAGAAAATCTATTGATTTAATTTCATCATCAGTTAACCACCTTACATCAGAATACGGTAAATAATTATTTCCCATACTAAGGTAATATAAAGAATTCCAGTTAACGTACATTAAATACTTATTTGGTTGAGTATTATCATAGCTGTTCATGCATTTGTTATTAGCCTTAGAATATCGTTTGGACACCGTACACATACCACCTCTTATATCACTTTCGAAAAAGTCAATCATAGTTTTATCTGTTAATAATGAAATCTGTACACCCGTCATAGCATCATAAGCTAACCCGGGAACAGTGTAAAACTGACATGGATCCAATCCATACAATCCGATACTTAAATGACGGAAGCGTGCAAACACATCCGTTAATGTTGACGTGTCACTCTTGGGATAAAGGTTTAAATATTCATCAGATTTTTAACATTGAATTCATTCCATACCGTTCTAGCATGAATTTAATCCTCATCGCTTAACAAAATGGTGTTTAGATGGTAGACTGTCCTCGTATAATTTTTCTATACAATCCACATACGTACGAGAAGACACCTTTACGTTTCATTAAAATTACTATGCAACGGATTCGTACATGCATTATTGATATAATGAAAAGCAACAGCTTCTAACATATCCGAAAGCTTACTAAGTTTTGAATCGAAAAAGCGATAGCTATCCCTAAATTTTTAATGTGTACTCTTTCCATTAGAATTGGAATATCTTTTGCAGAATGATAAGTAACTTTCAGAAGCTTGTGCAATACATTTGATGGGTTCCGTATCATAAATTGTTTTTACTATGACATGTGAATCCTATTTTGACATGCAATGAAAGAGTATCGTATGAATCCCGGCATTTTCCTGTTTAAATTACGCTTATTATAAGCTGCTACTATGTACTTTGCAGTCAAATGACAATGAACACGAACCTTTATACACCTGTTAAGAAATTCAGTTTCAGTCTCATAATTATATCGATCTTATTACCACATTAACAACATCATCTGCAATAATTGTTAACTCTTTAAGATATTCTTGAATTGCATGTGGACCCTCGAATGATTTGAAACGCCTTAAGTTTCCATCATAACTACAAACATATGTAATTCAATTGTATACTGTGTGACTTTGTGGGTTCGTAAAATTAAAAGTCAAGTTTGCAGAAATTAAAATGCTCTTTATTTCCGTACACTTTTGTACAACTCTGAGCAGCAGAATGACGTAACATACACAAACGAAACCTTCAAGGTCGTCTGCCACACATTCACAGACAAAAGAATTCACTTTCAAATCACTACAGACGCACGGTTATCAGTTCTCGACTCTGCTACTCGGTACAGTCCAAATGTCCACAGCTTACTAGCGACTCTGTTCACTTCTAGCAGCTCCCTGACGATTCACTGACGACAACTTACTGCCGTATTTATACCCGAGCCGCTGTTTCTCGAAAGCTGCCGAAGCTTCATGGCCTTTCGTGGTGAGGCGAGAACGTCCAGACTATCTCCGTCTCTTTCTCCCGCTGTTGCTCTCTCTCGGCAAGTATCCACTATTTACCCACGTGTGGGCGTGGCTTGGACGCTACTCCGACGATCGGGTGACAATACGATTCATGCTTATGAATAGCGCGCGTCCAACTTTTATCCGATGACTCTTGACACTAATCTAACTTACGTAATATACATTCTATGTCTGCATAAACCACGTATGGAACTTTAAAACATTTCCAATGTGCATTAAATTCGATGACACCGTTTTTCCCTGCTTCAGGGATAGTGATAGTTTGATTCATCATACACCACTTTTTATGTCTATTTAAACATAATTCTGTTCTAAGATATGAATTACAAACATCACATAACCATTTCGGCCATAATGTCTAGATAGCTGCTTTCCTAGCAAACGCGATGTCTGTTATCAGACAATAATGTCTTCTATACATCAGAAGATTAACATGATTGAGTTTAGTTCCCTTGGTTGATATAAGAGAATGATCGATTTATTTTCAGTGGCGTATACCGTTAATTAAATATTTGAATTTAAACTCTCGAATGTTTCCACATCATTCAATGATACGGGCAAAATTATAATCTTAAAGTTAAATTCTTTAAACATATTGTACATTTTATAGGACGTGGGTCGATTCTTGTTACGTATTATGGGATATTTGGATACCAATAGACAATATGCAAAACAATATCAGTATTTCGAATGTTAATAACAGCTCTGTTTTCCTTTATAAAGTCTGGTAATTCAGTATACATCCCTGCATTCAAAGTTACATATACGGTTAATTTCTCAGTGAGTGGAGAAGGATGGAACTCTTCCATTCCTGGACATTCTTGTTTAAAAACAACAGCAACTCCCATGGTAAACTGTTGCAGTTAAGTGGAGAAGGATGGAACACTTCAATTTCTGGACATTCCTGTTTCAAAAAAACAGCAACGGTACACTGGGGCATGCTGTATATCGCAAGCCTACACACACAGCGATCTCTATCTGAACGCTCATAGTTTCCATCATAAGTCTCAACGACTGGGAGTTCTCAATACATTGGCCCACTATCTCTGATCCCAGCCACTTAAAACAAGAATTAACAGCACCTGAGACTCACTTTCCGTCAAAATGGCTACTCCGAATATGACGTGGAAGCCTCGATCACCAAAGCTAGGAAAGGGAAACCTGTAATACAGCAAGCGTCAGATAAGCCTACCGCTACAGCCTGCATCCCGTTTACCAGCAGAATCAGCAGAATTCTCGCCAAATACAACATCAGGATCATCCAGGGACGTATTTAAGGGGTGGGGGGTCCAGGAGGTCCGGACCCCCCCCCCCAAATGAATTGTCATTCCGAACCTTTAATAAATAAATAGTTGAAATAAAACTAAGTTTAAAATGAATTGAAAAAGTTTATTTAAGTTTCTGTTCTTGACGTCTCTATTCACTGTACAAAACAAGGCCGCCTAGTGCAATGAAAACTCTTAATAGGTAGATAGATTCAACATGAAAAATTCAATGCGACGGCCGGGATTTGAACCACGGATCTCCTGGTTTTCGTCCACTCGCTGTTACTCCATTTGACTCGTATATTTCCCCGAGATACACCGTTTGTGGCGACTTACCATTGTAAGTACTTACAATGCAAGTACCTACAACTGTAAGTCGCCACACACGGTGTATCTGGAATGCGAGAGCCCTTAGTGGTTTACCGGGGAAATATACGAGTCAAATGAAGAATTGAATGTCATGACAGCAAGTTGGCCATGGTAGCTCAATGGGTAAGAGCGACTGGACGGAAATCAGGATATCCGTGGTTCAAATCCCGGCCGTGGCATTGAATTTTTCATGTTGACTCTATCAATGATAAACCTTAGCCTATGTACGGCTAGTGTGAAAAAATGATTAATTTTCATCAATTAACTAAAATCTTAATAAGTAATTTTATAAAAAAATAATAATAAATAGTTTCACAAGGAATAAACATTTCTGAGAAAAATATTAGCAACAAATGACTAAATGAACAAATAAATTTGAAACTGTGACTCTTTCTTTTGTTCCCGACCGTGCACCTCTTGCTTGCCCTCAGGACTGTCTTCAGAACTGAGTTATTTAAAGTGAAACAAGGGTCATTGACTAAAGTGAGTGAATATCTTCTTTTGGATGGAAGAACTTTCGTCAATTTTCTGTTCTCAGAAACATGTCTATTGATTACGATTAAAATGCTGCATGTTTGAGACACGACAATTTTGAATTTTTGGGGAAAAGGCGATAAACATCTCTTTAATTTCCATGATTATTTAACTAAGAAACCAGGTCATCATAGATAAAAACATCAGGTTAAAAGAGAACGTGGAGCTCATAAAATACGCAACTCCCGCAATTTCTACTTCCCTTGTATCAGCTATTTTCGAAACATATCATCCTATATAACAATTGTTATGCGCATTTAACAGTCTCAAAATTGCTCGTTGCATAATTTCATAAGAAACCTAGTATTTTATTTATTTTTAATACTTTAACGTCCTTTAACTGGAGAATCATATTGGGCAGTAAATGAAACGGGTGATACCATCACATCAGTCTAGAGCAACTAGAACATAAGATTTACACGACAATCGTCTTATTAAGATAAGGGAATATCCTGTAAAAGGTCCTATTGAGAAAACTATCTTGATCTCGATTGGATATCGCTTCTGCGGTACCCAACTTGCGCTCATATGAGCAAAGGTGGAGTTTTTTCACTTCACCCCACCTCCTCATGAAAGCATTTCCCTTTTTCTCGCTCTCTCTACATAATGGAACGTTGCGTCTTATATTCGCAGACAGTGGGTGGAGGTAAACCCTCCTTCCCCTTACGCGGCAAGGTTGGCCAAGATCTCTTCACTGGGAGTCAGACACGCTACCACCAAACTATGGAGGCGGGCTCCAGTTGAAATCATTTATAACCAAACAGTTTGCTTGATGACGATACGCAATGGAGCAATCGTGCTTTATATGAGTTGCGAAATTGTGAGAACCAGAGAGACTCATGTCAGTGTACGGGAGTACGGGATCAATGTTTATTGCCTCTACCACGTGCTTAGTAAGCATAAACGTGTTACATTCCATTTAAAAAGTTGATATTCAGATGTCATCAGGAATGCAAGTTTTGAAGACACCAGAACAGGGGGGGGGGGGACTTAAATGTCTGCGCGCGCGCTCCAGAACCCAAATATTGGAGGAATATAAAATGTAGGATTTAATTTCGTTATCTTTCAAAGATGCTAAACGAAAACTTTCAATAAAATCGTCCGAAAATGGCTTCAATAATTTGAATTTAAACACTACGTATTTAAGATAACTGCATAACAAATAGAATGCCTATTGTGAATTTTCGGAGGATAAACCCTGAAGTTTGCTTTACTGGAAGTGAAGTCTGTATAACTATCCTAAACCTAATAGATAAACGAAAAGTTACTGCACAAGTAACTCGTTAAAATACACAAATAATGCCAATTATAATAATGTATTGCAAAGTTAACTAATTCCGATATATTATTTGTTAGTGATTAAAATTCTCAGATACTTACTTAAAGGTATGTAATTTTTAACTTCTAAGATCCTATTCCCTTTTTCTTTCAAGGAGAACTAATACTTCAAAAGCATCAATTAGTGGTTCGTTTTTAAATATCTTAATGCTGCTTATATCACTTTATCCCAGGTATAAGAACAAAAGTGTGCAATTAAAGGTCTTTCTATAGACTTTATCCTAAAAAAAAAGACAAAAACAAGCTTTTTTGAGAACAATTTGTAGAAGATTGGGTGGAGAAAGTAATATATTACATCTGTTTTTATTTTACTAACATGATAAAAATACATCCCTGATTAATTATTAAAAGCAAATAATTCAACGTATATTTTTGGACCCCCCCCCCCCCCCGGAAATTGACTTCTGAATACGTGCCTGGGACCATCCACAAGCCATCTCCGTGGCTGTTGAGACCAGTGAAAGACAAATTCTACTTCCAAGTTCCGGGGGTGTACCGCGTTCCCTGTGAATATAGGACAAACCGGAAGAACCATCGCTACTAGAATAATCGAACATGAACGGAGCATTCGTTTAATGCAACCTGAGAAGTATGGGCTGGCAGAGCATTGTTTTGATAACGACCATAGAGCCAATTTTCGGGAGACGACCATCTTGGCAAAATGCAACAGTTTCTGGGAGCGGAGAATTAAGGAGGCTTTGGAGATTTCCTCTGAAAGGAGCACTTTTAATCGTGATGCTGGATTTCAGTTCAGGTCCTCTTGGAAACCGGCCTTAAAATGGAAATCAGTCGAATTAAGAAGCAAAGATCAATACAGCTTGATAATCAAGTTAAGTAGCTACGTTTCTTTGACACAATTTTCTATATTCATGCCATCTCCTGACCTGGTATTTAATTTACTGAAAACAGTCTTTTGTTCAGTAATGCGAATTTTGATAGTGCTTTGTCTTTGTTTATAGTTGTGTTATATACAGTATTTCATATGTGGCTATAACATTTTATAAATATCCTGATGATGGAAGAGATGCACACTCCCGAAACGTTGATATCTAATCATCTTTTCACCTGGCTGGCTGCCCGAGAAGAAAGTGAACATATTATGACATAGTTGCAAATTAAAATACTTTGTGGAGCTACAACATTCGTTTAACCTGATTTTTGGGTGACTTTACCTACGAAAACATTCAGTTAACATTGATTTCCGTAGGTTTATGTATAATTAACACGTACGTAGGTTCAGAACATGTACGTAAGACTAAATTTCAATTTACGCGAATGTAGCTTTTTACGTAACTTATATGAATAACATTAGTAATTGAAACTACACGCCCGTAACATTCATGTAATTTACACATAGTTCTTACATAGATTCAAACATGCATGGGAATAACACTACTTAGATTCGTCACAAACATGAATAGAAATAACACCTACGTAACTGAAAGAAAGTACAACATACAGATAGTATGTAACTTTTACGTAAGTTCTGTAATTTACGTAGCATAACAAAATGACACGAAACGTAACATGCACGTAACTTTTACGTAAATGACATTCATTTAACTTAACTGAAATAACATACACATAACGTAAATGAACTACAAGATTCCCATAGTTGTAACTTTTACATACTACAACGAAATAATATGCCCGTAACTTTAATATTTACATATACGTAACTTTTACACATGCAAATTAACAATTTTAACATTTGAATGCACATAACTATAATATTAAGATGCATGTATTAAACTAAACCATTCAGATATTATGCAGCTTTTACGTAAGTTCTGTACTTCATGGAGTACAACTAAATAACGCGCACGTAACTTTTACGTATCTAACTTTCACTATGCAACAAATACATTCGGATTCTATGTAACTTTTAAGCAAGTTCTGCACTTTACGTAGTACCACAAAATAACATGCACGTAACTTTTACGTAATTGAAATAACATACACATAACTGTAACATTTACGTGAGAAAATTAACAATTTAACATTTGCATGCAAGTAACTATAACATTCAGATACTACGTAACCTTCACGTAAGATCTGTACTTTACGTAGTACAACTAAATAACATGCACTCACTTTTACCTAATTGAAATAAAATACAAGTAACTACATCATTCAGTTACTATATGACCTTTACGTGAGTTCTGTAGTTTATGTAGTACAATGAAAATAACATGCACGTAGCTTATACGTGTGAAAATTAACAATTTAACATATCCATGCAAGTAACTATAATATCACTTTTTATGAATATTGTGTTAGCATGTTCACCTTCTTGCCATGCAAGTAACTATAATATCACTTTTTATGAATATTGTGTTAGCATGTTCACCTTCTTGCAGCGTTGACGACATTGCCGACTGCTTAAAAAAGTCAATTTTTGTCATTTGAAGTAATTGTCCAGAGTTTCATCGCCGTGGTATTGCAATAAGCAGTCACAACGGTTTAGAAGTTCCTTCTGCGCTGCGGTCATGCGTTTTAACCTCTTCGGGAGCAAAACCTGGAATTCTGACGTTTCAACGACGACTCTCCCACCATATCTGGTCTTCACAGTTTTGCCTGGTCAAATGACGTATTGCTATGTCTGGTCTAGATCACTTAGTTTCTTTGCGGAAAGATGTGTCCCATCATCAGCTAACTGATTTAGTTGGAGCATTTCGTGGTCTGAAACTATCATATAAACACAAACGAATTAGTATTACGTCTACACTCTTCGTAAATTAAACAAAGATTAATAAACAATATACAAATTTTATATCTTACCTGTAGGATGCATATTTCGAATGAATCGTCACTGGTCAGTGCGATCGTATTTATTGAAGGAAGCTCCGCCCACTTCCAATCGATCTACGATCCTTATGTTGTTATGCATGTCAGTTTAAGTTTCAACTATAACCATGTTTACAATTCGAATTTAAAGTTTATTACTGATGATTTTATTATCGTAGTCTAAACTTCTATAGGGGTAGATTTTTGCACCCCACCATCTCTCTCTCCCCAATCCCCATGTTGCGCGCGCACACGGCTTGTGATTCGTTCCCTACATCTTGCAGATTCACATTTCTTTATTCACACATGCTTGTACAAAATATATTTTTCCGAACATTTGATATTTTACATTTGGCTTACTAACACATTCATAGTATCGCTTTTTCACGCATACAAATATTCATTCGTTTAATGTACTGTCACCCAATTAGCGGAAGGCACGACCGGCAACAGCTGGGAGGGGACCAGAGGCAGCCGAGCCACGCCTCCCATTAGTCTCTGTCACTAACTGAGGGGGATGATTAGGAGAGGGATTGCGGGCCACTGAGCCGTCTCTTTACCCTCCCCTTAGGTTCTCCAACGTGCGGGTTGTTTCATCTAATCCAGAGACTTCTAGAAGACGGTGATATTCCTATAAAAAGGGCTGCAGTAAGTGAATTAGGTCAGTCAGTCAGTTCTTGGCGTAAGAGTGCAGTGCTAGTGTACGACGAGAAGACTGTGTGAGTGCATCGGAGGATTGTACGTAACTGCGAGAGCAAAGTGGAATTGTAACGGGCGAACTGGTGAATTGAATTGTGTGCATTACGTAATTCTGTGTAATTGGCAGGTGTTTAACTGTAAGTCGGTGGAAATAAAGAACATTTTTGAGTGGTGCAATTGGACTTTTCATTTCACGAACCCACAAAGTCACACTGGTGTCAGGAAGCGGGACGATAACATCACCGAACATTACGGCCATGGAATCGGCATTTGAAATGCGTTTGGCGAAGATGAACGAGTTAACAACAAAAACGGAAGCGGCAAATAACAGCCTGGCCGCGAAGCTGGAGACTACAAATAACAACCTGGCCGCGGAACTGAAGCAAATGAAGACGGCCAACGACAACATCACCGCCGAGTTGAAACAAATGAAGATGGCAAATGACAACATCACCGAAAAGATGGAAGAAATAAAGACCGAATTGACCACAGAAATGAGGGCAGTGAACGACAGTCTGGCCACGGAAATGAAGGGCCTTGGCCGGCCTGAGAGTCTGCGCATGAGGATGAAGTAGACGGGCAAGTTGACGACCAATGATTTAGAGGAAAAGGCCGACAATAACGCCAAGACCCTGAACGCCGTGGTGGAAGACGTCGAAGACCTTGCGAACCGCGTAAACAACCTGGAGGGAAAGGCCGACAGCGGCGTCAAGTCCGTGAACGCCATGGTGGAGGACGTCGTCGACAGGAAGCTGAAGGATTTGAAGGCCGACGCGCCGGGACGCGACACAACATCTACACGCGTCAAACCTCCCAAATATGACGGCGCGTCAACGTTTGAGGTCTTCCGCCGCCAGTTCGACACAGTGGCCAAGCACAACAGATGGTCACCGGAGGAGGAGGCTACACAGTTAATAGCCAGCCTCCAGGGACGGACCGCGAAAGTCCAAAACGCGGTTTATGACAACGGCGGTGCCCAAGGACATCTGGGAGGCCCTGGAGAATCGTTTCGGAAATCACCGCTTAGCCGCAGCGTACCGCAGCCAGCTAAAGGCAAGGTCACAGCAGCCGGGGGAGACGCTGCAAGAGTTCGCCCTGGCAGTTGAACAACTAGCAAGTAAGGCCCTAGTCGACCTCCCACCAGAGTTCGTATCCCGGGAAGCCGCCTACACATTCGTGGACGGGGTACGAGACACGGAGATTCGTCAGCGCCTAATGCTCGGCGATTATAAAACCATCCACGAGGCGCTGACGGCAGCATTAAGGATGGAGGCGGCCAAAGTAACAGCTATCCCGACGTCGAGAACGAGGAGTGTCCGCTACGCCGGAGACAGAAGACCAGCTGAGGGACGCCGGCGAACACCTAGTGGCCTGTGTTAGGGGTATGGACCAATAAAATAAATAAATAAATAAATAAATAAATAAATAAATAAATGAATGAATGAATGAATGAATGAATGAATGAATGAATGAATGAATGAATGAATGAATGGATCGATCGATCGATCGATCGATCGATAGATAGATAGATAGATAGATAGATAGATAGATAGATAGATAGATAGATAGATAGATAGATAGATAGATAGATAGATAGATAGATAGATAGATAGATAGATAGATAGATAGATAGATAGATAGATAGATAGATAGATAGATAGATAGATAGATAGATAGATAGATAGATAGATAGATAGATAGATAGATAGATAGATAGATAGATAGATAGATAGATAGATAGATAGATAGATAGATAGATAGATAGATAGATAGATAGATAGATAGATAGATAGATAGATAGATAGATAGATAGATAGATAGATAGATAGATAGATAGATAGATAGATAGATAGATAGATAGATAGATAGATAGATAGATAGATAGATAGATAGATAGATAGATAGATAGATAGATAGATAGATAGATAGATAGATAGATAGATAGATAGATAGATAGATAGATAGATAGATAGATAGATAGATAGATAGATAGATAGATAGATAGATAGATAGATAGATAGATAGATAGATAGATAGATAGATAGATAGATAGATAGATAGATAGATAGATAGATAGATAGATAGATAGATAGATAGATAGATAGATAGATAGATAGATAGATAGATAGATAGATAGATAGATAGATAGATAGATAGATAGATAGATAGATAGATAGATAGATAGATAGATAGATAGATAGATAGATAGATAGATAGATAGATAGATAGATAGATAGATAGATAGATAGATAGATAGATAGATAGATAGATAGATAAATAAATAAATAAATAAATAAATAAATAAATAAATAAATAAATAAATAAATAAATAAATAAATAAATAAATAAATAAATAAATAAATAAATAAATAAATAAATAAATAAATAAATAAATAAATAAATAAATAAATAAATAAATAAATAAATAAATAAATAAATAAATAAATAAATAAATAAATAAATAAATAAATAAATAAATAAATAAATAAATAAATAAATAAATAAATAAATAAATAAATAAATAAATAAATAAATAAATAAATAAATAAATAAATAAATAAATAAATAAATAAATAAATAAATAAATAAATAAATAAATAAATAAATAAATAAATAAATAAATAAATAAATAAATAAATAAATAAATAAATAAATAAATAAATAAATAAATAAATAAATAAATAAATAAATAAATAAATAAATAAATAAATAAATAAATAAATAAATAAATAAATAAATAAATAAATAAATAAATAAATAAATAAATAAATAAATAAATAAATAAATAAATAAATAAATAAATAAATAAATAAATAAATAAATAAATAAATAAATAAATAAATAAATAAATAAATAAATAAATAAATAAATAAATAAATAAATAAATAAATAAATAAATAAATAAATAAATAAATAAATAAATAAATAAATAAATAAATAAATAAATAAATAAATAAATAAATAAATAAATAAATAAATAAATAAATAAATAAATAAATAAATAAATAAATAAATAAATAAATAAATAAATAAATAAATAAATAAATAAATAAATAAATAAATAAATAAATAAATAAATAAATAAATAAATAAATAAATAAATAAATAAATAAATAAATAAATAAATAAATAAATAAATAAATAAATAAATAAATAAATAAATAAATAAATAAATAAATAAATAAATAAATAAATAAATAAATAAATAAATAAATAAATAAATAAATAAATAAATAAATAAATAAATAAATAAATAAATAAATAAATAAATAAATAAATAAATAAATAAATAAATAAATAAATAAATAAATAAATAAATAAATAAATAAATAAATAAATAAATAAATAAATAAATAAATAAATAAATAAATAAATAAATAAATAAATAAATAAATAAATAAATAAATAAATAAATAAATAAATAAATAAATAAATAAATAAATAAATAAATAAATAAATAAATAAATAAATAAATAAATAAATAAATAAATAAATAAATAAATAAATAAATAAATAAATAAATAAATAAATAAATAAATAAATAAATAAATAAATAAATAAATAAATAAAATCTGAAAATCTAATCCCGGTACCTAATTTCTTATACCGGGACATGATTTCCAAATTCTAATTTATTAACTACCACATAAATACAAAAATACAATTTAAACAATCATTTTTCAGATAATAAAATAAAAAAAAATTAAAAGAAAAAAAGAAAAAAATTTAAACAAATACAAAAACTACCAATTTAAAAATTTACAATTTAACTAATAAAAATTTACTGGAATCCAGTATACAAATAACTGGCAACCAGCTACAATTACAAAATAAGACTACAATACCGGAAACCGATATTTAATATACTGGTAACCAGTACATTTAAAACTTATAACTGATAAAAAACCTTCTTAAAAACTTACAAAACATTTAACCAAAAACTTATATAAATTAATTCATAAAATTTACATTACAACAATCACAGGATTTACAAATTATTAACTCCAAATTCTTTAAACAAATTAAAATACATTATATCAATTTATACAAACAAACAAATTCAATCATTATTTTTAATTCTACAACAATCAATATTTTTTTTTTTTTTACAAATCTACTTTATATCAAATAAAATATAAATTTCAAATTCAAAAATAACAATACAATTCAAACATATTAAACAAACAATAATTATACATTCAATAACTTTCATATATTTCAAAATTAAACCATTACAATATCCTTCAAACAACCAAACCAAACAATTCAATTTAATTTACTTATTTCATCTATTTATAATTTAATTATTTTTTTTTACCTTATTAAGACAAAAATATCAAATTAACATTATACCAAAACACATTTCAACTATTAAATCTCCTAAATCTTCAACATAATTATATATATATATATATATATATATATATATATATATATATATATATATATATAAAAATTCCTATTCTATAATTTCTCAAAGCACACTTTCTCAAAATTTAACAATCCTCATTTTACACCAAATTTAAATAAAATAACATCTCCATAATTTATCAAATCAACTCCTTAAATCCATTTTTCCAAATATCCACTTCTTAAAATAATTAATTAAAATTCTCCTTCATCTTTCACTCAAATTATCCATAATAATAATAATCCATAACTCAATTCACCAATATCCTTCACTACAAAACAACCATCCAAAAAAAAAAAAAAAAAAAAAAAAACTTTACTCATCCATTACTACACCACATTATTACGTACAACAACACTTCCCTCATCATCTTACACCGGGGAAGGAAAATCCCTCCCTAAACTAAAATAAACTTCATCATTCACTTTAAACACCACGGGGAGGGGCAAAGCCCCTCCCCCAAAAATATATACTATTAACACTACTCAAAATTATATTTAATTTGAGGGGAGGGAGTCCCTCCCCTAAAGATTTCACAGGATACTATATTACACTGAAACACTAAAAAACTTTCATTTCTGCGATCACCTCCTCATTATACAGATTGTTGGACATTACTGGATCAGTTGCACCAACAACCTTGAAGCGGGTACCTAATTCGCCGGCAGGAACTCTATGTATCCTCCTCAGAACTGGTAGACATGGAAGGGGAATTGCGCCACCCTCATCCTCTCTGCATCACCTTCGGATTCTGCTACGGCTCTAGTTCTCCTGTTGCCCCAATCTCGTCGACCAAGGGAAACACAATATCCTCTTCTTCTACTATTTATATTTTGCTAATCATTAATATCCATACCTTCTTAAATAATAATATTTTCTTCATTACGTGGATTAATACGTCTTTGGGATCTTCTTAATTCAATTGGTGGTTGAATTTCTTGAACAGGTATACATTTGGGTAGAATTGATTTCCATGCTAATTCGCTGATGGTATTTGCTAATTTGGCCAATATATTATATAATTCTGGGATTCTTATTATGTTCCATAAATTAAATCCTCTTAATTTATTTCGTTCTTCAGTAATTAGATGGTCATACTTAACGCATTCAAATAAAACATGTTCTGGATTATCTACTTTACTACATATATTACAAATGGAACTATTTAACTTCTTCACTTTATACCAATATGTACCATAAGGTCCATGTCCAGTCAAAAAATGAATTAGACCTTTTGTGGGTTTTACATGTTTCAATTTCAAGCGTTCGATTATAAATGGAAAGAATTCATGAGTTCTTCTACCTTCTTTTATACTATCCCATTCATTCTGCCAATCCTTCAACAGATATTTCTTGATATCTTGTCTGGTATTACACACCTTTCCAACTATACTATTTACTTTATCAAAATTATTTTTCTTGAACCAGAACATTGCACCTCTCAATCTAATTAGAAGATCGATGGGCCATATTCCTGTCGTTACAAGGAGTGCTACTGTAGATGTCGTGCAAACAGCACCTGTATGGCGAAGCAGGATCTTCCTCTGTGTACTTCTTAATTTGTTTCTGATATTCAAATTATACAATTTTTGAGCCCAGGTTGCTGCGGCATATGTAACAATTGATCCAAAAATAGTATAATGATAGGTGATAATGTTATTTAAGGATATTTTATATTTTATATTGACAATTGTGGCTAATTTATTCATAACTTTTTCAGCCTTCATTCTAACATACTCTACATGATTTATAAAATTAAATTTTTCATCCAGCATAACACCTAGGTATTTTATTTCTCTACAACGTTTAATTTTTTGATTATTATACTTAATAATCGGATCTCGTTTTAATTTTCCTTTAAATAAAATATATGATGACTTTTGGGGAGCAATTTGCAGTTTAGTCTCATTACACCAGTTGGCTAATTTTGATGATATAAAATTTGCCTTAGTTTCTAGTTGTAATCTTGAGTCGCCTGCTATCAGAAAAATTACATCGTCCGCATATGCTATTATATTAACTACATTTTCATCATTTTCAAAATTTTCTAACAAGGTTTCCATCACAATGTCCCAAAACGTGGGGCCCAGAACAGATCCTTGTGGACAACCTTTACTGATACTTTTATAGATCTTCTGGTTGATGCCTTGAATATATACTTTCCTGTTATCACAATAACTCAAGAGTAATCTATATATGGGATATGGATAATTAAGCTTTCTTAGCCTTTCAAAGAAGAAAGGCCACCATAGATTATCAAAGGCTCCTGAAATATCAACTGATAATCCAATTATATACTTATTTGTACAGCGAGTCACGGAGTCCATGATATCAATGATAGCGTCCTCGGTAGATCTTCCTTTTCTAAAGCCATACTGCCTATTATTCATTCCTATCATAGTCCTATATTCTATTATCCTCTTATTAATTAGATGTTCAAAAATCTTGCCCATTGAGTTTAACAGGCAGATTGGTCTATATGACTTTGGTTTCATCGGATCTTTATCAGAACCTTTCTTTAGGACAATAACCCTAGCCTCTTTCCAACAATCTGGAAAATATCCTCTCCACAGACAATCGTTAAAAATGCTGGTAAGTTGTGGTATTAACGTATCATGGAGGGTCATTAAGACTTCATTTGGTATATTGTCCGGACCACAGGACTTCTTCTTCTTTAACTTTTTGAAGATTACTTTTACTTCTGATATATCAAAAGGATATGTTAAATTGAAGTTATTATAAACAAATTTCATATTAAGTCGACAATAATGTGTTTTGGAAATTATCCGAGGATATATCATCATCGGGCAATAGAGTATCCAAAAGTAATTTCGTGGTTTCCTCCCAATTTGAGATCATACTACCATCATGTTTTTCTAAAGTATTCAAAATTTCAGGTTTCTTAATCTTGTCCATAATGATTTTATAAGGAATTCCCCAAGTGTTATTATCTAAATGGGTTTCCACAAATGTGATCCAGGATTTTTGTCGAGTATCTAACAATAGTTGTTTAAATTTAAATTTGGCATTTCTATAGCGATTTAGGTTTGCTTGTCTATCTGATTCAATCACGGATCTTTGATAAATTTTTCTAAGTTTCCTCATTTTTCTCCTTGAAGTTTCCAAGGCATCATTCCAAATATTGTCTGAGAACTTCTTTACTCTCGAATGAGGTACTGATTGCTTAATAGCATAGTCAATATTATAAATTAGATTATTTAATTCAAAAACACCAAAACATCTATTTGAAGAATTAAAAATCTCCTTCACTTGATTCCAATTAGCTTGGGAAAAATTTCTTCTTCCACTTTTATCTTGACAGGCAAATTGTGAATTAGTACTTATGGTATAGTAAAAATAGATCATTCTATGATCGCTGGAAGTCATATCCTGTCCTACTTTCCATCCATAAATATTTTTTAAACTTTTACTACTGCAGAGTGTCAAATCGATGTTAGATGAAGCCCCTTGACGATTTTCAAATGTTGGTGGATTATTACCTTGATTTACTACATGCAAATTTAATTCTGAAATAACATCTTCCATCTTCTCACCCCTTGCATCCCTATATTCATTATACCACCATAATGATTTCGCATTAGAATCCATAGTATGAATTATTTCATGATGCCGAAAATAATGTTGTATACTCCTAACTCTATTTATATAAGGCTCTATTTCTTCACTCCATTGAAAATAATAATTGGCTAAAATAAATTTACCATTCTCATGTGAGATTTCCACACAGTTGGTATGCGAATCGGAAAATTGTGTAATGTTCACGACTTGGAGATTGGAATTAACAATAACAATTGCAGCCATGGGTTTAATATCTCCAGTTATTACCCTAGCCATTGCAGGCAAGTAAACTAATGTTCCATTTGCTGTATAGGGTTCTTGAATGCAAATAATATCGAGATTTAATTCCTTAATCAACTGTCTTATCTCTGCCATCACCAATTTGCTTCTTTGGGCATTAATTTGAGCAATTCTTAAATTTTTACAATAATTATAACAATCAGGATTCATGGCAATGAACAGATTTATTTAAATTGATCATATTTACTATGTGCTGCATACTGCCCTTCTGCTGATTGATAATATTCCTTAATCATATTTGTCATATTTTGTCCCACTAATCTGCTAGAGGATAAACTCTGATGTAGACTATTCGAACTTCCAGACTGTGCTGATGTTTTCAAAGATTTACTTTGCTTTTTAGTGCTGACTGTTCTGGATGTAGATTTATTTTTATTATGGGATTCATAGGTAGCACCTTTAACAAGGGTTTTGAAAACATTGATACCATTCTTAGAGGGTTGGGATTTAGAGGAATTTGTTTTATGGGAGAATTGTTTGCTTTTGAATGGAGTGCTGGTACATGGATTTGATACTTTCGGGATAATAGGAGTGATGGATTTAGGAGCCCTGGATTGAATTATTTTAGAATAAGTGGAACCATCATGTCTAATGTGAGCATAGCAATATGGCCAAGGCTGACTATGATCAATTATTATTTTACCATAACATTTAACAAAATGGCTATAAATTTCTTCGAGATCGAAGACTTCATTCCTTCTACTGAAGACTATATGTAACAGGGGTATGGACAGCCCGGACACCTGCAGAGAGACTGCCCACACCAGGAAGGGCAGCTGGAAGAACGAGTAAGGCCCGGCATGGAGAGGGGCACGTCGGCGCCATTACCACCATCCCCTTGAGTGACACTGCGCGCCGTCAGCCATCGTATGGATGACAGCCTCATCGCGGACGGTTGGGTGAGAGGGAAGCCGTGCCTCGTGGTGGTGGACACTGGGGCAGCCGTGACCATCATCAGACCTGACGTGGCGAAGAGTTTGCCGACGAGGAAGCCGAGCCGACCATACGAGCTTGTCACGGCATCGGGCGACACCTTGCCTGTGGAGAAGGAGGCCCTGCTCGAGCTGACCTTGGGGTGGAGTGCCGTGCGTCTGTGGGTGTTCATCGCGAAGGTGGCTGAGGAGGTGATTCTGGGACAGGAGGGAGGACACCTGGGAGCGAACCGAACGATTGACAAACTACGGCAGCGCTACTACTGGCTGAGACTCCGAGCTGATGCTGCGAGATGGTGCCGTCAGTGTCACGTGTGCGCGGCGAGTCGCGGCCCCCAGACTAGGAGCCGGGGTCGCATGCAGCAGTACAACGTCGGAGCGCCATTCGAACGGATCGCCGTTGACATTGCTGGACCGTTCCCAGTTTCCGACCGAGGCAACAAGTACCTAATGGTGGTCGTGGACTACTTCACCAAGTGGCCGGAGGTATATGCCATCCCAAACCAAGAGGCAAAGACAATCACAGACTGCCTCGTGGAGGAAGTGTTCTGTCGATTTGGGGTGCCGTTAGAGCTACACATTGACCAGGGTACCAACTTTGAATCCAACCTAATGAAGGAGGCACTACAAAGGCTTGGGGTGAACAAGACCCGCACGACGCCTCTACATCCCCAGTCGGATGGCATGGTCGAAAGATACATCAAGACCTTAGAAGAACACCTGAGGAAGTTCGTGGCCAGCCATCAGCGAGACTGGGACGTCAAGGTGCCACTGCTCTTGCTGGCCTACCGCTCGTCTACACACGACACAACTGGGATGACGCCAGCCAGCTTAATGTTCAGCCGAGAGTTACGCCTCCCTTGTGACCTGGCTTTTGGAAGCCCTTCGGAAGCGAAACAGCCAGCGACCGAGTATGTGGAGAACTTGGTGGACCATCTCCACGACATGCACGAGATGGCTCGCCAGAACATCCAGAAGGCGAGCGACCGCATGAAGACCAGATATGACAGGCAAGCCAACAGCCAAGGGTTTCAGCAAGGTGACCTGGGCTGGTTGTACCGTCCTACCCGGATCAAGGGACGCTGCCCGAAGCTCCAGCAGCCATGGCAAGGACCGTACCGGGTGGTGAAGAGGATTAACGACGTGGTCTACCGCATCCAGAAGGTTCCCCGAGGAAAGATGTTGGTGTTACACCTGGATCGTCTAGCCCGCTACGATGGTGCTGTTCAGGACGACCAGCTTTGAGGAGGGAGCAGTGTCACCCAATTAGCGGAAGGCACGAAAGGCAACAGCTGGGAGGGGACCAGAGGCAGCCGTGCCACGCCTCCCATTAGTCTCTGTCACTAACTGAGGGGGATGATTAGGAGAGGGATTGCGGGCCACTGAGCCGTCTCTTTACCCTCCCCTTAGGTTCTCCAACGTGCGGGTTGTTTCATCTAATCCAGAGACTTATAGAATACGGTGATATTCCTATAAAAAGGGCTGCAGTGAGTGAATTGGGTCAGTCAGTCAGTTCTTGGCGTAGGAGTGCAGTGCTAGTGTACGACGAGAAGACTGTGTGAGTGCATCGGAGGATTGTACGTAACTGCGAGAGCAAAGTGGAATTTTAACGGGCGAACTGGTGAATTTTAAACGTGTGCATTACGTAATTCTGTGTAATTGGCAAGTGTTTAACTGTAAGTCGGTGGAAATAAAGAACATTTTTGAGTGGTGCAATTGGACTTTTCATTTCACGAACCCACAAAGTCACAGTACTAACACATTGTACTTCCTTTTTCATAGCATTATTTTTACCAATATTCGGTCGATGCAATAGTAAGAGTTTCTGGAAACCTCTGTATGCAGTCTAGAGAGATCGTCTTTTTCTCGCGCAAATAGCGTGGGCGAAATTCGGTCAGCCGTTACTTATAGGATGAAGGCAGTCTAGACGGGTTTTTTCCCCTTTAGGTGAAAAGGATTAAGTTCGAATATTATAAAATGTACTATAGAACCTCGTATACATATGTATATATCTTATAAAAACTATATATAACTTGCATGCATTCTTCAACTTGTACACGAATGAACGGACTACATTACCCTGGCACACCTATTTTATCATAAGCTTAAATTAGCGGTGAATAACACATACATACTTAAGATGATGCATCTGTGGAATTTGACCAAAAAACCTTAAAAACTTGAAAAATTTTGTTTTTGCATGTTAAATTAGTATGTTTAAACTTAGTGAAAACTCATCATACTTTGTGTTTGAGGCATTTAAACCCTGAAATATGTGACGTTTTATATGTCGGTGCGCATGGTTCACACCTGTCACGCCCACAGAAACATGTGCTTTCGAAATTGCTATGCTTATACACTTTGCCAAGTTTGAATTTAGGGCTCTTCTGCAGGCACGTATTTAGAAGTCAATTTCCGGGGCGGGGGTCCAAAAAATCTACGTTGAATTATTTGCTTTCAATAAATAATTAATCAGGGATGTGCTTTTATCATGTCAGTAAAAAATAAAAACACATGTAATATATTATATTCACATGACTTTCTCCACCCAAGATTCTACAAATTGTTCTTAGAAAAGTTTGTTTTTGTCTTGTTTCTTTGGATAAAGTCTGTAGAAAGGCCTTGCACATTGCACATTTTTTATTCTTATACCTGGGATAAAGTGATAGCAGTAATCAGATATTTAAAAAGCGATCCACTGATTGATACATTTGAAGTATTAGTTCTCCTTAAATGAAAAAGGCAATAGAAACTTAGAAGTTAAAAATTACATAACTTGAAGTAAGTATCTGGGCATTCGAATCAACAAATTATAATATATCGGAAGGGGTTAACTTTGCAATACATTATTGTAATTGACATTATTTGTGTATTTTGACGAGTTCTACCACTGCTGTGCAGTAAATTTTTCGTTTATCTCTTAAATAACTTTATGTCTGCCTGACAGTGAATAGAGACATTAAGATGAGAAGCTTGAATAAACTTTTTCGATTTATTTTAAACTAAGTTTTATTTCAAATATTTATTAATGGTTTGAAATGATTATTCATTTGGGAGGGTCCGGACCCCCTGGATCCCCCCTCCTTAAATACGTCCCTGCTCTTCTGTGACAGGAAAGTTTTGTTTTGCATATCCCCTGTTGGATAGACTGCTCAATAAGGATTTTGTAGTACAAATGAATACAGTTTACCGCCTGTATCAAAGAAAATTGTCCTATTGCAGGGCATAAGAAAACAGCAATATATGCAACTGTATATCACTGAAACTCCAAATGATTCAGATGAAAATAAAAATGATCTTACATATGAAGCCAGTAGCTGTTCATCAGAACCATTCGTTTCCAATCAGCAAGACCTTAGTGACCTGATTCGTGATTTAAATCTGTCTAAACAGCAAGCGGAAGTTTTAGCTTCCAGACTCAAAGGGTGGAATCTACTCCAAAAAGAACTAAGAATTAGCAGATATCGTAGCCGCAATAGTGTTTTCAAAGTATACTTCTCTGAAGAAAATGGTATTGTGTTTTGTAATAATATTTGTTCAGTTATGGAAACTCTTCAAAGTTATGCATAAACTTTCTGATGGATTCTTTTACTTGAAATCGAAATTCCCCAAAGTCAGTGATGCTAAATTGAAAGAAGGAGTTTTTATAGGACCACAAATCCGATCATTAATGGCTGATGAACATTTCGAGGGACTGTTCAATCCACTGGAGAAAGCAGCCTGGCAGTCTTTCAAAAGTTTGTGTTGCACTTTTCTTGGAAACCATAAAGCAGAAAACTATCGTGACATAGTGGCTGATCTTCTGCATTCTTATA